>OU343220.1:242425856-242803786 GCA_910596185.1 Chrysanthemum makinoi | reverse complement strand
AGGATAATGCGTAGGACTCAGGATATTATCTCTCTTTCCACATTGTGTGAAACAGAGAGTCTTCATTGAAAGGTCCAAGGAGATTTATCGGGATGATCTCGTGGCTCTAGGACTCAATTTGTGCACATTTGGTTCCTATGTCTGAGATCAGGAGCAGGGTCTCTTCTTCAATATCAACAATCTCTTAGAGAAAGTTGATAGATTATGTAGGTTCCCCGTGAGAATGAAACAAGTCCTTTCAAGAGAAACTTGAGTGGTTCTGGGAAGTTTGAAGGGCCATGTCAACCGGGTCCATGGCGCCTTGTCTTCAATATCGATGTTACCTTGGTAACCACCAAAGAGCATATGAATTGAACCCGACATCTACCTAAGGTTGAATAATAATTAGAGGGCTATTTGTTTTCACCCTTTCTCATTCAATTCCTTTTTCATTCTTCAATTTCTAAGCTACGAGACTTCATTACTAGAACCTTGTTGGGTTTATTCCAAGATTAGCTCGGCCTCATCAAGACTTTTCCCATATCTCATTTTCTCCTTTTTCATCATACCTAAGGACTCTCTACACTATCTAGTGGATTGTCCCCAGGTAGAGATCCTCCACCGCGGATCATGGGACCCTCAACCTAACCTTATCATCCTTATATCACCATACATAAAGTAAAGTTGGTAGGACTTTTGGTATCGCATATCGCCATTGGAACCAATTGAAAACCATTTGAAAATCAATCCGGATACTTGTGATATAATATCAAAGCATTTTGTACCAATTCTTTTGATATTTTTAGTAAGAGCTCCCCTCAACATGTGCATCAAGTGTATGAAATCGTTTTGCACACAGAGGCAAGAGAAAGAATTAACTTCTTGATTACCATTTTTCAAAAGATATCAACATCACCGATCAAAACAAGTAGATAAAGCATTTTAGGGAAGGATGAGGTTTTCATAAGCTTTTCCCTCAATATGTGCCTTGAGGTTTGAAAGAGTTTTGCATATAAGAGGGAACCGCATATGATCACGTTTCAAATCATTGTGGTTTAAGATAGATGCTCCCCCTCAACATGTGCTAGCAGCTCTTGAAATCGCTTGACACTCGCACATACGGGGAGGCAACAGTAAACACTTATGAAACCATTTATCAAACTATCAGCTTTAAACTATTTAAATCACAAATTCTCCCCCGATCACAAATTTCAAATTATTTGAGATTTGTGATCTCTGTAGATTTAAATTGATGTTGAAGGATTTTAAGGAGAACTTTGACTAGATTTGTGAAAACGTTTTAACTGATCAGGATCTGATTTTGAGACTTTAAACTCCAATGATTAAACATGCATGATTATCTTTTGAAAAAAAAATTGTATGATTAATAACTTTTGATTTAATTGAAATCATTCTCCCCCTCAATCAATGACATTAGTTGTTGATTGAGAGATAGGTGTTTTGACAAATTTTAAGTCCGATGATTATCAAAATAGAGTCCGGGTTATTTTTCAAAACAACTAGTTTTCATTAGATATAAAGATTGTTTTAAAGAATCGTGAGCAAGGATTTGAAAACTAATATAAAGTATGGCTCTGTCTTCTTTGAAAAGCGGGTTATTGCCCGAAATGACAATAAACCATTATTTTCTTTCTTTTATTTTCTTTTTTAAACATTGAACAACATCTAAAGTCCCATCTCATTCTTTGAAAGAAGATTAAGCGTAGATATTATCGAATTGAGAAAAACATGACAAATTGACAATATTTTTGAGGATTTTTCGAATTTTTCACATTTTCATGGATTTTGAAAGTTTTATACTTTCTATTTTGTTTTTTGATAAATATATACGTAGATATTGAAGAAATACCTTTCACTCCTCGTCTTCCTCCTGAAGACGTTTGAGTATTTCTGGTTGAAGGCTTTTCAAGCCAAGTCGGGAAGAATAACTCAAAACGCCTCTTGGAAGAGCTTTGGTGAAGATATCCGCTAACTGGTATTCAACTTCCAAAAATAGAGTTCCACCACACCTTTTCCACTTGTTCCCCTGATGAAATGATGATCAATGTCGATATGTTTTGCCCTTGAGTGTTGAACGTTATTGCAAGAAAGAGCAATAGCACTTTATTATCACAAGATGAGGGATTTTGTTGAATAAAGCCATAGTCAAATTGAGATCTCATCCAAAGGATTTGAGCACAACAAGATGACATGGCTATGTATTCCTGTAGAGGAAAGAGAAGTACTCATTTGCTTCTTTGATGACTAGCTCACTAGCTTATCACCCAAAAACCGAAAGCACCTCCGACGCATTTCGACCAGTATCTTGACACCGTGCATGATCTATCCCTGATATGTCGTTAGTGACATACCGGTCCTTCTGGTACAAAGTCCCATGTTGATGGTTCCTTGGAGGCAAAGACCCATGAACCGCTTCAAGGTGCTTTTGGTAGGCTTAGTCGGTATCTAGCACACATGCATACAATGAAGTAATATCAGGTCACTGGTCGTGGAGGTACATGGGATCCAATCATGCTACTTTATATTTAGTTGGTCTACCATGATCCCTGGTGGTCCTCATCCAGTTTGTACGCTCAATCATGGAGTGTCAATGTGGTCACTAGAATCAAATCCAAATTTCTTTAAAATCTCATTTGCATATTTAGATTGATTTATAAAATGCCTCCTGGACTTTGTGAAATTTGTAATCCCAAGAAAATGACATTTGTCCCATCATTGACATTTGAAATTTAGAACCCATTTCATTTGAAAATCGATCACACTCATTGGGGTCAACAGGCAAATATGATATCATCAACATAAATTTGAACGTGAATTAAATGTTTGCCGACTTCCCGGTGAATGAGGATCAACTACCTTTGCTAAATCCTAGAGATAGAAGAAACTTTGATAACGTATCATACCATGCCCTGGAGCTTGCTTTTAAACCATAAAGAGCTTCTTCAAACGATAAACGGAGTAGGATGCTCTGGATTCACAAAGCCTTCGTGTTACGGTGAGACACTTCTTTAAGATCTCCGTCTAAACGTTGTCTTTACATCCATCTGATAGACTACCATGTTCTTACTTCAGAAAGATTAGCCAAAAATATTCTGATTGCCTCGATTCGAGCAACTGGAGCAAAAGATTCTTCAAAGTCAATACCCTCCTCTTGACGGTATCCTTTAGCAACCAATCGAGCCTTGTTCTTTAATACATCACCATGCTCATCAAGTTTCACTTTGAAGATCCATTTTAGAGCAATGATCATAGCACAATCTGGAGCAGTACTAATTCCCATACATCAAGTCGATCAAACTCATGAATTTCTTCTTGCATGGCATTGAACCAGTTGTCTTCATTCATGGCGGATTTAACATCTTTTGGTTCGATCTTAGAGAGTATGGAGTTGAAGAAGCACCATAAGGCATTTGTTGCAAGTTGTTTCCTGTGGATACGGACAAGAGGGATTTCCAATGATGTTGTCTAATGGATGATCGTGAGTCCATTTTCTCAGGTGTTCATGTGGTAGTTGTTGAGATCAAGTAGCAGAGTCGATGTCTCCGGATGAAGATGGTTCCGATGATGATTCAGAGCAAATACATTTTCAAATGGGGCTTCTTCGAGAGTAGCAAAGGGATTAACTTCATCATTGATGCCAGAAACATTTCCATGATGTACATTCAAAGATTGATGATTTGTTGATGAGATGAGGATCGCCAGCAGCTTTTGACTTAATGATATTGAGACCGGGATTGTTCGGCTATTGGGATATGAGCAAAACCGTTGTAGGAATCGACATTTCATTAGCACTTGGCTCATAATGTTCATCAAACATGGATCAAACAATTTCTTTAAATCATCTTCAGATGGAGGTACATATGGAGTTGTTGGAGAGGAGTTTGGTACAAGGAATGAACCAATGGGATTTTGAAGTGCAGGTCCCGAACTGGATTGTCCAGATCCATTTGACCGTCACTCATCAAACGTGAATGAATTGTTTCCATGATATTTCGGTTCTCTTGTTATAGATTCGGTAACCTTTTTCGTTTGGTGCATAGCCTACAAAACTCAATGTCCGCTTTAGCTCTCGTTTCCTAAATCTTGACCATCATTAGTTGGATAACATAAAAGCACCAAACAATGGGTATGATAGATCGTTTCTATTGTGGACAAGTTCATAAGGAGTCTTTCCATGAGAAGTGTGAATTAGAGATCGATGTTGAGTGTAACAAGCAAAGCTGGGCAATAGTTTCCATAGAAACATTGGAACCTTTGAGTAAATCAAGCATTGTCCTTGCGGCTTCCACAAGAGTTCGATTTCGTCTTTCAACTACACCATTCTATTGAGGAGTTCGAGGGACACTTCTTTGGGGACTGATTCCAACATTTTCATAAAATTCATTGAGTTATTTATTAACAAACTCAGTTCCATTATCAGACGACGATTCAACTATTTTGTTGAGATGGATCCTCAAGTTGTTTAATGAGTTTGATGATGACATCCGAGTTTCATCCTTCGTCCTCAAAAACTTAACCCAAGTGAATCTGGAATAGTCATCAACCACTACTAACACATATCTCTTCCCATTAATAGTTTGCACTCTCATTGGGCCACACAGATCCATATGAAGGGTATGAAGAACTTCCATTATTGAGTTTGTGGTTTTTGGTTTGTGGGCATATTTCATTTTTTCCAACAAGGCTGAACAAAGATGATCTTTTCATATTTTAATATGGGTAAGCCTCGACAAGATCCTTCTGAAAGGTTGTTTATGGTCGAAGTTCAAGTGATTGAGACGACGATGCCATAACCATGACTTTGTTTTAAAAGCCTTTGATAACAAGGGATTGGAGAAGACTTCATCATGTCTTCGATAGAAATGGTGTATAGGTTAAAACCTCGAGTACCTCTTAATAATTCCACACCATCAAGTTGTCTAACGAAGCACGTATGGTTTCTAAAGGCCACCTCTAGATCGGAATCACATAATTGACCAACAGAGAACAAATTATGACCAAGACCTTCCACATAATATACCCCGGAGATTACACTTTTGCCAACTACATAATCACCATAACCCATAATTTCTCCAAAATGGTCGTTTCCAAATCTAATTCCCATGAATTTGCTCACGGTTCATGAGCCATGACCGGTCTCCGTCATATGTTTTGGAATTCGAGTCCAAGTACCACGTAACGATTTGAATGATCCGCAGTTGAACGCACAAGAATGATAATCGGATAATTGGGATCCCCATGCAAGAATGGGTTCCACTTGGTTAGTAACAGTGATTGGAACACCCACATCAGAAATAGAAACATCAATATCGGTAGAAGCATGGAATCATTGGGAATAGATGCAATGTCGGTCTCAGATTTGACCTATTCAAAGTATGTTCACTTCTTAAGGGAATAGTTCTACCAGTAGGCATTCATTTTCTAGTGGGCATAGTCTTAGCAAATTGAGAGGGCAAAACTGATTATTCTTATGGCCAAAAGGTATCCAATAATAACCTATCTTTATAAAAGTTCTTCCTGTGGTTTTCACCTAAAAATCTTTCGTCTTTGCCTTTTAGCTGCACGATTATTAGCCTTAACAATTTTAACTGCATTTGACAAACATTAGACAGCATTCACACTACATTCATGATTAGCAAATGTAATTCAAGCGCACATCATTACAAGGTTTGCAAATAGTATCGTGATTAATTAATTATAAAGACGCCTAAGGCTAATACTAGAATCAACACGATTCGTTTTATTCAACTCAAGCTTAAAGTTCCTAGGTTGGTCTTCTACACTTTTCCAATGCACATTTTTAGCTTGCGAGGTCCTATCATTCCTTATTGTCTTGAGACTTTGACATGCTGCTTTAATGTCACTGACATTCTCAGAGGGAATTATGGGAACATTAGTTGGTTGATCTACTTTTGCATTCCTGAACTAGACGTAAGGATCTCAGACGACACATTGATGTTCACTTTCTTAAAAATGGGCCTAGAATGGTTTGAATGCTTGGCACTAGGCATAGAACAAGGCATCACAGCTTTGCCTTTTGCACCTAAGGATTTAGAACATGTTGCAATTACACATTCTAGCAACTTTGAGATCGTTGGGCACGGAGCAAGCAAACCTAATTTCTCTATCAAGAGGTTTGTTAATGAAATCCTCTTCGACAATCTCACTGAGACATTCTAGACTATCCTTAAGGTAAGCACCGTAGTCATGAAAAGCATGTTCATTATTCCTAAGATGAGGAGGAATATATTTAATCATCACAGCTGTATTTGCAGCCTATGACTTTGAGACAACATTCTTATTGAAAACAAGGCGCTTCCCATTTTCCTCGACTCAATTCTCAATTTCCTTTTGTAAAGACGTTATTTTTTCGTTGTTTTGGTCACGGGTGACTTTCATTGAATCATATAACTCTTTAAAATGTCGTTTAATTTTTTCATTTTCTTCTAGAAAACTCTCATTTTCCTTTTGTAAGGCATTAACTAAGTTTTGAAGATGAAAAGTTTGAGAGTACTGAGAATCTAAAGGAGGAGGCATTTGGGATCCAGTCACATTGTTCTTTTCACCCTTCAATTGAGAGATTTGGGCTTTCAACCTTTTGATCGTGTTACAATGAGCTCGAATCTGTTCATCACATTTGTTGATTTCAAAAACTGCATCAAATTCAAGAGCATCCAAGGATGTCTTGATATTTGAGGTTTTAACATTTTCTTTTAGATGTTGATATTTTAGTTGTAAATCAAAATGTTCAACTTCTAGTTTAGTAAGATGCTTTACCAAATTATCTTGATCATCCTGATCAATTTTCTCATTAAGTTTTGAATTAATCTTTTCAAGCTCAATGACACGATCATGGGAGACATTCAGAGCAATAGATAATTCATGAAATTGAGAATCATTAATGGAATAATTTGTAGCAGTAAAGAACACATCTTGAGCAATACATTCAAAAATCATATTCTCATTTAAGGTATGCAAGTTCTTCCTCTCAATCTCATTATATTTCAATGCTCGCTCATAATCACTAACCTCAACTATCATTGCATCAAATTCCTTTTCCATTTCTTTAATGTCAGAATTCATTCCCTTTTTAAGACTCTCAAATTGATCTTTTAGTTGATTAAAGAAAGGCATGACTTCAGTTAGATAACATTCTTTAGTTTCCTCAAAACCCCTTTCCCCTTCAGTTATACCATTGGTGTGATCCTTTTCTTACAAGTTTTCTCAAAATCAACAAACAGTTGAAAGATAACATATTGACTGATTAAGGTCTTGCTTTTAGTGGCAATAGTTCTCGGAACTAGATGCATTGGTGTATTTGGATGATACACACGCTTAGGCATTTTCCTTGGGGAGGGTTTGTTTCAACAATATTTTCCGCTTCCTTATCTAAGTCCATTTTCCAAGTACACTTGTTGGTGTTAACAACGTTTGAGGCTTAAACTTGTTAAAAGCAATCCAATTTTCCTTAGAGTAGTTTGGTGCTTTAAACTGATTCTTTTCTCTATGCAAGAAGGGCTCTTAAGTTTTTCATCCAATTTTCTTTTAGTGACATCTTCTAATTGCTTATCTTCTTTAGTGCTATCAACAACTAGGTTTTTGTCTAGGCTTAAGGATTTCATTGCCATCATAGATTACCTTTTGGGCTTCTTTAGCTTTCTTAACATACTCTGATTGGATTCCTTAATAATGGGGATACTATGCTTGTCACTTAAGACTCTATGCTTATTGATCAAGTGAGCAGTCTGAATGGTGTTACCTTTGTACGCATGTACCTTGTTTTCTAGTTTGTTTTCAAAGTTTTAGATTGGAAAAATCATTCAAAAGTTTTGATTCCTTAGTACTAAATTCCTGCTTAAGCCTTTTGACATTTTCTTGAAGTTCTTGCTTTTGCTTAGCAGTTTTAGTAAGCTTTTCTTGTAAGGAGTTTAACTCTTGTTTTAATATTTCTTCTCTAAAATTACTTTTTCTAATAATTGTATGCATTTGGTCATCCATTTCTTGCTCACGAGTGGTTAACTCAAACTTAGCACGTTGTTCATAAATGGCAACTCTTTCTTTGTAGGCATTAAGTTCAGATATGAGAATCATCAGGGCACATGCAAAGTGTATTCATCACAAACATAATCATCATTGACTGCAGAAGATACATCACTTGATACAATATCACTTTCACTTTGTTTCACATATTGATCATATGGGACAACATTGATATTACCCATATTTTCAATATCCGACTCAATGATTTCAGTTGATTGTATTTCATTATGTATCTTTTGCACCTCAACTTCATCGTATAGTTTTAATACCTCTGAGATGATTTTGTCTTTGGATGGTCCAGATTGTGGAGAAGATGAGACCTTAGGAGAGACCATTGGAGAAATGCTAGCCATGAAAATTGTTTGTGCAGATAGGGTCCATCATCAACATCATGTCGTATGCATCACGTTGTCAGCTACTTGAAAGGCATTCATGATTGTGACCTATCTCTGAATTGGTCTGCTCATCCACATCTGCATCATAGGTCTTGGCATTACCCTCAACGAGAAATAACAACTCCTCTTCGTCTAACGCAGACACTATCATGTCCTGAGCTTGCACTAGCAACATCTTATCCTCAAGTACTCGCATTCTGGTGACGTTTTGGAGATGTACGGTTCCTAGCAATGTGTCCCTCACCACCACAAGTTTGTAGCATTTGACTTGGCTTTGCTTGTCCTTGATTTCCATTCCTTCCTCGGTCTGATTTCCTCCATAGCCTCCACCCCTGCTCCACCCCTTCTCACGATCGTACTGCTTTCTTGAATCGGCGCACCATAACCTTCCCATCTCTAACAAAGGGCTTGATTATGGATTGGATGTTGTTCCGAGATTGTTGTTGGTGTGGGAGAGTGTTCATGTTTTGACTGATCATGAGAGCTAGTTGACTAATGAAATTTCCAACGGATGCAAACATCAAAGACGCCTTGTTTGAACATTGGATCGGGAATGAGTTTGTGATTACTACGAAGCGTTGGTGTAGAAAGCGGTTGAGTCATTAGATGAACTTGATTCTCCCCGATTGGTTTTGAATTGTTCCAATCCTTTTCTCAAACATAGCATGTCTCATTCAGTAGAAGGAAGGCATAGCATTGCTCATAATTTGTATTCTTCAATCCTTTATGAGCTTCACGAAGTGACAAACTTGTGCCATTCGGGATTCATGTTGTTTACAAACTTTGAGTTCAATTGAATGTTAGGCATGGTCATTCTGATGTTCCTCATGTCATTCACAAGCTTATGGAATTTCACATAGTACTCATAACACTCTCTATCCGGTTTCATCTTGAAATGCTCAAATTCATCATATAGTTGTGATTCTCTGTCTTCAATAGTTAATTCAACTCAAGAGAAGCATCTTGACATTATCCCATGTACTTTGCTTCTGTTGTGATTGATAAGCTTGTAGATGTCTTTTGGTAGACCTTGCAATATGATGTTAGAAGACCCGATATCCGTGATCGAATCTCTTCTTTTCTCCTTATCATTGAGATCATCATATGTCTTTGGTCTGTCTATTCCATAGATCATTGTTCCATCTTCAACTGTATCAATTATGTCTCTAGTAGTCTCAACTAGATACGGTCCTTCATCAATTGATTTGAGAATGTTGACCCCATTTTCCTTTCCAAGACAATACAATCCGATTCGTTGAGCCCAAGAGTCGTAGTCAGTTCTGTCAAGCATGGGTGGACGAGTATCTAACCCAGCTGCTTGAACATCCTCTGCATGGAGATGATTGTAGGAATGTTGGTAGACATGTTAACAGATTAAACGGAATTTTATAACTCTATGATTAAACCGGGAAATAAATTCTTTCACGGGATTTTACTAAATCAAGAGATAACCGTATACAAACAAAGAGTCAACCAAGTCGCTAAGAAAACTGAACCAAGTCGCTAGACACCAAGTCGCTAAGCCACAGTCAAGTCGCTAAATAACAGCTCGCTAAGCACCAAGTCGCTAGCAAAATTTTGACAGCAAGTCGCTAAGAACCAAGTCGCTAAATTGTCAAGTCGCTAAAGAGCAACTCGTTAAGCACCAAATCGCTAACACCAAGTCGCTAACAAACTTAAGTACAAGTCGCTACTCGTAGTGGAGAATCCACTAAGTGTACTGTTTGTTGGCTTGTCTCAATAGACAAGTCGCTAGCTCAACTCGCTAAGAACTTCACTGTAACTCGCCTCCCCAAATTACAAAGTAAGTCGCTAACAAGACAACTTATCCGTGGCTTAAGTCGCTAGCTAGAAAAACTTTAAAAACACACTTTTCAATCCAAAAACAACTCAACCACGATGATTCAAGCTACCAAATTAAACCCAAGCACATACAATGATTCTAAACACAAAACAATACCCAAGATTCAAACTTTAACACTAGAAATGATCCAAATGATGCAAAACCACTAAACTTTTTCAAACTCTAAAACCACCTAAAATCACTAGCAATCCAAAGATATGTAGAGATGATCAAACCATGGCTCATACTAATTGTAACATATTGGATTTTACATACACATCTAACCATAACACAAAGTAGAAGGATAAGAGGTTTTAGAGAGAGAAAGTTAGAGGTTTGGAACTTTGAGCAGAAATAAAAATCTATTAGAGCTCCAACTCTCTCTTGGAAGGTAGAGAGTATTTATAGTCTTACAATAAAACGCCACACAACAGGCTGTGGATTAGGCATACAACGGGTAAAGACCCGTCCGTCCTCCACGGTGTTACTTAACTAAATACTGCTTAACATAAAATAACTACGACTACGAGCTTTCTAACTGTTGGAATCACTCCTAAACAGTATTTCAAGTATTTATATTTCATATGTAATAGGTAGCTTTATTATGGCCTTTATGTTTGTTTAAGGTCAAGCTTATGTAGAAGGCCCATAAGCTTAGGCCCAAGCCCAATAAGGAATAAGGAAGGAGAGGGAGTGTTGCCCTAGCTCCTTGCCTATAAATACTTTGTAATAACCTTCATTTGAAGGTTGGTTGTTCAAGTTTTCCTTTCACTCATGCCTCACGCCTAAACCGTATACTATATTGTGTATGTGTGTGTTTGATACTTGTTCATCCGCCTTCATCTCTTTCTCTATAACTTGTGTTTGTAAAACTAGTGACCTAACAGTGGTATCAATCGCCAAATAGTTGGGTGTACTCGTTTGTTTTTGAAGTTTTGATTTTGTGCCTTACGCGCAGAAAGATAACGCGATCTTTGGTTATCTTAAAACTCGTTTTACACTTTTTAATCCAAGATTCTTGTACTTTCAATGTTTTGAGGTGTTAAAATACTTGTTTTGGCAAAAAGTTTCAAACTTTACGCGTGGATTTACGCTTTTAAGCTTGTTTTTGTTCGTGGGTGTCGTTCTACGCGTAACCCGCTTAGCAGCTTTTGGTACATCAAAATTCACACTCTTGTGTTCTTTTGGTACTATTGAAGCTATTCCATAACAAAAAACTGGTTTAGAAACACATTTGGGCAAAATCAAAGTTACGAGTAATCCTACGCGTATCAAAACCCTAAAATTACGCGTAAGATTTTCCTTGGTTTGATCTTCATTTTCCTGGTTTATTCCGTGTTTTCTTACTTGGATAAGTCCGAAAATACGTCGACTTTGGATATCTTTTGCACCGTGAAGTGTAAAAGATCATTTGGGCAAAAACCCTAAAATTACGCATAAGCATAAGCTTACGCGTAGAAATCCTACGCATAAGATTCACCTTACGCGTAAACTTAGGTCTACGCATAAGGTAATCCTACGCCTAACTTTCTACGCCTAACTTTTGTCTACGTATAACTTTAGTGCTTTTATCCTACTTACGCGTAAGCTAAAACCTACGCAGAACTCCTCATTGTTACGCGTAACTTTTGGTGTTTTTACGCATAAGTTCTACTTGGTTCTTGTCTTTCTACCTAAGGACACTTCATCAACAAAGGTTCATTCGACTACAAAGATCCATTTTACCACACAAGTTTTTCAACATGTCACAACCACCATACTCTAACTATTTCCCTTACACTTATCCTCAACGACAACAACAACTAAGTCCACAACATCAACAATGGAATCAACAACAAGCAATTTATCAACAACAATTTAATCAACAACATACTCCACAACTTGCTGCAAATCCACAACCTCAAATGGTTCAACCACCACCAAGTCTTCAAGTTCAACCGTACACAAATGAATTCAATCAACATCCATCAAGGAACACTATGAAGGAACCCACTTGGTTTGCAAAGATGTGTGAAGCTTTAAGCAACCAACAATCAATTCATGAGGCTGGATCACTTGATAGACCTCCAATGCTCACTGAAACTATGATCAATGGGTGATAAGGTTCTTTAGGTTTTGTGATCTCAAGAAGCCACATGGAAAGTTCTTAAAGAAGGTTATCTTAGAAGGTCCATTTGAGATGCCTACTATCATTGTACCCAGAGATCCAAATGCCATTCCACCAAGAGATGAACAAACCAACATTGCAGCAGATTTAAATCCCAGAACTTCTACATTATGAAGCTGATGAACTTGCAATGGAATACATCCTCTTAGGATTACCAAACCCAATTCTTCGTAGTGTTGATGCTCAAAAGACTGCACAACAAATGTGGGATCATATTCAGCTTCTTATGGAAGGATCTGTACTCAATCAGGAGGATTTGGAATCCAAAATTTACTTGGCTTATGAACACTTCATGATTGAACCTGGAGAGACACTAGAGTCCTGTCATCATAGATTTTCGAGACATCATCAATGATTTGGATAAACACAACATCATCATGCCAAGAATTGCAGTGAATACTAAGTTCCTGAGTAGTCTTGGTCCTGAATGGGAGAAGTATGTCATTTTTCTCCGTCAAGTTAAGAACATGCATCATTCTACCTACGGATTGTTGTACGATTACTTGAAACCTCATGAAAAGGAAGTTGATCGGGAAAGGATTCTCCGTGCTCAAATTGCTCCACCAACACATCCGGAAAATCAACAACAACTTGCCTTATATGCTCAAAACCGTTATTCTCCTCAACCAGGAACTCAACCAAATGCTTCAAACACACCTTCACAGCAACAACCTCAACAAAATCAATTGGTTCCATACAACAACACTGCTCAAGCATATGTCGAAGCTTTAATCGAGGAATCCGATCCGTTCCAAGCATTGCAACAAGGATTTGCTATGATTGCTAATGCCTTTAGCCGTTATACCAACAAATCCAACAATCGTATTCGTTCCTCATCTAACACACGGACTCAAGTTGTTGTGAACAATGGACGAGTTGAAGTTCAGAATCGTGATTATGGTGGTCGCCGATGGGCGGTGGTCAAGGGTTTAATGCTATGGGTAGGAATAACAACAGAGCTCAAGTGGTGGAACAGGAAATGCTCAGCATGGGTTGAATGGTCTTCGATGCTACAACTGCAATGAGAAGGGACACCTGCTAATGCATGCCCAAAGCCAAGGACTAGGGGCAGTGCTTATTTCAAAGAGGCTCTTCTTTGGCTCTTAAGGATGAAGCTGGTGGAACTCTCACAGACAAAGAACAGAGCTTTATGGCAAATGCTGACTCGGATGATGATATGGAGGACTTGCGAGTGCCAATGCAGCTGTTATGTTGATGGCTAATATGCAGGCGTTACACATGAGTGACACAGGCCCGGTGTATGACATCGATGGCTTGTCTCAGTGCATCCAACAAACCATATTTATCTCGATCTCATATCTCCGCCAACATCGCATCCGGCAAGGCTCGAATGTTCAAAATGAGTCATCCACATCTCATTCGACGATTTTCAACTAGACCCCGTAGTTATATTTGACGATCAAGATGACCAACCGGTTTCCCTTGATAATCAAATTGACTCCGTGGTCATACTTGAGGATCTAAATAATGATCATGTTGTGACTCACGTTGAACAAGATGAACCTTTGCCCCATCCAGATCTTGTTCTGTTACTTCAAGACCAACAATCCCAAATTGTTGCATGTGTTGCATTAAATTCAGGACTTGAAAAGTAAAAATGCACTGTTAACAAAGGATTTTGAATGTTTACAAAAGCAACTCAACTTTTTCAAAACTCAAGAAAAACGTGAAAACGGTTTTGAAGCAACCTTTGCCAAATCTTATCAAAACGAAAAATATTTAGAACCAGGATGTGATCTAGCCGCCGAAGAATGCTTTGTTGTCCGAAATAGAACAATCTGAAACATGAACATATAAAGCAAATTAACGCTATCACCTTGGAACATCAAAAAGCTAAGATTGAGTTGTTAACTTGTCAAAAACAGTTCTCTGCATACAAAAAGCATTCAACGAAACGAATAGATGATCATCTTGAAGAAATCATCGGCTTGCAAAACAAACTTAAAGAGTTTAAAACTGTTGTTTACAAACATGGCGAGTTGGTCACAACCATTGAAAAGTTTACTTTAAAACCAAATCCAAATGGATATGGACCGAATCTTGCTGATTACAAACCTAAGCTTTCAACCAAAACATTCAAACAAAATCCTGAAGTTTCGGTCCAGGCGTAATATAAAATTGATAATTTCATATGAATGTTGTTGAATATCATCGTCAAGAGGAATTAGATGCATAAGACGAGAGTCGATCAAAATTAAAAACTGTTGTTTACAACAAACCTTTTAATTATTCAAAACCGTCACTTTCGTCACACCAACGGATTCTTCTAACACACCAAGAGTTATCATCAACACCCGAAGTCTTCTATTGTTAATCCCAAAACGGACTTTGCACAAACTTATGGTCCTTTACCTTCCATTAGTGAAGTAAACTCACAACCCGAAAATCGAAAAATTCTTCGATATTTTGACATTTTCATGGCTGACCTCAAAATTTTACAACATGAGATAGAATATCGATCCGAAATCAAAGTTGAACATTTTCAATCGCCTCTGGCGCGAGAACAAAGAGACATTTTTTAGAAAAATCTTTTACCTAATGTTAAAAACTTGAAAAGTTGTGCAATTGCTCTGGAAAAGGATTTTCATAAGGAACTTGGGGTCATGAAAAGCGTTTTGAGAAAACAGAAACATCTATTTCAAACACTAAACGTAAAAAGAAAATGTTAAGAAAAGATGTTGATCGACTCTTGGAAGATGTCATCTCGTGCGATGTTCAAAATGTTGTGTTATTGAATTCTTTGTCATATGCATTTGATAATATCTCTGCCGATACACGTTGCTTTACGTGGTAAATGTTGAGAACACCGATAATGTGCTTGGTCGAGTCCTTAATGTTGAAAACAAACGATTGTCAAACGAACTTTCAAATGCAATACGTCGTCTTAATTGGTGTCAAAAGATATTCACGATCAACAAATTGTTTTTCAAAACAAAATCAACTAGTTGCGTGCAAAACCTTCTGATTCTAAAATTGAGCAACCTGGATGATCAAACGTGTCTTTTAAGTGTCAAATCTCAAAATATGAACAAGAACTTGTAAAAGTTAAAAGGAATATGGTGTCATATTTGATTTACTCAAAAAGACTCGTGATGAAGCATCAAATGAACTTGATCATTATCTTGCACACACTAAATAAGTTATGCATTTTGCCGAAATGTTCGGTCGAAAATCAAGATCTCGATTCACACTATCATCAAGTTAAGAGGAATGTTAGGAAAGTATGAACAACTTCCGCCAACAATCATTAAGAGATTAGCCCCGTAACACTTAGTACTCATGCACCTAGAATCTCTACTGCCAAATCACAAGTAGCTAACGTGCTTCCTTCTACTGAAACAGGAATAGTTGAGCCTTTTCCAAACGTCCGCACTTCACAACCTAAGAGCACTCAATCGAAGAATAGGAAGTTGCGACCTAAGAAAAGATCAATCAAGAATGCTAAAGTAGAAGAACACCCTAGGACTATGAATAAGACTCACGTTGCCTCCACTATTGATATTGCGTCTGGCAAATGTAATAGAAATAGTGATGTAACTAATGCTAAACCGTTAAGTACTTTTGATATTGACCGATGCACCTTGTGTTATTTGTGGTAAAAGTATGAATTCCGATTGCCATGATAAATGTGTTGCTAAAGCTATAATCTCTCGTTTAAGGAATCCTAAGAACCGGAATACCTCTAGGCCCACTAATCTTTCTAAGTCTGTGCTTGGTAGACCGCCATCTTTAGATTCTAAGAAACGCATTGTTGTCCCAGTAGCTCCAGTTTCACCTCCTAGGAATGTAGTACCACCTAGTGCATTCACTAAGACTAAAGCAAAGAGTAGTTATAGATGGGAGAAATGGATATATAACACACTAGGATTTAAGTGGATACCTAAAGCTATTGATGTTTGTATATCTACTATAATCGCTATGGAACCCTCTAACATTTCGGGTTCCACATCTACTTCTATTCCATCTGTGTCGACTGTGTGTAATGCGGTGATACAGATCATTCTCTGGATTGTTGATAGCGGATGTTCCCGACACATGACAGCAATCTTAAACTGTTATCAAACTTTATTGCAAAGTTCATTGGCACTGTCGCCAGTTCGGAATGATCACTTCAGCAGCTATCATGGGCTACGGAGACTATGTCAATGGGAACATCGAAATTAGCAGGGTTTACTATGTGGTAGGCCTCGGTCACAATGCTGTTTTCAGAGGTCAATTTTGTGATGGAGATTTGGAGGTTGCTTTCGGGGAGAAAACTTGTTTCATTCGTGATCTACAAGGAAATGACCTTATGTCCGCTCGTAATTCTAGTCTCTACACTATCTCTATGCAAGACATGGTTGCTTCCTCTCCCATTTGCTTACTTTCTAAGGCAACATCAACAAAATCACGGCTATGGCACCGTCGTCTCTCACATCTAAACTTTCAAACCATCACCAACCTTGCTCGACACAAACTAGTTGAAGGACTCCCACGATTCCGGTATTCAAAAGATCACCTTTGCTCAACTTGTGAACAAGGGAAAAGCACTCGTGCTCATTTTCTTTCAAAGGTGGAACACCTCTCAAAGATGTGCTTCATCTTCTTCACATGGATTTCTGTGGCCCGATGCGGTGCAAACGATCAATGGCAAACGCTACATCTTAGTAATTGTTGATGACTACTCACGATGGACTTGGGTCTACTTTCTTCGTAGCAAAGACCAAGCTCCACAAATGATCATCACCTATCTCACAAAAATACAGTTCAGCCTCGAAACACCGTCGAGAATCATCGAACAGACAAAGGAACTGAATTTGTTAACAAAACCCTTCGTGAATTCTATGAGAAAGTGGGAATTCAGCATGAGACATCTATTGCACGCATACACTGAACAAAACGGAGTTGTTGAAAGATCTAAACCAACGTTAGTGGAAGCTGCAAGAACAATGTTAATCAATGCTAAACTTCCAGATTACTTATGGGCGTATCTACTTGCATGCTATACTCAAAACCGTTCTATGATCACAAAACGCCACAACAAAACACCTTTCGAGCTTGTCCATAAAAGAAAACCGAATCTAAAACACTTTCATGTATTTGGATCTCTTTGCTATCCGAATAATGATCGTGATGACTTTGGAAAGCTCAAAGCCAAAGTTGACATTTGAGTCTTTATCGGATATCGTGATAATTCCAAAGGTTTCCGAACCGGAATCGCCGTACAAACAGGTGATGGAAACGATTCATGCTCATTTCGATGAACTTATGAAATGGCTTCGAGTATAACAAACTTAGAACCGGTCACAACCGTTTAAACTTCCCTCAACCCCCATCATCAGCTGAAGAAAGCCCTCGGCTAACTCGTCAACAAATGGAAAGGTTATTTGCTCCTCTGTTCTGTGACGATATTGATGAACGTGCTCCATGTGTATCCGCTGTTTCCCTGCACAACCCGATAATATTCCTATACCGATACACCGCTACAACAACTCTTGTTGAAGATGCACCTACACCAGTTGACTCCAACACAACAGTTGAACACACCGCATCCAACAATGATGAAACCTGATGATATTCAATGAAATAACCCCACCTGCAGATTTTGATCCAAATGCGTTCTTCAACCCGTTTGCTAATGAGAGCTGCACCGATGTCGCGGAATCTTCAACAAACCATTTGAATCCTCAGAATCGCACAATGTATACCAACATCAACCCTCCACACATAGATGGACGAAAGACCATCCTCCGGAAAACATTATTGGCAACCCGAATCAACCAGTCGTTACGAGACAACGTCTTCACACAAACGGTGAACATTGCATTTATGCACTCACCACCTGCCAATCAACCTAAAACATCAAAGACGCAATGACAAAAGACAACTCGATTGAATCCATGCAAGAAGAACTCAACCAATTCAAACGTCTTGAAGTATGGGAACTGGTTGAAAGACCAACAAGAGTCTACGTCATTGGTCTCAAATGGATTTGGAAAAACAAATTGGATGCTGAAGGAAATGTTATCCGAAAAATAAGTCACGTCGGTGGCTAAGGGTTATCGTCAGAAGAGGAATAGACTTTGAAGAATCTTTTGCTCCGGTTGCTCGTCTTGAGGTCGCTCGATATTTCTAGCGTTCATTGCTCATATGAATATGGACGGTCTATCGATGGATGTCAAAAGCTGCGTTTCTCAATGGACAACTTAAAGAAACGGTTTATGTCACCAACCAGATGGATTTCGTTGATCCCGAAGTTTCGAATCATGTCTACAAACCTGAACAAAGCTCGTTATGGTCTCAAACAAGCTCCTCGGGCATGGTACGATAAGCTATCATCTTTCCTCATTGCCAATAATTTCACCAAAGGCTCGGTTGACCCAACTCTTTTTATACAATATCACGGGGCACACATCTTAATTGTTCAAATTTACGTGGATGACATCATTTTTGGGTCTACACATAAAAGTTTTCAATCGCTTTTGCAAAACTAATGAAGAAAAATTTTGAAATGTCCATGATGGGTGAACTTACGTTCTTTCTAGGACTACAAGTTCATCAATCACCCCGTGGTATTTTCTTGAGTCAGCCCAAATATGCCCTTGAATTGTTAAACAAATTTGGAATGAAAACCTGTGACACCTATGCCACACCAATGGCTCATACCAAGAAGCTAGACGCTGATTTACATGGGAAATTGGTGGACCCTACAAAATACCGTAGTATTATTAGGTTTCTCATGTATCTAACACTAGCGTGACTGATATTGTCTTTGCCGCTTATCTATGCTCCCGTTATCAATCGCGATCAAGCGAAACCCACCTCTCGAGGCTAAAAGAATCCTCCGATACATAAAGGGAACCATTAACTTGGGGATCCGGTATCCGAAGGATTCTGGTTTTGAACTAATCGCTTTTTCAGACGCCGACCACGCAGGATGCTTAGACTCACGGAAAAGTACTTCAGAGCTTTACAATTTCTTGGTGATAAACTGGTGTCATGGCAATCGAAGAAGCAGGATTGTACATCATTGTCATCAACCGAAGCAGAATATGTAGCCATGTCCGCATGTTGTGCTCAAGTCATATGGATGAGAACACAACTCAAAGACTATGGTTACGTATTTGACCGAATCCCGATGTATTGCGACAATCGGAGTGCCATTGCAATCTCGTGCAACTCATTCAAAGACTCGAAATCAAAGCACATCGATCTTCGATATCATTTCATCAAGGATCACGTGGAACAGTACCTGTTGAATTATATTTTGTGGGTACAGAATACCAATTGGCGGATCTTCTCACCAAAGCCTTGCCTCCCGCTAGGTTTAATGAGTTGGTCCACCGGTTTGGTATGAGGTGTTTGACTCAAGAGGAATTGGATGATCTCCTAAAAGCAGTCTTAAAACTCAAACACCAAATTCTCTTTTGTAAATAATTTTTTCAAAAACAAAATACAAAATTATAAAACCTGTTAAAAACAACAAAAATATTCTTCTAATCTAATTTTCTTTCAACATTGCAAGTACATTTCCTCCGTCAACACTTTAATCTTTCAAAATTCAGTATTTTTCCGATCAAGTGTTGTGGGGGAGAAAATAAACTTAATTTCAAAACATCCGTGTACTTGCATGTTATCATATCTCGGTTGATTTTTACAAATGGTGGTACATTTTCTGGTTCAAAGACACTCCTCGGACTTAAATTAATAACCTTTCATTATTTTCTCAAGTCGAGGGGAGTGTCACAAGCTTCTTTCCTAAAATCTTCGTTTGGTAACCAAAATGGAAGTTAAATGGCTTGGTTTGAAAAAAGGAAAAGGTGGAGGGACCAAAACTGTCAAAAGGTTAAACTCACTTTTAATATAACACCCTCCCACCTACTTTTATTCTTCACATTTATTACACTAAACCAAAAACATCCTACGCCTAAAATCGCTCAAGATATCGTTGATTTGATCATCATTGTGTAAGTGTTTTTGTGATCTAAACATGTTTTTAAGATAAGGTATTGAATTTCATTCAAATCCAACGGTTAAAATTCATGTTACGAGTGATTATGTGTTCTACGCATAAGCGTATGAACACACAATCATTGTGTGAACGTTTGTGGTTAAATGGATTATGTCAAAACGTTTTAAATACATCAATGATATCATTTTATCCATCAAAATCCACCCGTAAACACGTATCAATGACTTTTGAAAATTAGGGTTGTTATGTCGAATTGGGTGTTTTCGAATGTGAAGTGTTTTGGTCAAAAAGATTGTTGGGTTATGTTCTTATGATGATGAATTGATGATTTCTCTGCTTTATAACCACCCGAAACTCTAAATCATCAACAATTTGGAATTAGGGTTTAACGTTCATAAGTTTGGGTATTTTTGATTCACCATGAATTGGGTGTTATAACTTGGTATATAGACTTCCTCAACACTCTTAAACTACCAGAAAATGTTTGGTGCATATTCCATGGCTAGATCTCATACGCGTAGATTTAGGGTTTAGACTACGCGTATGCAGTTCTACGCGTAACTGCTAAACTGTCCAAATGTGTTTTGATCTGTTATAAAATGAATGTTATGTGTTTAACATTGATGATATGATGCTTTATTTCAGGCTTGCAACACTTAATATTCATAATCAAGGTTGTTGTTATGATACGCATAAGGATCACCTTACGCGTAGCTTGTTATGCGTAAGATTTGTCTTACGCGTAGCTTCTACGCATAAGGTTCTACATATGGGACTACGCGTATCCAGTGAAGGATATGCGTGAACAAGCGGTGACCTCTACGCATAAGGTCAACTCTTACGAGTAGCCTTACGCGTAAGGTTAATATATGCCTACGCATAAGCTCTACGCATAAGGTCTCCTTTTCCTACGCGTAACACTTCTTACGCGTAAGTTAAGAACCTACGAGTAAGTTTACGCCACGCATATATCATTCGCTCTACGCATAACTTTACCAATCCTACGCATAAGCCGAGATCATACCTTCGTTATGAATTGTTACGTGTACAAACTTGTAAATAAACTAATCATATCATCACTAATCCTAAAATGTCACTAATAAACTGAAATCGTTTGATATGTTGTGAACAATAAGTGATAAAATAAACTTTAAAACTTAAAGTTAACTAACTCACTAAACATTTCACGACGTCATTGGACTATTGAATATACAAGTGACTTAGGACTCGTAACAATCATTGACACTGTACATTCAATAACAAGACAATAAGACCTTCGTTGACTAACATTATGTCTTTCGATATGTTGGTTCTTTTGGCTAATGTTATTTCAGATCACGACATGGCTCAACAAATGAATATGGATGCACCTGAAGTTCTCTCCATTGCCGATATCTATCCTCATGGCTATCCAATGAAGATAGGAAAGAATAATCTCCGTGTTGACTTTGAAAACCTCACTTGCTCAATCTTCATTTTAATTGCTATTGATATTCGAGGACTCATCCGTGACGTAACATGCTTTCACACTCTGCAACTATTCCGAGATCTACATCCAACAGTTCGAACACTATGGAAAGGGTCAAAGGACAAAGCTGCGGACGGTGACTCAATCACAAACAAGTCACCATTACACCTGCAGACTTAAGGGTCGTTCTCCTAATTCTCGATGTCGATCCAACCAAACTATATGCCACACCCTGCCAAGAGCTCACTCTCCAATTCTTAATCAATATCGGTTATGACGAGGCTACAGGAGTAATCACCAAGCATTCTCACGTAGAGCTTAAGAGTATTCCTCAACCACGGAGAACTCTCTACATGATCATCACCAAGTCTGCTGGTCAGGATAAATGGCTATGAGCACCCTAAGCTCATGGAACGCAAATATTCGGGCATTGGTCAACAAGAAACACATCGCTATCGAAGCTCCGATTTGGGATGACATGATGTCATTTCTCAACAAACTTGGCTCAAAGATTCCCTACATCAGATATACTAAATTGTTGATCCAGAGAGCACTTGGACTTCATCCCGACATTCCCAAGAGGCTCAATGACCCCGACAATCACGACATGTTGACGGAACCCATTCTATCTGTTAGAATCAAGGAAACTTCTACAAAGAAACAAGGTCTGTGGCTACCGATTTCCTTCTAACCAAGATGTCGAAAGCTCAAACGCATACAAAAGGTATCTGGAAGCGGTTAGACAAGGCAAAGTTGGTCATCTCGACGAAAAATCTTCTGGAACACCTGTAAGGAGAACCAAAAGAGGAAGTGCAGGAAGTACGGCAAGTACTGTGAGTCAAAGGAAGTTCCCCAAGAGGAACCCTCCTTCAAAGAGGATTGTTCCATCTAAGGAAGCTGTTCCCATCCCAATTCCCAAACCCGAACCGCAAAGAAAGCTTGTGGACGAAAGCTCTGAAGGTACTGACACAGATGAAGAGCTTACCTTCTCTGAATCGCAACCGTATCCCTCCTCCAAAGCAGCTAAATCTACAAGTCCAATAGCCGAACATGGAAAAGGAAAGACTCTTGTACTTGAGTCTCATGATGAAAGCTCTGAAGAAGAAGAAGAGCAACGGATCAATCCTACAGGAAGAAGTTTAAATTAGTTAGACAAATTCAAAAAGCTTAAGAATTTGCAAAAGATCAAATGGGTGGCCCCGAGGATCGAGTGGTGTCTGTCCACTCTTCACCGTGTCCCGATGTGGTTAATCAACCCGATAAGGGATCCGTGCCACCACTCTTGTGCAACAACAAACGCTTGTGAAGTAGTCTACTGATCTTAACATTGAGGAACCGTAAAAGAATAAGACGAGAAAGAGAAAACCGATGAAGAAGCTAAGGAACAGACGGAAGAAAAGGCTAAACCTGGACATGATGACGAAGAAGATTATGATGACTTTCTTCTCAACAGTCCAACTCGCTCCAAGGAGGATACTTCTGCACCTCCAAAGGACCCCGAATCTCCTCATGTCCCTCCTCATCGATTCTTCATCTCACTCATCACCACCACCATCAAAAAGATCAACAAAATCATCATCCAAATCTGGGAAGAAACCACCTCGATCTTGGATTTCTCAAGCTCATAAACGAATTCACAAAGCTGTCAAACAAGTCAGAAAGAAAAACGTGCTCTACAAGAAGCTAAATTTCTTTCGATCACATACGACAAAGATATGTATGACGAGCATGACAAGATGGAGAAAGAAAGGGAATTTGTTAAGAAGTTCATGAAGAGTCATCGTGAAAGAGGAACCTGAACGAAATGATCGAAGGTTACACTAACAAGTACCTTCGTGATATCGCTCCTAAAGTCCTAAAGGAACTGGAAAAGACAGCAAGAGATCATACTCACAAGTTTCTTCTCGACACTGTCCCGGTGTGACTAGAGAAATATTTTCCACACAACTCACCCCTAACATCGTAGCATTGGTTAAAAATACAATGGCCAAAGAAGCTAATCTCTCTGAATCTGAGTTAATCGCTAAACTTGTGATACAAATGTCAAAGCGATCCGAACGCGTTTACTTCGATGAAGCTAAATTTTCGAAAATCTACTTGATTTTCAACTCAGATCATCATGCAAGGAGTCATCCGATCAACCCAAACGACCAAGAGATGACGATGATAAGGATAAGGATTATGCACCTAAACGTTAGAAGCAGTCTGGTAAATCTACCTCTATGCCACCTCCTCCACCACGAACTTTTCTCAACAAAGTCTCCTCCACCTCGGTCTTCTACTATAAACCTCGGGACGATTCCGAAGTTACCACCCCGACTCATAAAACAGTGATTACTTTGAGTATACGGGTGGTGACGATGAAGAGGTCCTTGAGCCCCGACAACAACCCACCATACCCAAACAAGTGCAGTAAACCAAGATCATCATCAAGGCCTTCCAAAAGAAGAAGAAGACAACTCACCGAGTCGTCTCATGGCTAGATGACGATAAAACCGAAGAGTTTGAATGGTTCTCCACACTTGTCAATCAAACTCCCTACCCCGATGAAGGTCAAGAATTGGTAGACGGTTCTACATTGGAGCACGCAAAACTTTTGCAAGAAAAGTTCCATGTGAAGAAAATGACGAAATCTGAATTGAAGCGAATCAAGAATGAAGCATTCCAACTTCTTAAAGACAGCTCTGAAAGCGCCGCCGAGGTCGAATATCATCTTGAGAACATCGCTCGAGCTATGTCTAACGACATGGATTGGCTCAATCCGGAAGCAAACATTGACTTCACACAAAGGAACAACCCTCCATACTACACCGATTGGACCAAACCCCTACCGACCATTGGCCAAACAGACGAACCACGGATTCCCTTCCGATACTTCTTTAACAGAGACCTGGATTTTCTCTTACACGGTAGCGATGGTTCGCGAAAATACGCTACATCATTGACTCTTCCATTCCCACCGGCTATTTACTCAAACTGCATAGCTATCGAGGAACGTGCAAATCACTTGTTTTCCGACAACGTGCAAGCATACGACCAAGATGCATTGTATGGGATTCATCATTGGCCTGAACGCCGAAGAATCTACTACATAAGCTGCCTGGTTCGAAGTCTCAACATGCAGTGTATAGTTCTAAGGACATCGTGGCCATCAAACACATTGATCTCAAGTCTAAGTGGGACTACACATTCTTAAAGAATATCATAGTCAAACGACAAGATGAACAGGACTATGGATTCTCCGAGGGTGACTTTGAGAACTTGTCCCTCAACGACATCGAAGACATGTACCTTGCCAAAGTAGTCGTATGAGACAATTCTCGACTGAAGTTCAACGTGAATTTATCAAGTCGGCTCTCATCTTCATTAGACGATCGTGATCAAAGAACGCGGTTGAAGATATCCGGATGGTGTTGAATCTTATCGACGCGTGTCAACCTCACTCCTCCAACGCTTACTCTTCCCGATCTCAATCGGCCTACCTCAATATACGCTCATCAGCAAACCTTTCGGAGTTGTTTACCGCAGTGAACTTCAAAGAAACCGCTTAATGGCGTGTAGTGATCTTCGTAAATTCGGGATCATACTTTGAAGCCTGGTTAGGGACGGATTAGCGACAGGTTGAAGGATATACCTGAAAGTTGGGTCTCGTAGCCGGAATTCTCGTGAAAGGAGGGATGTGAGAAGGATCATCACCATGATTGATGAACGGTTGTTCGAAGGGATCAGCACGATTGGAGAGCTATATTGGTGGTCGACCCAGGAGAAACATCACCGGCTTTCAACGCCCTGCGCACTCCGGGAACATCACTGCACTTCCTGGTACCCCTTGAATTGTTTCCTTCATATAATTTTGGATGTGTGATTTAATATGTCTAATGGCTTGTGCACACATAACAGTGTACAACCCGTAATGGTCAAGAAAGGACCCTGTGGTACGCCTCAGAGCCACAATCCTTAGAAAAGGATCGAAAGCTTCTTACTTTTGAGTAAAACCTATCAAACCTTTCATTTTTCAAGGTTTTGCTTAAAAGAACAAGTACTTCCCCCTAAGACTTTCAAAACCTCAACCGTTTATATCACTTGTTGAGGGGAGTATTTGAAACTTTGTTCACAAATTGTTCACAGTGGTCATTCTTCCCGCAACACTCGAAATGGTCATATTTATTCTCAAACGCTTCAAAAATAACACTTTAATATGCCATTTTTGAGGGGAGAAAATTGTGTGATAAGAAATATGTTGTACAAAATGCAAATGAATCTGTGTACCTCGGACTTAACCAACGAATTGACGGTACTAAACTGTTAGTAACTCGAAAAGACTTGTCCCGACGGTAATAATTTCAAGCTAGTTCGCTAGTGATGTAAACGTGTCCCGCAAAGGACTTGTCTGAGTAGAATGTACCATTCGAGAAACTTTTGATAGACATGAACTCCGACGGGTTTGACAACCTTCCAAGGTTTGTCTACACCTTCAAGGTAGTTATTAGAGCTAGTTGTCACCTAAAAGCCGACAATGTAACTCTTTAACTATGCAACGTAACCGTGTCTCGCGGGGGATTGTCTATCTTCAGTGGATCAATTCAAAAAGTGTGCGCTCTTTCCTCACTGTGCATTTAATCATTAAAACTATTAAGCACATGTGGAGGGGGAGTATTTATGCAAAACATCATCTCTCACAATGGTTCAAACATGTTTTTTCATTAACAAACCCTTTGAGAGACATTTTTTCATAAAGTGGTTTTAATGGCAAACATAGGTTAGTCATGGAGTTATAAGGTGACTAAGGTTAGGAATAACCGTCCTATGATCCGCCAGAGCCGGAGGGATCTACCCAAGGACACTACAAATAGTTAGTATTTAGAAGTCCTTAGGTATGATTGTAAAAAGGAGAAAATGAGAATCGGAGAAAGAAGGAGTTGAAGAATTAAAAAGAAATGCAAAGAAAAGGGTGAAAAGAAATAGGCCTCCCGATTATTCAACTTAGGCGCATAATCGGGTTCAATTCATATGCTACTGGTTGTCACTTAGTGACGCCGGTATTGAAGATTAAAATTCGTCATGGACCCAAAGGACGCATGCACTAAACCTTCTTATCCACTCAAGTTTTTCTCAACGTAAGTTTGTTTCATTCTCACAGGGAACCCTACGTAAACTATGGCTTTCTCTTAGAGATTGCTGGTATTGAAGAAGGAGACCCTCTCCCTAGTCTCCGCTCCAGAAAACCAAAACGCACTATTGAGTCTAGAGCCACGAGATTCATCAAAAGATCTCTTAGGTACACTTGACATTTCATCACTTGTTGATCACCAAATAAGATCTTCAGTGGTTCATATCGAGTCCTTCACAGATCTTAGCAATCTGTCGAGAACATTTATGAGAGGTTCACATCTGTGATCCTCAGTGATTGAATGGAAACTCCTGCCAGGGTCAACATCAAACAGCCATGTCAGCAGGTCACTTCGGTAACTCCCCGTGGATTACGCGGAGTGTGTCTCAAACGGTCTACAGTTGTGAGGTGATGCTTCGGTGTACCTCAGCGACTCATCTGAACTATAGATGTACTTCGGTACATCGCGTTATCTCACTTGTGGGACTCCAGTTCAAGAACGGCCTTTGTAAGAATTAGAGTTGTGTTTTCACACTATGTTGTTAACACTCTCGAAGTTCAAACTTGTAAGTGCCGGAAACCGCTTATTACTAACCGCTTGAAATGTTTTCTTCTTATGGAAGCTCCGGAGCGGGATGATCGTGCCGATTCTTCTCATGCTCACGCCAACATCATCACTAATGGAAGTTCTATTCAATGCAACACAACAAATGTAATGATTCTTCGTCAACCAAAGAATCTACAAAGTCAAAGACTTAAAGAACTTCATCAAGATTGATTCCAACGCCAAAGAGCGTGTGAGCATGTTGAAGAATGACGTGGAGACACGGAGCAAAAGCAGCACTGAGGCAGACCGATGCGCACAACAACATACTATCACTTTCACCACAAAGAACAATGATCAAAGAACAAAGTTAAAGATGACGCCAAAGCATAACTGTTCAAAGATAACTATCTCTCTACACTGGGAGATTGTTCGAATCAAGGCAATTCTTCTCACAAGAAAGAAGAATGTCAGAAGACGCCACTGCTACTATTACATCAACGCCTTCACCGTTTTCATTCATATATACTTGAGGGGGAGATTGTTGGAATCACTCCTAAACAGTATTTCAAGTATTTATATTTCATATGTAATAGGTAGCTTTATTATGGCCTTTATGTTTGTTTAAGGTCAAGCTTATGTAGAAGGCCCATAAGCTTAGGCCCAAGCCCAATAAGGAATAGGGAAGGAGAGGGAGTGTTGCCCTAGCTCCTTGCCTATAAATACTTTGTAATAACCTTCATTTGAAGGTTGGTTGTTCAAGTTTTCCTTTCACTCATGCCTCACGCCTAAACCGTATACTATATTGTGTGTGTGTGTGTTTGATACTTGTTCATCCGCCTTCATCTCTTTCTCTATAACTTGTGTTTGTAAAACTAGTGACCTAACACTAACGATTTCATATACTTGAGGTGACTGACTCTTTACGAAACCCGGTTTTACGTTTTATGGCTTAACAACTTACGGTTGGTGTTTAACGGAACCAAAACACATTCTAGAACCAAGATAATACCATGACTCACCATCCTAGCCACCTATGCTTATTGTGACAGCCTCTTGGGGGTGATTCACCCTTCATGTGTCTTGATCTCATGCTTTGGAGTCTAGGATGTTTACATGTGTTAAACTTACTAAGGAAGCTTTGAAAAGTCAAGACTAACTAACCTCCCCAAAACCATATAAATACCCCTCCCCTCCTAAAAACGTCCATACCTACACACATTTACATCTTCAAAGTTTATCTTCTCTACTCTAAGTATACTTCCAAGAAAAAGGGCACAAGTACTTCCTTCTACTCCTTTGCAAAAGACTTGGTAATTTTTCTTGAGTTTGAATCAACTCAAATTACCAAGACATCATCAAAGCTCTTGCAAAGCCATAGCTTAAGTGCTCTAACAAGGTCCTAAGTTCTCAATCAAAGTCCTAAGTGCTCTATCAAGGCCCTAAGTGCTCAATCAAAGTCCTATCCTTACTAGTTACTCCTATCGTTAGAAAGCCAAAAGTTGTAAGCAAACTAATCACCACCATCATCTTATGTTTATTAATTAATAATCTTGTCAGTTTCATGCTATATATATGGTTACTATGTTGATTCATGATGTACATATACTCAATCATATGTTTTAATTCACATATTGTCGTAAAGTAACAAATTAAGTAAACTAGTCATATTTTACACGTTTGAGACCATTAAAACCAGTTACATATAGACTTTGTAACTTACATATTATAGTAGACAAGATAAAAAGGGAAACATAGCAACTTGAATCACCCAAAACGAACAAACGAGTCAACAGTTATAGTAAAGTTAGCGAAAACCTAGAAACGCCAAAAATACTTACTACCGGGTCTGTCCAAAAACATAAGTGATACTTCTGGTCCGAATCATCAAAAAGTTAAAACACGAAAGTTGTCCTGAATGATGTTTTATGGCTACATCAAGGGAACTTGGCCTAAAAAGACCAAACGATATCATTTTTGGCCTAAAAATTTGTAAAACAGTTTTTACCGGCAAAAGTTGGATTTTCATAAGTTGAGAAAATAGAAACCATGTTATTTTCATAGCTAGTTACATATGAAGTTAACAAAACTTCATTCAACCTTCGGAATAGTATTTTCGCAAGCAATGAAAAAATGACCATTTCACATATTAAACGGTTACTATAAGCAACAAACTATAAATGACTACATCATGATGAACATAGAGACGTATATAGGCTGGTTTATGTTTTTCTAAACATTATTCCAAACCTAAGTCGCAACATTCCATTTTAGGTTGCACATAGAGATTTCTCAGCTTATCCATCACATCCGTTAAAGCACTTAACATCATCAACTCTCGGTGAGTTCATAGCCCCACTTTCTATTACTTAATTATTTTACAAACCCTTGGGGGAGATACATGCTTTATTTTAAACCGAACACATTGCTTTCAAAATGTATGCTTATCTAATTGTTTTATTAGCACTAAGTTACCGCATTTACCAAACTTAAGTCCCTAAATCATGAATCATTAATCACTGGAGAGATTGGGCGCGTATATTGTGAATAGATCTATTGGGATTGACGAATCCCGTTTGTGTTGACCGGGTAGGCAAACAAACGCACTATATTTGAATAACATTAGGTAAAAATTGCAATTTTACCTATTAGGGATGGTACCAACAATTTCACCAATTAATTTTGGAACATGTTAACGCCTTGGTTGCATGATGCTTAGTCTAAGAATAATTGTTTTTTTTTCAAACCATTGGTCTGAGGCTATAGCTCACACTACCAACATAATGTGTTCAACCATCAAACAAACTCTATTAATTTCACTCAACCTTTGTGTTGACAGTTTTAAGCATGTATTTCAGGTCCATAATGTCATAAGCTGGCATGGAGGGGCAAGGACAAGATCAAGAAGGCTATAATTATTTTATCATTCAAGAAAGACATCAAAAGATTTTATATTGATGCATTTTGTAAACAGTGGAACCAACTGGGACCTATTTTGAAACTCTGATATATTTGAATGATAAATCTATTTTTAAAACGACTCCTTTAGAGATCGTTTTCTATTATCATGATTGTTGTGCCATCGAGTAACACCCAGTTTGAATTCCGCTGCATATCATGAAAATGGGGGTGTTACAGATTGGTACCAGAGCCATGGTTATAAAGAAACGGGTCTAAATTGAGACCTAAACTATAACTACTTTTACAAACAAAAACATTTTATAGCCTTCCGTTCTCCGTGCCTTCCATCCTCCAGACGATTATGGACTTTTAAGACATGTTATAATAACATGAACATATTAGTATATTGATATATACACTTGAATTATTTGAGCATTCCCCATAAGTATTAGAACTGTTTTAACATCATATCCTTTTGTAGACACTATGTCTGTACCTGCATCTCCCGATTACGTTCTGGCATCACCCAAACAATTTCCAAACATTCCAATTATTCCAAAACTTGATTTTCCCGATATCATTGATGACTACCTTGATGCCATCGATTACGATGATGAACTATACGAAGATTTGGCCGACGAAGAAGAAGAGGATCCGGTTGTACCAGATTCTCCTGAATATAATGTTCAAGATTGGGTTGAACCCGAGGAAGATCAAGAGGTAGAATATGTATATGGTATATCACCATTATCACCACCTCCTACCTCGGAAACATCTTCCGAAATCCTACTAATCCTACTCAAGGACCAACATCCACTTATGAAGTCGGCGGATCATCCACAATAATACCTGCTTTCATAAATTCTGCTCAATACGAACTATACCGCTTGAAACAACACCTTTACCTAACTCAACATAAAGTTCAAAGTTTGGCATGGCAAATGAATAAACATGAATTATTTGTCAATTCGGCCAAAACTGAGGCCATCCATGCTCACCAACGCCTTGATTTGTTCATCTTAGATATGAGTTATGTGAAGGAAGACTTGAATCATGTTGGAGATACAGTCTTCAATCCACTAACTGGATGGGAAGACATCAAATGTTGACTATCAAGAGTGGAAAGAATCCAAGACCAAGACGGGACACAAATTCAAGAGCTACGAAATCGCTGAAACTCAGCAGAGATTCGACTGAACGTTGCTAACTTTGACCGATATCATCTTCAGAATGAGTTGTATGATATGCAATCTTCTATGTATGCCATGCAACAAAAGATATATCAAAAGGAAGTCGAAGAAAACCGCTCAAGTGATAGCATCGATGTACAAGCCAAATATGGAAACATCGATTCATCCAAGCCCTCCAACCAACATTAGACTAGTGTGATAATACTAGTTGCCTTTTGTAATCACTAAACTGATTAGACTCAGTTAGAAACTCGATGTAACCCATGTAATAGCTAGCAGTAGTAAAACGTTGCAATTACTAAACTGAAAGTATCAGTTAGTAAATTTTGAAGAAGCTTGTAATAAGTTTTGATTTTGTAAATCAATCAACGTTATATGAATAAAAACTCTTGTTTTATGCTATCATGTGTTATGGTTTAAAATTCCAACTTTATTATTTCTAACTTTTCCCACCAAAAATCATGATCTTTTTATGACTCATGATTTATCTTTTATAAAATTGATAGAATCGCCAAAGAAATCAAAAGCACCTCAACCAACGACTCCAGCTGCCATTGGGCGAATGATTACTACCCGACTGAATGCGGCAATTAACGCTGAACGAGCGTACCATAGCCGCGGAAGCCGCCGCTGCTACAACAGCCGCAGCAGCTGAAGCTGCCGCTGCCGCTGAAGCCACCGCTGCCGCTGAAGCAGACGCAGCCGCTGAAGCCGCCGCAGGGGCTGAAACTGCCGCTGCCACTGAAACTACCGCAGCCGCTGAAGCTGCTAGGCTTGCTGCAGCTAATGCAACTCGAGGTTGCTCATACAAAGAATTTATGAGTTGCAAACCCACAAATTTCAAGGGTTCGGAAGGAGCCGTGGGTTTAACTCGCTGGTTTGAAAGAATGGATTATGTGTTCTCAATCAACAAATGCGCTGAAAGTGACAAAGTTCAATATGCCACTTGTACACTACTGGATCAGGTATTATCATGGTGGAATGCAGTTTCTCAACCAATAGGCATCATGAGTGCTTATAAGATCTCTTGGGTTGCTCTAAAGGGTTTAATGATCAAGGAGTATTGCCCTCGTAGTGAAATACAGAAGTTGGAAGTGGAGTTCTGGAACCACGTTCTCAAAGGTGTTGACATCGCAACTTACAACCGCCGATTTCAAGAATTGGCGATACTAATGCAGGTTTTACTAACCAGGTTTTAATATTTATAAAGTCTCGTTATACCTATGGTCTACCCTAATGCACTAACGGGTAGTGTACCCGGTCGTGTGTAGTGTAGTATTTGGTAAAAACGAGGTCGTCCCAAGAGCTATGTGTGTTGGATTATTACTAAGTCTAGGTGTCATAGATTTTAATATGATTTTGATAAGGAATTAATTAATTAACAACTAAAGCAGATTAAAGCAACAAAAGGCAAAAGTTCAATCAATAGAGGAGAGTGGTGCTAACCTAGTTATTCATCCTAGCTAGTAATGTCTACGTCTAATTACTTCCAATTACTTCAGGTGGGGTCAAAGTCGAGAGTACAGCATTTGGTCAATTCGCCCTAACCTATCAGCAAAGATGCCACCACTGGAGAAGTCAGGTGTCCCCTCATAAGTCTGGTTGTTCCTGGTCCCCTAAGCCGAGTCATTAAGTACTGCTACATGCTAGACTTATAATAGTGAGTGCCCAGGCATTAGCAACTTAAACACTCACCCCCTAATTCTTAAGTTCATCCAAACGGTAGGTGATCAGTTGGTCAAATCGCACAAGTAGAAAGGGTCGTCACTTGGTCATATCTTACCCTTCCCATGTCAGTCTACTTACTTAGGGTCAGTTGGTCATATCTCCTAAGCAACTAACCTCTACCTCAATTCAAAACTACCGAAACAATGGTAGCTACCAATAAACTATGCATGCATACACTTATAAATAATTATGCGGAAGTAATATAAACGGAAACAAAACAATTAAGGAATCATAACTAGGCCAGCACCAAGAGGTGCTTAGCCGCTCATATTAACCATACAAATCAATTCAATAATTAATGTTACGAAATACATGAATCAAAAGTAAAGAAAAAATAAAATGTTAATGCTTATCGTAGGGGAGTGATTTCTCCCTTGGAGATAGCTCCGTATGCTCCTCTAGACCAGCCTTTGGCTTCTTCCCACGTTCTTTGGTTGTGGTGTGTGAAATGAGATGATTTGAAATGCTGGAAATCGTGGGGTATTTATAGGCCAGATCTGGGTTACGGCGTAACTAATAGAATAGTTACGCCGTAATGTTCTATTTCTTCATAATTTGCACTAGATCTGCTGGTTACGGCGTAACCTTATAAGTAGTTACGCCGTATCTTCAATATTTCTTGGTTACGCCGGAGTTAAAGCAAGAGTTACGGCGTAGTTATCAGCGGCGCGAATCCTCATTTGACCTAATATAGTTACGTCGTAGTCTTTTGGGAGAGTTACGCCGTAATATGTTGACGAGTTGGCTTTCTGAGTCACGTTTTAGTTACGGCGTAATGTGAGAGAAGAGTTACGCTGTAACTTCTTCAAAGTGAGCATACTCTGATAAATCTTTAATAATTCTCCAATTCCGCGTCTCTTTAGCTCCAATGCTCTTAATTTACCTGAAAGTGGAAAACAATGGAAAACAAGCGTAAATCCATATAAATGATATAAATTACAAGCATTATCGGGGGAAATTGACACTTAATATTCAGGATAATTTGATGTTATCAAATATCCCCCCACTTGAACTCTACTTGCCCTCAAGTAGACCTTATTAGATAGATTCCTAAAAAGATATCTCCCATAAACTGGAAAATATAAGTTTACAAATCCCTTATGCTAGAATAAAACAAAGCCGAACACCTCACGAAATGGGAACGAAACACTCAAATCTCTCAACTATTCTAAGTGTCTATTTCGAGGTGATCACTCAATCGCACAGTTATATCATGTATTCTATCATAAGCTTGGCGGTTACAAAAATCTCTCCACCACTAGAGTTAGGGCTAAACAATTTTCGAATGCAATATGGGTAGACACGACAAAGGTTAAGGGGTGGCTCGTCATTACTAACATGTCACGGCGAAGTGGACAAAATCAATGATACATGACCAAATCCATGGCCAAGACACCAAAGATTGCTCGCTACATCACCTAATATCCCCCCCCCACTTGAGATGAACAATGGGATTCGGGGGGTCTTCAATGATCTTTAAGAATATGTCGTCGACGAAAGCGTGATTTCCGAACCTTTCCACTTGAACCTTGAACTTAGGCAAATGATGACTTCCCAATCACAAATAAAGACTACAGGGTAGGCTAAGGTGTATAGGTGTATCGAAATAATATATTGGGTTAACAAAATGAAATGAATGGCTCATATGGGTGTATCTAAGGGGTATCTTGCACTAAAGGTGAGTGCAACAAAATGGTTTCACATGGGGGTCGAGAAGTCGAGGTGACTAATCGAAAGACACACAATGGTACGCTATTTGGATGATAATCCTATAATATTGCCTTCTAAAACTGAAAAGTCCAAATACATCAAGCTAACTCATCATACCTCGTCTATGGTCTCGAAATGATGCAAAGGCCAAGTTCTAAAGTTTACAAGCTACCGGCACACTCATAATTTGGTGGATTTGGGGGTAAAATATTGGAAACGGATAAGGCTAATCTCACCATATAATATCAAGGGTTGTATGTGCTCGGCTAAGGTCTAATCTAGTTAGGTTAAGAAAAACATGTCAAAATTTTAAAAATGGCATAATTTTTCAAAATAAACTAGAAAAACGAGGGCAAAATAAAGTTTAAGAGATAATTCTACTCCCGTCCCCCCACTTGAATTGTACAAAGTCCCTTTTGTACTAAGCGTTAAATAAAGGTGAAGAGAAAAGTAGAATTAGAGCGAGAACTTCCCTGAAATTTGCTCCAAAAAGAAAGAAGGCCCACAAAAAAGAGTCGTGCCTTCGTATAAGCATCCATGAGCAAACTTCAATCCCTGAAATCACACTACCGACAAGCATAATTCTAAAAAGAAAAAAAATGAACAATGAAAAATAAACCTAACTCACTTCGTAGGAAACACGGTTGCATTTAGCATATGCAACAAGCCTTTTAAACCACTTGGTGTCCCAAGTGGACGAGTGAAGTCTCGTGAGGGTTTACAGGGAACACACCCACAAAGTTCATTTAAAATACTAATACAAGGTTATTGTGTTTAAAATGAAAGAAGTAAAGTAGAGGATAGTTACATCGTAACTCTTAGAAAGAGTTAAGCCGTAACTAGGCAAAACCTGGCATACGCTGTAAGAGTGTAGCTACGGCGTAACCACTGGAATTACGCCGTAATTGGTAATGCATCCGAAATTCTGCTGCAAAGGGATTGGTTATAGCGTAACAAATAAGATGAGTTACGCCGTAACTATGGTCAGATCAGCATGCTGCAACAGCAATCACTCCAAGTTTCTAACAAAAATGGTTAAAAACACAAAACCCTACAGAAATGGAAATAAAACAAAAGAAAGGGATAATTTGGGTTGTCTCCCGAAAAAGCACTTTTTTTTATTTACGAGTCTTTAAGTTAGACTCAGAGCCCGGGGCTTTATGGTGGCCTTTAGACTTGGCCAACCTCCTCCATGTCCTTCCGATGAGTATGCAAATACTCATCATTTTTGTACCTTTTAGTCTGCAAAAACATCTGAAAACACTCAGAAATGCATCAAAATGAAAAAAATATCTCAAATAAGTGTTTTATGTGTTTCAAATGCAAAAATACCAAAATCAGGTGAAAAACGTATCAAGTTTGCATAATTGGCAGTTTTAGTCCCCCAAGTTTCAAAAGTTGTCAAATCTAGTCCCTGGTAAATCAAAATAAAGCAAAATATCATTTAAGGTCCTTGGGGATTCACAAGTTGTTAGAAATAGTCTTTTGAAGTTAAAATTGCATATTTACAACTTTGATCCCTCAACTTTCAAAAATGGCAAAATTAGTCCTCGGGTATTTTAAAATGGAAAATTAATAAATATAACCCTTGTACTATTCATATATGGCATAATTGGTCCTTGTGTTAACTTTGGAAAAACTATAGTTTTGGTCCCTCAAGTTTGCCAAATTACATTTATGGTCCTGGTGTGTTATTAATTCCAAAAACCAAACCGGACCCCTTTTTTGTTATTACCCAAAACACAACCCAGCTGGCCCAATGCAGTCACAAACCCAAACACTTGACCCTTGAACCATGACCCTTGAGCTTTTTGACCCTGCCAATATACCCCATTTTGAACCCTCACCCTATTAATAATACCGGTCAACTCCCCAGTCAAACCCATCCCTTACCTCACATCCCCGCCAAAACCAGAAACCACCATGGTTTCCACCACTTGCTCCTACCACCTGTCCACCACCTTTCCACCTCAACCCCAGCTGTATAACCACTCCCTTCCACCTCCAGAAACACCCAAAATTCTTTAAATGCAAAAACCTGCTCAAATGACTTTTGGCGCCAAATTGTATTTCAAGGGTTAAGATGAGTTGCAGTGATCCAAGGGCTATGAAGTAAAGTGTGATTTGACCAGAGTGCTAGTGGGAACTCAAAAAGTCTATAAAGAAAGGAGGAGAAGGAGATGTGAAAGATATCTAGTGTAATTTTAGTTAATGTATGTCGAATAGTGTAATTTTACATTTCCAGTGTAATTTCAAGCTTTCAAGTACTTTTTTAAGTAATTTCAGTGTAATATAAATCTTTTTCAGTAAGCAATTTCAAGTTTCAGTCTCATTTCAAGTTTATGCAAATTTCAAGTTCAAAATCTCATATTAGCTTAAAGTTGTTAATAGTTAATGTCATGGACTCATAAGCTCACATAAGCTCCTATTAAAGCTTTTCTAAGCTTTTAGAAACCATAAAAGTTAGTTTAGTATCAAAAAAGCAAAACTACCAAAAAAAATAGTTATAAATAAAAAATCAATGGAGAAGATGATCACAGCTGGAGCAGGGTAAATACTGGATTGCCCTTGGGATAGATGCTTCTTGGGAAGCTATAGGAAGTGTTTTCAGTCCTTGGTTCTCAGTTATAAGCTTGGAATCAATTTGTAAGCTTATTTCTTAATTTTAGTTATTCACTGTAGAACTACTTATTTCTGCTTATCTCTGTGTTTTTTATGATTATTTGGTGTTATTAAGTCAAGTTATTACTTAAAGTAGGTTGCTTGTTCATTAGCTTTCTCAGTTACTTAGTTTTTACTTTTTCACTAGTAATATTGCATAATAGTGATTTATAGGTCTTAGTTGTTATTGTTAGTGTTTATGTGCTTAAATCAGCTTTCTATATCATCAAATGATCTTATGAATCAGTTGCATGGTCTTAATTTAAGAAATCATTTGGAAATCACAAAATCAGTTTGATAAAAGGTTGTTTGGATTCACTGTGTTATCTGTGTTAGAGGTTGATTGTGTTGTTGCTTGTTGTTGTTTCATGTCACAATAGGATCTAATAACTCATTGCAACCATAAAATACACACCTTTCTTGTTAAAAAGTCAAAATAACCTTTAATCTTCATCTATGAGCTCACTGTTAGGATTTAGATTGTAAAATTCATCATAGTTGTTCATAACCTGTTAATCTAGCTTAATTTCATCTTAACTTAGGTTAATATAACATAATCAGTTAGTAGGATCAATAATAAGTTCATTTTAGTCAACTTTTTAGTATAACTTAAAAAGTCAAATTTTCTTATTTGCAGTTTTTGAATAAAATAGATAATTTTTTATAGGATTTAATATGGAGTTTCATGTTTTATGCTTTTGGAATATTAGAATTTAGCTGCTCATCTTAATCATAGTAATTTTTATAATTTTTAGTTTGCTAGTTAAACTGCTTATTTTTTAGTTTCTTTTAAACCCTTTTCTAAAAAAAATGCCTTGTGCACAGTTGAATAGGCCTATTTCACAAGCTCATAAAAAGCTCATCAGTGAACCTTAGCTTGTGTATTTTGTTTTTTTAGAAAGCCAATCTAGCCATCCCAAAGTTCCAAAGCTTATTTTTAACTTTTTAGCTTATCTAGTAGGGCTGCTTGTAGCTTTTAAGTTGTCCCATTTCCTTTGAACACTGAATACTCGTGCAGAGGGGCGGATTTAGACGGGAAACCCCTTGAAAGGCCTATTGAACTTCTCAGGGAATCCCATGGGGGGGATACGGCGGCCCCACGAGGAAGCAAGCCACCGGAAATCCTTCAAGAAAATGATAGCAGACAAGAAGAAGGATTCCGAACTCAGAAGAGAAAGGAAAACTACCCGCACCGGGAAAGCCAGCGGAAAATGACAATGTTAGCAAAAGACAAACCAGTGGTAGTAGAAGTCGCTTACCACTGCTAATATAGTTTATCACTGCTAGTATGATTGTGTCGGTTTAATATGTAATATTCTAGAATGTATTGGTTAGGATGTTTTGTATTAGATAAGTATGGTAAGTATATTTATCTTGAAGAGTACATACTGTATATTGTAAAGGACTCCTTAGCCTATAAAATGAGGTCCTAGGTTAGAGTTAGATATAAGTTTTGGTCATATCTAGAGTCGATACACTTCAAGGTTGTAAACGCTAATACTATTCAGAGTATTCGTGTATTAATAATATATCCAGGTGTTTAGTCAGAATAATTGTTCGTTAATTATTATTCTTCTTAAGGTTAAGCACTAGATTCCGCATAGTGTTTAATAGCTTGTGTTTGTTTAGTCAGCTTCTATACTTGATTGTTTAGTCAGCCTCAATGTACGAAACTATTTTATAGACCATCACTTATTCTAAAAACATCAACATCTTCACTTTAACGTAAGCACATAACGGCATCAGGTTATTAGTTGTGTAGAGTTACATTCATTTGAGTTGATTATTTTGAGCTTTATGTGACATTTCTAAACGTAAAAAAATGCTACACTGCTTTTATGCTCGATTACTTAAATTAAATATCTCAAATTATAAAATGAATTTGTTGTATACTTACAACTGCTAGTTATTTTTTTACTACTGCTAGTTATTTTGACTGCTGCTAGTAAATTGAATAGGTTGTATACTTACAACTGCTAGTAGTATACGCACAACTGCTAGTTATTCTAACAACTGCTAGTGATAGAAGACATCAACGAAATTATGCCAGTCGTTGATGTTGTTGTGTATGGCCGTTTTTCTGCTGACCTTGTGTAGGTGGTGTTGTTACCATTATCGGCCCGAATAGGCACATGCTGGTTTACAGCTGCTAGTAGTATACTCACAACTACTAGTTAATTTTACTACTGCCAGTGATACAAGACCTCAACGAAATGATGAAACAGTTGTTAGTGCTGTTGTGTATGGCCGTGTTTCTGGTACCCATGGGTAGGTGCTGCTATTACTATTCTGGGCCTGAATAGGCACATAGTCATTTATTGCTGCTGGTAGTTAACTTACAACTCCTAGTTAAATTGTACTAGTGTTGAATGATAAAGATGTTATTTGTAAGTGTGAATAGTCACTACTTGGTAGTTATTAGTAGATTGTAGAATACGACTTGTACGCCTAGAAGGACTCCTTGGTTTCTAAAAGTTGTCCATAGGGAAAAGAAGTTGCCCTACGTACAATAGTTAGTTGCCAAATTGATTTTTGGAAACAACTGCTAGTTGCCCAGATGAAATAAAAATGGATAATGGGATTACACAACAGAGGAAATAGTAAATACGTTGACATACAACGTTTCATACAGACAACCTACTACATATTACGATTACTACATAATTATAAGTTTAATGGTTACATATTATATAACCACTTGATATACAGATACACCAAACTTTCTGTACAAAAATTTAATTGACACGGGGTATTCAACCCATACATAAAACTACAACCACTAAAACAAGTCTACAACGGCTGTGACGGAAGATCGGGGGAGTTTCAACAGCTTCCTAGCGAACTCCCAATTCTTCTTGATATTATCATAACCATCGTCCACCAAATCGCTGGCCCTGATATACATTTTCTTTAGCGACGTGGAACAAGCAAGTATAAACTTTATTATGTGTAATTAATTCTCTGATCTAGGAAAGGATCGAAAAAGCACAGTCTGAATATGCCCATGGCTGAATGTGGTTGTGTCTGTAGAAACCAAGATCCGGACTCAACTAGGGTATATAATAACAATGATTGAATATGCATAGTGGAATAATAATTGACACAATCAAAGTTACCAACAAGGTTTTTCTGATAAAACAATGATCCTCTATGGATCTCTATCACTCTCTCTAAAGATGTTTTCTTCGAATGTTTTTCTCAAGAGTTATCTAAATACAAAAGTCATCTGTTCCTTTTATACACAAGGAACCCTAAATAAACAATTAAAAAGTAAAATAAATGCAGATCACTACCTAAAATAGCTCATGCATATCCTAACAAACTATAGAATACGCGGAATATCTATCTCGGCAGAAACAAACTACACGTTTATATTACTTCAGCAGAAACTCTTCTTCAGCAGAATCCATGTACTTCAGCAGATTCCTTCAGCATTATTTTCAGCAGAATTCCTACTTTGCAGAATTCCCAACAATCCTCCCCTAAACTGGAATTTGACTTGGTTAAGTTCCAGTTTCTTGATAGATCTTTAACACTTCAGAACAAGAGGATTGTACTCGAACATCAGTAGCAAAGAACCAAAACAATTACATCTCTATGATGACAAAACTTTGAAACTCCAGGTCTTTGCAGCAACAAATGACAAAATGTGCATCAAAACATATTGGTTTCATACTATTCTCATCACATCCAGGTGTGTTAACTCCTGTGAGAGGTGAATCATTGAAAATAATGGATTTGATGTCTCTTTACTAATAGCCATCACTACTGGAGTAGCCAAATGTTTAAGTTGAAAAACTATGGTACACTGATAACCATCTGATTTATTAGAAAATCAGCAACTATAAACGGATTTGAAATGTCTTTACCTTGAGCCGTTTGCTCAGGACTAGTAAATCCTTTGGTCATCCAATAGGGCAGCAACCATGGTGAATTGATGGCCATTTCAACTCTCAGCAATGAAGCATGGGTGAGTGAAGTACCCTATGATTTTGAGCAAACCATTACTGCTATCAACGGAATTGAGATGTCTTTACCAAAAACCGTTTGCTTTTGGACTAGCCAACTCTTTGATGGAATGCCGTCATTATCATGGTGAGTTGATTACCATTTATGGATTTCCGCAGCCTTTACCACAAGCCATAATCTTGTGGGCTAGTCAACTCTTGTGTCAGAAAGACATGGTGAGATGAAAACCATTAGTTGTGTGGTAATTAACCAACACCAAAACCTGCAAACAAGAAAGAGTAGAAACAGAACAAAGACAGGTTAGAGTTTTTTTTTTTTTTTTTAATCACAAAACAAAAGAAATAATACGATTTTTTTTTAATATTAAATATAAAATAAAGAAAGAATAAAAATATGCAAAACATATAAAATATACCATCAAGCAGCAGTAGAAACCAAAGAAATTTGTAGTGTCAGCAGAAACACTAAGCCTCCCATAAGGCTTATGAGGATCCAACAGCTGCAAAAATGGTTAGAATACAAAAAAAATACAACAATAAGCCTCCCCTTAGGCTTATGCCTCCCCTCAATCAATGCACCTGACAAAGACTATTTTTCTTGGGTACCCAGAATAAACATTTCCTTTGAGTTTTCCAAGAATAACCTGTTGAGGGCTTAACAGCAGTTGCCACTCTAACTCCACCATGTGCCATATTCATATGAGATACATAAGGTATATATGACTGAAAATAAGAACTAGTAGGTCTATAGGGCATAAGTCTAGCATTACTGGTCCACCAACCAGTAGTAACTGGTGAAGAATATCCTCCACCAGAGGGAACTGGAAAAGGCCTATTAAGCCTGTCAGCAGAAACAGATGCATATACTTTTGGCTTACCAGTAGGAACTGGTTTACCTGCTCTCACATGTGCATCTTTGGGAACAAATGGAGGAATACTAGCAACATTAGTCCATGTGGGTCTAAAGGTCTGTTGGGCATAGGAAACACCCATCCTTTTCTCATGATAATCACAGTCTTTAATAAGATGGAGTTTGCTACCACACACAAAACAAGATTTCTTCTTAAAAGACTTATTCTTAACACAACTTTGTTTATTACATATAAACTTATCAGAAACAGAACTAGAAGCAAAATTGTGTTTAACAGAATAAGAAACAGTCTTTGTTTTGGGCTCATCATCAGCTACTTTGGACTTGGGTGTGGTCTTGGGTATGTGCCTAGGTGAGTCAGACTTTTCACTTGAATCACATGAGGCATAGTCAGAGGACTTTAGATCTGACGACTTGTCACTTTTAGAACAAGAGACAGAGTCATTAGGTTTGCTATTAAGGTCTAGCAAGTCACTTGACTTTTTGCCATAAAGATGATGTGATCCATTAAATTCAACTGTAATGGAAAGGTCAGTGGGCATATGTTCTCCTCTAATAGGTCCAGGGACAGCATGTAATTTTCCCTCTTTTACAAAATTAGCTAATCCTGCTGGTGTAGATTTACGTGTGTCATCCCTAGCTTCTATCCCTACATACTTCTTAAAGCCTAAACCTATGGCAGTATTAGGATTTTGAATAGCATAGATATGACTAGCTAACTTGTTTCCATTCAATAACCATTCTTTATGCCTAGCTACTTCCTCATCTAGTTTCTCTTTTAACACTTGGTTTTCAGAAACTACATCAACTTTTTCTTTCTCAGTGCGTTTTAAATCAATTTTAGTACATTCTAGATCACTTTCTAACACCCTTATCTTTTCATCATAAGCCAGTTGATTCTTTTGAAACCAAACTTTTTGTCTTTCTAATGTTTTTAAGGCCTATTAATAAGCCTCAATTTCAACATAGCATTCATTATATTTAGGTTTCAATTCATCATAGGCTTCCTTAAGTTCATTATATTTTTCACTGTTAGGAATTAGAAATTCCCGGTATTAAAGAGTCGGTCACCTCAAGTATATGTAATCGTTAGAATGCTCGTAGTCATAGTTATATTTAGTTAAGTAGTATTTTGTTAAGTAACACCGTGGAGGACGGACGGGTCTTTACCCACTGTATGCCTGATCCACATCCCGTTGTGTGGCGTTTTATATAAGACTATAAATACTCTCTACCTCCCAAGGTAGAGAGTTGGAGCTCATAATAATAGTTTTTCTTTCTCTCACTAAGTTCCCTAAACCTCTAACTTTCTCTCTCTAGAACTCACCATTATACGCCCACTTTGTGTTATGGTTTGATGTGTATGTGAAATCCAATATCCAACAATTGGTATCAAGAGCCATGGTTAGATCATATCTTGCACATCTTTGGATTTCTAGTGGTTTTTAGGTGGTTTTTGAGTTTGAAAAAGTTTAGTGGTTTGTGCATCATTTGGTTGATTTCTTGTGTTAAAGCTTGAATTTTGTTAGTACTTTTATGTTTAGAATCATCACAAGTGTTTAGGTTTTCATTTGGTAAGCTTGAATCATCTTGGTTGGGTTGTTTTTGGATTGAAAAGTGATGTTTATGTGGTTTTTCTTGCTAGCGACTTGATATACGGATCTCTTTCTTCGTAGCGACTTGCTTCACAATTTTGTAGCGAGTTACAGTTTTGGAGCTAGCGACTTAGACCTAGCGATTAACAGTACAAGTAGTGGACTCTCCACTACGGGTAGCGACTTGGTGGTAGCGACTTGGTCCGTAGCGAGTTGCTCTTTAGCGACTTGAAGTTTTAGCGACTTGAGTAGCGAATTGCTGCCAAAATTTTGCTAGCGACTTGAGGGTTAGCGAGTTACTACTTAGCGACTTGCATTTGTCTAGCGACTTGGGACTTTAGCGACTTGGGGGTGTAGCGAATTAGGTGTTAGCGACTTGGTGCATTATCTTCTAGCGACTTGGGTGATTGTTTACGGTTTTCTCTTGATTTAGTAAAATCCCGTGAAAGAATCTATTTCCGGTTTAATCATAGAGTTATAAAATCCCGTATAATCTGTTAACATGTCTACCAACGTTCCTACTATCATCTCCATTGTTGTCGAGGATGTTCAAGCTGGTTCGGATACTCGTCCACCCATGCTTGATAGAACTGACTATGATTCTTGGGCTCAACGAATCAGATTTATGCTTGCCTTGGAAAGGAAAATGGTGTCAACATTCTCAAATCCATTGATGAAGGACCGTATCGAGTTGAGACGACTAGAGATGTACTTGATACTGCTGAAGATGGAACTCTGATTTACGGAATGGACAGACAAAAGATGTATGATGAGCTTGATGATAAGGAGAAAAAGAGATTCGATCTTGATATCGGGGCTTCTAACATTGTTCTTCAAGGTCTTCCTAAAGACATCTACAAGCTGATCAATCACAACACCGAGGCAAAGGCGGTATGGGATAATGTCAAGATGCTTCTCTCGGTTCGAATTAACTATGGAAGACAGAGAATCACAACTCTATGACGAATTTGAACACTTCAAGATGAAACCAGATGAGAGTGTCTATGAGTACTATGTGAGATTTCATAAGTTGGTGAATGACATGAGGAACATCAGAATGACTATGCCTAACATTCAGATGAACTCAAAATTTGTGAACAACATGAATCCCGAATGGCACAAGTTTGTCACTTCCGTGAAGCTCACTAAAGGATTGAAGAATACAAACTATGAGCAACTCTATGCCTTCCTTCTTGAGAATGAGAGACATGCTATGTTTGAAAAATTGGTTCTTAATCAGTTCAAAACCAACCAAGGAGAGACAAGCTCGTCTAATGACTCAACTGCCTTCTATTCAAACATCGGAATCACAACCAAAGCCTCACAAGTCATACCCATGGGAAATGGTAATCACAAACTAATTCTGATCCCATGTTCAAACAAGCGATCGATGCACACGTGGGTAATTTCATTAATCAACTAGCTCTTATGATCAGTCAAAACATGAATTCTCTCCCACAAACCAATAACAACCTCGAACGACATCTAACCCACACAATCAAGCTACTTGTTAAAGATGGGAGGATCGTGGTGCAACCAGTTCAGGAAAGACAGTATGATCGGGGAAGAGGTGGAGCTGGTAGAAGTTATGTTGTTAATCCGAATCGAGGAAGGAATGGTAATCAAGGTCAAGCTAAGCTGATCAAATGTTATAATTGTGGTGGTGAGGGACACATTGCAAGGAACCGCACATCTCCAAAGCGTCCACAGAATGCTGATTACTTCAGAGATAAGATGCTACTTGTGCAAGCTCGGGATAATGGTGCTACTTTGGATGAAGAGGAATTGTTGTTTCTTCCTGAGGGCAATGCCAAGACCTATGATGCAGATGTGGATGATCAGCCTATTCAGGAGATAGGTCACAATCATCAGAATGCCTTTCAAGTCTGATTGTGATGCATACGATTCGATGTGGATGATGGACCTCTGCACACACAATCTTTATGGCTAGCATTTCTCCAATGGTTTCTCCCAAGGTCTCCTCTTCAACACAAGTGGCCCATCCAAAGACACACTCATCTCGGAGGTACTAAAACTATACGATGATGCTGATGTGCAAAAGATGCATGACAAAGTACTATCAACTGAAACTTTTGTATCAAATAGTGAAAATATGGGTAATATCAATGTTGTCCCATATGATCAATATGTGAAACAAAGTGAAAGTGAAGTTGTACCAAGTGATGCATCTCCTGCAGACAACAATGACTATATTTTTGATGAATACACATGTGCCCCGATGATTCCGTAATATCTGAATTAAATGCCTATAAAGAGCGTGTTGCTATTTATGAACAACGTGCTAAATTTGAGTTGACCACTCGTGAGGAGGAAATGGATGACCAAGTGCGTACAATTATTAGAAAAAGTAATTTTAGAGAAGAAGTATTAAAACAAGAGTTAAATTCCTTACAAGAAAAACTTTCAAAAGCTGCTAAGCAAAAACAAGAACTTCAAGAAAATGTGAAAATGCTTAAGCAAGAATTTAATGCAAAGGAATCAAAACTCTTGAAAGATTTTTCTAATCTGAAAACTTTGAAAAACAAACTTGAAAACAAGTTGTACATAAAAGGGAACACCATTCGATGCTCACATGATCACTAAGCATAGGGTCCTAAGCGATAAGCATAGCATTCCCCTTGTTGAGGAACCAAATCCAGAGGTCATTAAAAGGGCTAGAAATGCTCATAAGGTTCTTTATGATGGCAATGAAATCCTTAAACCTAGACAGAAACCTAGTTGCGTTGAGTGCATTGAGGAAGATAAGAAATCTGATGAAGTCACTAGGAAAAGATGAACAAGAAATTAGATGATCCTAAATGTAGAGAGAAGAAAATAAAGATCACACCCCATGATTACAAGAAGGAAAACTGGATTTCCTTGAACATGTTTAAACCTCGGACATTGTTGACTCCCGAACAAGTTTTCTGGAAAATGGATTTAGATAAGCGAAAGCTGAAAATATTGTTGAAACAAACCCTCCTCTTTGGAAAATGCCTAGAAGCGTGTGTATCCTCCTAATACACCAATGCATCTTGTTCCTAGAACAATTGCCACTAAAAGCAAGACCTTAATTAGCCAATATGTTATACTTCAACTATTTGTTGATTTTGAGAAAACTTGCAAGAAAAGGATCACACCCACTGGTATTACGGAAGGAGAAAGAGGTTTTGAGCAAATGAAAGAATGTTATTTAACCGAGGTCATGCCTTTCTTTAAACTTCTAAAAGATCACTTTGAGAGTCTTAAAAGGGGATAGAAACTGATATTAAGGGAATGGAAAAGGAATTTGATGCAATGATAGTTGAAGTTAGTGACTATGAGCGAGCACTAAAATATAATGAGATTGAGAGGAAGAACTTGCTTACACTAAATGAGAACTCGATTTCGAATGTATTACTCAGATGTGTTTTTCAACGCTACAAATTGTTCCATTAATGCTTCCAAATTTCATGAATTATCTGTTGCCTGAAAGTCTCCCATGATCGTGTCATTGAGCTTGAAAAAACTAATTCTGAACTAAGCGAGAAAATTGAACTGGATGATCACGACAATTTGGTTAAACATTTTTCTAAACTGGAAGTTGAGCATTTTAATTTACAACTAAAATATCAACATCTTAAAGAAAATGTCAAAACTTCAAATATCAAGACATCCTCGGATGCTCTAGAGTTTGATGCAGTTTTTCAAATTAACAAGCGTGATGAACAGATTCAAGCTCAGTGCAACACGATCAAAAAGTTGAAAGCCCAAATCTCTCAATTAAAGGGTCAAACGAACAATATGACAGGCTCCCAAATGCCTCCTCCTTTAGATTCTCCGAATTCTCAAACTTTTCATCTTCAAAACTTAGTTGATGCCTTACAAAAGGAAAACAAGAGTTTTCTAGAAGAAAATGAAAAAGTTAAACGACATTTTAAAGAGTTATATGATTCAATAAAAGTCACCCGTGACCAAAACAACGAAAAAATAACGTCTTTACAAAAGGAAATTGAGAATCTGAGAAGTCCGGGAAATGGGAAACCGCCACTTGTTTTCAATAAGAATGTTGTCTCAAAGTCACCCTTAGACTGCAAATACATTGTGACAGTTAAATATATTCCTCCTCATCTTAGGAATAATGAGCATGCTTTTCATGAATCTGTGCTCACCTTAAGGATAGTCTAGAATGTCTCCGTGAGATTGTCGAAGAGGATTTCATTAACAAACCTCTTGATAGTGAAATTAGGTTTGCTTGCCTCCGGGCCAAACGATCTCAAGAGTTGCTAGAATGTGTAATTGCAACATGTCCCAAATCCTTAACCTTAGGTGCAAAAGGCAAAGCTGTGATGCCTTGTTCTATGCCTAGTTCCAAGCAGGAAATCCGTTCTATGCCCAATTTTAAGAAAGGAAACACTAATGGGCCTTCAAGTAGTTCGATTCGGATATGTTAGTACTAAGAAAGTGAACGTCAGTGTGCTGCAAAAAGCTCAAATCACAGTCTTAAGAAAGTATACACTAATGTGCCTTCTAGTACTTCAGATCCTTGCACATCAAGTTCAGGAATGCAAAAATTAGATCAACCAACTAATGTTTCCATTCCCTCTACAGGAGTAATCAGTGACATTAAAGCAAGCCGGTCAAAGTCTCAAGACAATACAAGGAATGATAGGACCTTGCAAGCTAAGAATGTGCATTGGAAGAGAGTAGAAGACCAATCTAGGAACTTTAAGCTTGAGTTGAATAAAAGGAATCGTGTTGATTCTAGTATTAGCCTTAGGCGTCTTGTAATTAATTCAATTCGATACTATTTGCAAACCTTGTAATGATGTCGCTTGAATTCATTGCTAATCATGAATGTGGTGTGAATGCTTTGTCTAATGCTGTCAAATGCCCCGTTAAAATTGTTAATGCTAATAATCGTGCAAATAAGGCAAAAAGGCAAAACGAAAGATTGTTAGAAAACAGTGGAAACCCACAGGAAGAACTTTTATAAAGATAGGTTATTATTGGATACCTTTTGGCCATAAGAATAATCGGTTTTGCTCTCAAACTACTAAGATTATGCCCACTAGAAAATGGATGCCTCTTGGTAGAACTATTCCCTTAAGAAGTGAACATACTTTGAATAGGTCAAATCGACACCGACATTGCATCTATTCCCAATGATTCCATTGCTTCTACTTCGATATGGATGTTTTATTTCGATGTGGGTGTTCCAATTATTGTTACTAACCAAGTGGAACCCATTCTTGCATGGGGATCCTAATTATCCAATTATCCATTCTTGTGCGTGTTCAACTGCAGATCATTCAAATCGTTACGTGGTACCGGACTCAGTGTTCCAAGCATATATGGAGACCGGTCACGGCTCATGAACTTCGTGAGCAAATTCATCGGGACAGTTAGATTCGGTAATGATCATTTCGGTGCAATTATGGGTTATGGTGATTATGTTGTTGGGGATAGTGTTATCTCTAGAGTATACTATGTGGAAGGTCTTGGTCATAATCTGTTCTCTGTCGGTCAATTATGTGATTCTGATCTAGAAGTAGCCTTGAGAAAACATACTTGTTTTGTTAGAGAACTTGATGGTAAGGAACTTTTAAGAGGAACTCGTGGTTCAAATCTTTACACCATCTCTATAGAAGATATGATGAAGTCTTCTCCAATTTGCTTGTTGTCAAAGGCTTCAAAAACAAAGTCATGGTTATGGCATCGACGTCTCAATCACTTGAACTTCGGCACCATCAATGATCTCTCCAAAAAGGACTTAGTTGTAGGTTTACCTCGACTAAAGTATGAAAAGGATCATCTTTGTTCAGCATGTCAATTGGGAAAAAGCAAGAAGTATGCCCATAAATCCAAACCTACTAACTCTGTCATAGAAGTTCTTCATACAATTCATATGGATTTATGTGGACCAATGAGAGTGCTGAATATCTTTGGGAAGAAATATGTGTTAGTTATAGTTGATGATTACTCTAGATTCACCTGGGTCAAGTTCTTAAGGACAAAGGATGAAACTCCCGATATCATCATCAAACTCATCAAACAGCTGCAGGTTCGACTTAACAAAACCGTCAGAATTATCCGGACGGACAATGGAACTGAGTTTGTTAACAAACAACTTAGTGAATTTTATGAAAGCATTGGAATCAGCCATCAAAGAAGTGTTCCACGAACTCCTCAACAGAGCGGTGTAGTTGAAAGGCGAAATCGAACTCTTGTAGAAGCTGCTAGAACAATGTTGATTTACTCAAAGGTTCCAATGTTTCTCGGGTGAAGCTATTGCCACTTGCATGCTACACACAAAATCGTTCCCGATTCACCTTGTTCATGGAAAGACACCATATGAACTTGTCCACAAAAGAAAACCTAATCTCTCTTTCCTTCGTGTGTTTGGAGCTTTGTGCTATCCAACTAATGAGGGTCAAGACTTAGGCAAACTTAGAGCTAAAGCAGACATTGGAGTATTTGTAGGGTATGCACCAAACAAAAAGGGATACCAAATCTACAACAAAAGAACCCGAAACATCATGGAAACAATTCACGTTACGTTTGATGAGCTGTCCGGTCAAACGGCTCTGAACAATTCATTCGGACCTACACTTCAAATCAGTCCAATTGGTTCATCCCTTGTTCCAAACTCTTCTCAAGAAACTCCATATGTACCTCCATCCGAAGATGATTTAAAGAAATTGTTTGATCCTATGTTTGATGAACTTTATGATCCGAGTACTAATGAGGTGTTGATCCCTACAACAGAGGCTGCTCATATTCCAGTGAATGAAGTCAATCCCTCAGTCTCAATATCTTTAAGTCAAGAAGTGCCTTCTTCTGATCCTTCCGTCTCATCAACAAATCATCATTCTTCAAATGTACATCATGGAACTGTTTCTAGCATCAATGATGAAGTTAATCCCTTTGCTAATCATGAAGATGCTCCATTTGAAAACATATTTGCTCCTGAATCTTCTTGAGAACCATCTCTTGAGGAGACATCGACTCTGCTACTTCAGTCCCTCAACAACTACCACATGAACACCTCAGAAAATGGACTCACGATCATCCATTAGACAACATCATTGGAAATCCCTCTCGTCCGGTATCCACACGGAAACAACTTGCAACCGATGCCTTATGGTGCTTCTTCAACTTCGTACTCTCTAAGATCGAACCAAAAGATGTTAAAACCGCCATGAATGAAGATAGCTGGTTCAATGCTATGCAAGATGAAATTCATGAGTTCGATCGACTAGATGTATGGGAATTAGTACCGCTCCAGATTGTGCTATGATTATTGCTCTAAAATGGATCTTCAAAGTGAAACTTGATGAGCATGGTGATGTGTTGAAGAACAAGGCTCGATTAGTTGCTAAAGGATACCGTCAAGAGGAGGGTATAGACTTTGAAGAATCTTTTGCTCCTGTGGCTCGAATCGAGGCAATTAGAATCTTTTTTGGCTAATGCTTTGCAAGTAAGAACATGGTAGTCTATCAAATGGACGTAAAGACGGCATTCCTGAGCGGAGATCTTAAAGAAGTCGTCTACGTCACCAACTGAAGGATTTGTAAATCAAGAGCATCCTACTCACGTTTATCGTTTGAAGAAGGCCCTTTATGGTTTAAAGCAAGCTCCAAGGGCATGGTATGATACGTTGTCAAAGTTTCTTCTATCAACCGGATTTAGCAAAGGAGCGGTTGATCCAACATTGTTCACCAGGAAGTCGGGCAAACATTTAACTCATGTTCAAATTTATGTTGATGATATTATTTTTGCCTCGACTGACCCAATGGAATGTGATCGTTTTCTAATGAAATGAGTTCAAAATTTCAAATGTCAATGATGGGACAAATGTCATTTTCTTGGGATTACAAATTTCACAAAGTCCCGGAGGCATTTTCATAAATCAATCTAAATATGCAACTGAGATCTTAAAGAAATTTGGATTTGATTCAAGTGACCTGTTGACACTCCCATGATTGATCGAACCAAACTAGATGAGGACCACTCGGGGATCATGATTGACCAAACAAAATATCGTAGTATGATTGGATCCCTGATGTACCTCACGGCTAGTAGACCGACATCTTGTTATTTGTTTGCATGTGTGCTAGATACCGGCTAAGCCTACTAAAAGCACCTTGAAGCGGTTAAGCGGGTCTTTCGGTATCTCCAAGGAACCATCAATATGGGACTTTGGTACCCGGAAGGACACCGGTATGTCACTAACGACCTATGCAGATCTTGATCATGCAGGATGTCAAGATACTCGTCGAAAGTACGTCGGAGGTGCTCGTTTTGGGTGATAAGCTTGTGAGCTGGTCTTCTTCAAAGAAGCAAATGAGCACTTCTATTTCCTCTACGAGGCTGAATACATAGCCATGTCATCTTGTTGTGCTCAAGTCTTATGGATGAGATCTCAATTATCTGACTATGGCTTTGTATTTAACAAAATCCCTCTGCTTGTGATAATAAAAGTGCTATTGCTCTCTCTTGCAACAACGTTCAACACTCAAGAGCAAAGCATATCGACATTCGACATCATTTCATCCGGGAACAAGTGGAAAAAGGTGTGGTGGAACTATATTTTGTGAGGTCTGAATATCGGTTAGCGGACATCTTCACCAAAGCTCTTCCAAGAGAACGTTTTGAGTTTATTCTTCCACGTCTTGGCTTGAAAAGTCTTCAACCAGAAACACTCAAACGTCTTGAGGAGGAAGACGAGGAGTAAAGGTCTATCTTCATCTATCTCTTGTATATATCTATTCGAAAATCAAAATACAAAATTATAAAACCTTCAAAAACCATAAAAAAAAAAAAAAAATCGAAAAATCTTCAAAAATATTGTCATTTTGTCATGCGTTTTCTCGGTTCGACAATATCTACGGTCTTTGTGATGTCATTCAAAGAATGAAACGGGACTTTAGATGTTGTTCGAATTTTCATAAAAAAAAAAAAAAAAAAAAAAAGAGAAAGAAAACAATGGTTTATTGTCATTTCAAAGATAACCCGCTTTTTCAAAGAAAGAACAGAGCCATACTTTATCATGTTTTCAAAATTCCATGCTCTGATTCTTTAATCATTTATCTGCTGAAAACTATCTGCTTTGAAAAATAACTTCAGTCTCTATTTTTGATAATCATCTGGACTTATTTGTCAAAATATCAATCTCTCAATCAACAACCTATGTCATTGATTGAGGGGAGAATGATTTCAATTAAATTAAAAGTTATTTGGCATTAAATTGTTTTCAAAAGATATTCAAGCATGTTTTATCAATGGAGTTTAAAGTCTTAAAATCCGATCATTATCGGTTAAAAGCGCTTTCATAATCAAGTCACAATTCTCCTTAAAAGCTTTCAAAATCAATTTAAATCTATAAGAGATCACAAATCTCAAATGATTTGATAATTGTGATCGGGGAGAATGTGTGATTTAAATTGGATTTAAACGATAATTCGGTAAATGGTTTTATAAGGATGTACAAGCTCTCCTTCCCACATGTGACAAGCGATTTCAAATTTTCCATGCACATGTTGAGGGGGAGCATCTATCTTAAACCTATGATTTGAAGCGTGATAACTTATCTCAAGGTGCAGGTTCCCTCTAGTATGTGCAAAACTCTTTTCAAATCTCGAGGCACATATTGAGGGGAGCAAAATCATGAAAACCTCATCCTTCCCAAAATGCTTTATCTACTTGATTCGATTAGGGAAGTGATGTTGATATTTTTTAAAAATGGTAATCAAAGAAGTTAATTCTTTCTCTTGCCTCCGTGTGGAAAACTATTTCAAATACTTGATTCACATGTTGAGAGGGAGTTCTTCTTCTAAAAATATCAAAAACAATTCAGGTACAAAATGCTTTGATAAAATATCATAAGTATCCGGATTGATTTTCAAATGGTTTTCAATTGGTTCCTATGGCGGATGAACAATACCAAAAAGACCGACCAACTTTACATTATGTATGGTGATATAAGGACGATAAGGTTAGGTATGTGTTCCCATGATCCGCCAGAACCGGAGGGATCTACCCGGGGACTATCCACTAGTTAGTGTAGAGTTCTTAGGTATGATGATAAAAGGAGAAAAATGAGATATGGTAAGAGTGCGGACTAAGGCGAGCTAGTCTTGGAATAAACCCAACAAGGTTCTTGCTATGAAGTCTCGGTAAGCTTGAAGGGGTTGAAGAATTAAAAAGAATTGAATGAGAAAAGGGTGAAAACAAATAGCCCTCCATTTATTCAACCTTAGGCCAGAAACCGGGTTCAATTCATATGCTACTATGGTAACATCGGTATTGAAGACAAGACGTCATGGACCCAGTGGCCTGCACTTCAACTTTCCAAACCACTCAAGTTCCTCTTAAAAGGACTTGTTTCATTCTCACGGGGAACCGACATTATCTATCGACTTTCTCTTAGAGATTGTTGATATTGAAGGAGGAGACCCTCTCCCTAGTCTCCGATATAGGATCCAAATATGCACAAATTGAGTCTAGAGCCACGAGATCATCAATAAATCTCATTAGGACACTTTCAATGAAGACTCTCTGTTTCACACAATGTGGAAAGAGATTATATCTTGAGTCCTACGCATTATCCTTGTGGTATTGCGAACATCGAGTGATGTGTTTACATATTCATTGTGAAGATGGAAAGCCTTCCGGAGCCAACATCTAACAAGCTCCTGGTAGGTGGCATGTGAGATCTATTATATAGATCAACCATGTGACAATGAGCGAAACAATGGGGCGATTCAATCTTTTGAATCAATCCTGGTTCAGGTTATGGATTGATGGATACCTTTGAAAAACCGGTCTTTGTGCTTTAAAACTCTTTTCATTAGCACGTCGACCGTGTACTAATTTTTCAAATCAAAAGGTGTTTTATGATTGATAATTGATTTTCATTAAAACCTTCGTTATATTGCAAAAACAATTTCTATTGAGCAATACACGATTGTTTTTCAATTATCTTTTCATCAATCGTGGGCGTAAATTATTTGGTTCACTCACTCCGTGTTGTCTTCTTTGAGGCGTTCGGTTTGAGAACGGCTAGAGCATTGCGAAACCTGTCAAGGAAATTCTTGAATTATACGATCACGCAGCGGTACTTTGTACGATCAGCGAGGAACCGTGGGCGTGTACCTCAATTCATCGAAAGTGATCAAAGACACTTCGTGCACTTTATTGCTAACGTCTTATGCGGTACACCCCGGCGTTTGCGGTGATCGAATGAAGCGGTCAATCCATAGCCGCATGCTCTCCTAACACATTCATCTCAAAAGAAATCATGATTAGTGCATCAATGACTCTGATATTATCACTCCATGCTTCGCTACGCTGCGCCAATATCATGAATCAACGAATGCTTCCGCTACTCTGATGAGAATATATCATGATCCCGAATGTGAGCATGTCGGTCCGAATGTCACAACATCACATAATACCAACACCACAATGGATGTATCTGAGATTTTCTACTAGCTGATGATCTCAAAAGGCGGCTCAACATTATTATCACGTGGATCAATAAAAGACCTCCACTTGGATTAACCAAACATGCAATGAGTGGAATCAATGACTACGAGCTTTTGAGCAAAGTACTACATCAAGAATGCAAGATCAATTGTTAATGTAATATCCGATTGTATTCAATGTCATTTTAGTATATGGTTGAGGTGACCTCCCTTAGGGGAGATTGTTAGGAATTAGAAATTCCGGTATTAAAGAGTCGGTCACCTCAAGTATATGTAATCGTTAGAATGCTCGTAGTCATAGTTATATTTAGTTAAGTAGTATTTTGTTAAGTAACACCGTGGAGGACGGACGGGTTTTTACCCACTGTATGCACGATCCACGCCGTTGTGTGGCGTTTTATGTAAGACTATAAATACTCTCTACCTCCCAAGGTAGAGAGTTGGAGCTCATAATAATAGTTTTTCTTTCTCTCACTAAGTTCCCTAAACCTCTAACTTTCTCTCTCTAGAACTCACCATTATACGCCCACTTTGTGTTATGGTTTGATGTGTATGTGAAATCCAATATCCAACAATCACTACAACCAAAAACACAATTATGTACCTGAGAGATGCCCATTAAGGCAAATTGTGGACTGGCAAATTCTTCATCACCTTTAGTATAAGCTTCCTTGCTCATCTCCTTGAACTCAGCCTTTCCACCATACCTTGCTTTGAGTGCATTTCATATATGACTTGCATCATCCATATAACGAAAATCTGCTACATGATCAGCAGGAATAGATTTAAGCAAGGTAGTTCTGGCCTTTGACTCTCTTTGTACAGCAATGTGTTCATCCACAGTCATTGGAGGAAGAATAATGATTTTTCCATCGCGATCACTTCCAATCCTTTTCAAACTGTTGCCATTTTGGATCACCTTCCAGATATTCATATCATTATTCATGATCCAGTGTTTCATCTTCTTAGCCCAGACCTCGTACTCATCATTCATCAAATAAGGAAACATAACATCATCCCTGTTATGAGTACCGAACAGTAGCCCCATCAAAATATAAACCAGATCCAGATGCCTTCACGTTACTTGAATTCCTTCCTGCCGCCTCCTTTATTTTTAGAACTGCTGCTATACACCGATTAGAGTATAAACCCTAATTACCTAAAAACCTTATAAACCCTAGATCGAGAGCCACGAGGCTCTAAAACCAATTGTAGAAACCAAGATTTGGACTTAACTAGGGTATATAATAACAATGATTGAATATGCACAGTGGAATAATAATTGACACAATCAAAGTTACCAACAAGGTTTTTCTGATAAAACAATGATCCTCTATGGATCTCTATCACTCTTTATAAAGATGTTTTCTTCGAATGTTTTTCTCAACAGTTATCTAAATACAAAAGTCATCCGTTCCTTTTATACACAAGGAACCCTAAATAAACAATTAAAATGTAAAATAAATGCAGATCACTACCTAAAATAGCTCATGCATATCCTAACAAACTATAGAATACGTGGAATATCTATCTCCACAGAAACAAACTACACGTTTATATTACTTCAGCAGAAACTCTTCTTCAGCAGAATCCATGTACTTTAGCAGATTCCTTCAGCATTATTTTCAGCAGAATTCCTACTTTGCAGAATTCCCAACAGTGTCTAAATCTAATGAAACTTGTTCCAAAGGTAAAACACTAAGCGTGTATGCAGCCTGGAAAATCAAATAGTATTAAGATACAAAAACATGCCAATTTACGGATGTTTATTTGATATGTATGAAATAAAGTATTACACTTACTCTGGTTTCCTGTATTTTCAAGTTTGGAGATCCGTGAATCATTTGGACGATGAGTGACATGATAATAGTATTTCCAAAATCAACTCCTTTTAGATTCAGATTAACGAGGGATACAAACGGCAAAGGGACATTCATCTTGGAATTACCATCACGCATCAACTACAACAGGTCGACTTCTTTAGTTTTAAAGATTAAATGTTGTTAAAGTTACACATATCTTTAACATTTTAAAATTAGAAGTGTAAAACTCAAAACGGTCTTACCGTGCAATCGTCAAAATCCAATGTAAGGGTCTCAAGAGATGGAAGTCTTGTCAGGTGAAAGATATCGGATGCTATGATTGTCGTAACAGCATTCGAAATACCGAATGACAAATGTAACTTCTTCAAATTCCTAAGACTTGCAAGATTCTATAGTCTCATCCCGTTTGTACTCTCAACATCCATTCTAAGAGACTCAAGTAAGGGAAAACCAGCAATAAAATCCCAAACTGTACCGGATAGAAAATTGACTAAACACAATTCTAAGCTCAGTAAATTTGGAAAAGCAGTAAAAAACACCAAACTCGGAAAAGCACAACAATGAATTTCTAGATGTTTCAATTCCATACGAGAGTAAAGTTGGGATGGCAATGTAACTGGTTGTCCATACCAATTTCTAATTGTCAAGTCCTCAATTCCTTACAGTGCCAAAAACATAAGCCAATCACGAATCTCTTCATAATTCAAGTCTTCCATTCCAGACAACGGTTTGGGATCTACAGAGAAGACAAACTTTTTTATGGGACCCGTAAGCTGATTTAAGAATCTAGTAACATGCCTCCCATCAAACTTATATGTAAAATAATAAAAGAAATACTCATCAATTATGACTTCGGTGAGCAAAGTCCATTTAAACCTCTAGTTTGTAGATAAACTAGAGGTGCTCACCGCTTCTTTTATTGGCAACCGATTCAAAATGTTACCGATCACTATATCTGGCATGTTGCTAATATAATCTCTCATATTAGTGATAACATTAGCTCGAAACGACAAGGTTTTCAAGGAAATTTTGTTGGTTTTTTGAATTCTCGACAGGAGCCTTTGGATGAGGGTTTTTGATTTGCAATTGATGGTCAGAACGAGGGTGTGTTATTATGATAATTAAATGTGGTTGTTGGGTTTGTTCATTGATTCGCGCGCCCAAGATACAAGCTTTTCAAATTTGGTCCCTAAAATATTACGTAGTGGTATATTTTAGTAAGCCATGGTAATATGCAGTGGCGGACCTAGGCGCAAAACTAAGGTAGTGCCTTCCAATAAAATAGTTAAGGCGAAAACATAAGGGCAAAACCTATTACACGATCAATGTGATGTGACGTGACATGCCAGGTCGGGTCCAATTTAACACAAGTATGTTAATAAAACGATAAATTCAAACTTTTTATAATTAAGTCAATATAATTGCCTAATTGTTAATACCTTCGACTACATTTTTATATCACCGTACGAAACTATTTTATAGACCATCACTTATTCTAAAAACATCAACGTCTTCACTTTGACGTAAGCACATAACAGCATCAGGTTATCAGATGTGTAGAGTTAAATTCATTTGAGTTGATTATTTTGAGCTATATGCGACATTTCTAAACGTAAAAAAATGCTACACTGCTTTTAAGCTCGATTACTTAAATTAAATATCTCAAATCATAAAATGAATTGGTTGTATACTTACAACTGCTAGTTATTTTTACTACCGTTATTTATTTTCACTACTGCTAGTAAAACTGAATTGGTTGTATACTTACAACTGCTAGTAATATGCTTACAACTGCTAGCTATTTTAACTATTGCTAGTGATAGAAGACATCAACGAAATGATGCCACAGTCGTTAATGCTGTTGTTTATGGCCGTGTTTGTGTTGCCCGTGTGTAGGTGTTGCTGATACCATTCTGGTGCCCTTGTGTAGGTGTTGCTCTTACTATTCTGGGCCTGAATAGGCACGTAGTCGTTTTGTGCTGCTAGTATTAAACTTACAACTGCTAGTTAAATTGTACTAGTGTTGAATGGTAAATCTGTTTTTTTGTAAGTGTGCATAGTCACTAGTTGGTAGTTATTAGTAGATTGTAGAATACGAATTGTAACAACTAGAAGGACTCATTGGTTTATAAAAGTAGTCCATAGGGAAAAGAAGTTGCCCTACGTACAACAGTTAGTTGCCAAATTGATTTTTGGAAACAACTGCTAGTTGCCCAGATTAAACAAACATGTATAATGGGATTACAGAACAAAGGAAATAGTAAATACATTGACATACAACGTTTCATACATACAACCTACTACATATTACGATTACTACATAACTATAAGTTTAATGGTTACATATTATATAACCACTTGATTTATAACATTCAGCGCAAAAAAAGCTAACCACTCCATGCTTTCTTCCCATACAGACAGCGTACTAAAACCACAAAGCTTCATTCCCATTAAGCATGATCCCTAACTTCTGCCAAAAAAACTTGTTGAACATGAATATAATGGTAAGTTAAAAATAAAACATGAATAGAATGGTAAGTTAAAAATAAAACATACTATACACAGCACGATCTGGCTGATTTAACAAAAGAAGAGATTCTTTGTATGGGGCGATGTAGAAAGATCCCGCATCTCCTAACATTCCCATGCAGACAAATAATTTAAGTTCTTTGTTGTACACAAATACCGAGTGACCCAAATGATTGCCGTTGTACGCTTCCACTATCGGAGCCTGATCCTTTGTAAACCCAAGCAAACGAACCGAAAATAGGGTAGGGATGGCGAATAGGCTTCTAAATGATCTTATGGAAGAACCATTCACGTCCAACAACAATCTGCAAAACAATGGAATATCTTCACCAATGATCATCCCAAAAATCACTAGAGAGGTTCCAAGATCGAAAATATTGAATGAAACTGGGAGTTCATTTTTTAAAATCTGCTGTAGGTCTATATCTTTAATTTGGCTGGTTACCAAATCAAAAGAAATCAACATATAAATCTTGTAAATAACACCGTCCTCATTAGTTAACTCTTCACTCCCAGTCCAATAGATAAAACGACCTACAACTGCATGACTTTTACGTTTCAATTTGATAGTTTCACGAGGGGGTGGAAACTTTCAAGGCGTGTCCACCTTAACGAGTTCAATGAAAAGACAGACACATACCAAAAACCACTTTGGAAAACAGGATAGGAGACCTTCACGATCGTCGGGTCAAGAGTGTCCGGACGGACGCCAAAACCAAAACAAATCTTTTGACATTTAATTTGATGCGTGTAAAGCGGGACAAATACTGCAAGTGATTTTTTGATTGCCGGGTTCCAAATAACAGACATTAGATTAGAACCCTAGACAAAACACGAAAGACCATTAGAATTGCCAACCGCAATCATAGATGAAAGCATTAAATCTGTATGAAGTGGCGTAGCGATTAGCTATTCATCTAAATCTATCATAAAACCTTGGTGACCCATATCGAATGTTAGCGTAAAAAAACACTCATCATTACGACGAACACCGTAATTAAAGATGAAGCTTCCACAATCTATATTAGCATTCCATAACTTGCAAACACTACGTAGCTGGAGTATAGACTTAGGAGGTAGCCTACGGATGATATCTAGTTGAACATCCAGTGGGATATTGTCAGACATTTTTGTTAAACAAAAGCATAAAGATTGGGATAAAGATATGAAGTGAATAGACCAAAAGAAGAAAGAAAGATTTTGTTAAACAAAATAAGAAAGATTTATATTGAAGAAAGAGATTGGGAACAAAAGACATTAAAGGACATGTACCGTGATGTACTTTTGGGAAACCAAATATTATATTCTACTATATACCAAATATTAATAAAGTATACATAACCCATAAGGAAGTGGTTTGCAAACCATATGCCTTTTTGTGTATGTGCACGGGTATTTACAAAAGAAATGCCGTTGAGTTAAAAAAAATATAATAATCGACTAATATATAACACAAGTAAAAATACCTATAGTAAAAGTTGAAAGAAAAAGACTTCACAAGTGAACATTTGACAATAATTATGGGTCAAACGGACATTAAGGATCGTACCTTGAAAGACGGCTATCAATTTGTGTATTCAACCTTGTGCTTCCAGAAGTATTCAAGCATCCGTTCACGGTAAGCTAACGCTGTTTGAAGAGGGTCGTTTACTTCCAGAGGCTGGTTACGGAGTAATATGTACAAAATAATGCACACCCATACTCCGAAATCGCCATATAAGTCTGATTGTTGTGGGACTTTTGGACACTGGTATGTGATAATATAATCTCCCGGTGATATGCCCTTACTATGCAGTACCCCAACCTTTGTTAGGTACAATTTAAGTTGTGTTTGTAACTTTCTCTTCAAACCTCGCCACCACCATGCACCTCTTCCGGCTGACCCGAGAGAGTCATAAAGGTAAACAACGCCAGTGTGGATATGGAGCACAGCGAGTACCCAGTGATTTCCAGTTTCATTCACGGGAAACTACACCTGATATATAAAACAAATGCAGAATATTATAAGTTGTTTATAACTGTAGTGCTGTACGGTAAGAGTCTGCCAAACTGACCTTTTCAACATCTCGCCAAGCCACAGGGTATGTTGTGCCATCTGAATAAGTGGTAGGCATTTTGCCATCTAGGATTTGAGTGCAGAAATTACACCATGCCAAAGCCCAATTTGAGTGCAGAAATTTTACCATCTAAAATTGTTCCTAAGACCAAAAACTAATAACTATTTTCAATCATCTTTCATTCAAGTAAAGAATAATGTAACAATGCTGAAATTGGGACAAAATCACTCACTCTTATGTCAAGGCCTTTTAATCTGCTTCTCTGAATTTTACCTCTGTCGCAAACAAAATACAACAAACAGTGAGAAGCCCGCAGATTCTTCCTTTTCCTCTACCTGCAATGTATCAAGATGGTAAGAAATTCACTAAAACATAATATATATTACTCACCGTAAGGATAAAACTTTAACTACAAACAAAGAATGTTCTATAAAGCTGACTAGATGAGAACAACATGTTAATGATAAAACATCAATAAACATGTTTACAATCATACTTGTAATGTTTACATTCAGTGAAGAGACAAGCAGAATTATACATATAAATACCAAGTGTAAGGCTAGAGAACTACATGAAAAAACATTATTCTCACATTGACAAAGGGCTTAACAGTCATGAGACCATTATGACCCGCAACCTGTTCCTAACCTAAACAATATTACTAATAGTCCTCCCTCACTATCAGAGATCCTCCACAGAAATTACCCTAGTGCCAATTCACGCCCACCTTTGCAACTTACTCCATTTTTGAATAGTTTTGTCGGTGTAAAGGACAATTTGCAAGTCTTGAATCCCAAAGAAAATTACCTTGTTAAGTTTATTGGCAAATTGTGACAATAAGTAATTTGATAAGCCTAGCTTCTTTCCGTTGTGCCAAGAACCATACATCATTTAACACATGATTATTGTGACTTCAGTTAAAAAAGTACGTCCAAACGCCCCTTTTAGACTGAAAATAGTAGATATAAACTTCAACAGCTACTTGAAAAGCTTAAGATAAGATATAAAAGCTTAAAGGTTAGAAGTACTTGTATGCTAGAGAAAATCAATTCAAACAATACCTAAAAATATCATAGAAAAGAAGTCCTAACAAGCTATAGTTGCTCTATTTGCAAATCAATGTCTCACATTCAGAACACCATTCCTCCTAAATATATCTAGAGTATGAAACAAGATATAATAATTTAGATAAAATAATCAATACCGAGCCTGATTCACATGTTTTTTAGCAGAACATAATTGCATCAAATTAAGAAATTTACAAAACCTGAATTTCGGTTTAGGGGTGATAACCCTAATTTTGACTTTCATCAAGGAAACAACCATAAATGCAAATTTAACTAAAATTACAGATTAAATCGAAAATAAAACACATTAAGTAGATAATAATAAAAGATTGAGTTTGGATACGAGCAATTTTGAGATGATTCATTTTTTGACACTTAAGTAGATAAGAATAAAAGATTTCTTCATGTGATTTGAATTACCTGTAACAAGAAGAGGCCATTGCACAAGAAGGTTCAATTGTGTGGTGGTGCCGCCGGATGGTGGTGGCGTCGGGTTATTGGGTGGTTGTGGTGGTGTTACCTGTAACAAGAAGAGTCTGTGTTTTGTGTGGGCGTTTGTTTTTTTTAATTTAAAATGTAAAATGACCAAAGTATCCTCGTTTATAAATACAAGTTGCCAAAAAATATAAAGTTGCCCAAAAAACAATACAAGTTGCCCAAAAAACAATACCTTACAATACATGACATATACTTTCAAAATACGTACTTGTGTCATAAGTTGTCGGCCACGTGGCAGCCCCTGGTTGGGTCCAAAAAAATCGGTAGGCAACCGGTCTAGTTTCAAATTAAAAAAATGCGTGATCCGGAAAATGATAAACCTCAAAGCACCTGGTTTATTTGACTCATTTTCTTATTTTTATAATATCTTAAAGTGTGTAAATGTATAAATAAAAGTACACGTCTGAGACGTGTAAAATAATGTAGAATTTGACTTTTTATTGTAACTGTCACTCGCTTTGAGTTGCCAAAATAAAATTGTACTAATTTTATTGAACTGAGTGTGGTATGGAAACTTTCCTTTTATGGAAACTTATCATGAGAAGCATCATGAATTCATGGGGGACCAAGTTACATGGAAAACATTATTGATCTAGCTTGGACCATTGACTTAATTACTTAACCAGATGACTTTCGGGTTGAAATATCATGTAACAAGTTTGATAACTAAAGAAGACTCCAAGATTTGAGGACTTATACGGGTGAAATACCACTAAAATTTATTTAGTAGCTAACTTTTTAATATTGTTACACGGAAAATTTTACTATTTTCATGATATAAAAAAGCCCACTATATCTTTGAAATTGTATCGGTAATATCACTCAACAATTTTTTTTGCCGTATATACAGATCTGTTACTGATTAACTGACCATGTGTCTTAGGGGGTGGCAACGCCTCTCGGCATGCATTAGGCATGGTTGATACCGATCGGTATCACCATTGCACCTCTTTAGGCATGGATCGGTGTGGTGTTTTTGTGGTGTAAATCGGCAAAGTTTACCGATTAGGCATGAATCTTGTGGAAGCAAAATGTATCCGTTGAATTAATTAGGCATGGTTATTATTGATGGGTGATAGATGAGGTATAGGTTACTTTAGTTGCCACTAAAAATCTATTGTTAGATATGAGATAGGTATGAGATGAGATGGGTGAATATTATTGGTGGGTGATTAGGTATGAAAATTTTTGTTATGCATGGTTGCCACCCCCCTTATACTCTTATGCATTCATATATGTGCTGTCATAATCTTTATTTCGACCATCTTGTTAAATACGGAGCATATCTTTAGGCATGAGGTTTAAAAATGAGGATTGTTTTCATTTTCTTCTAGATATTCCCTATAGATATTATAGACGAGTCAATACGGTGCCGTTTTGCGGCCAATAAACAAATGCGACGGAATAAACAAATATTTTTGTCATTATCGTACCTATTTAGTGATAAGAGAAAGCTTCGTCACAAATATTTGGTCATTATTCTAATATTAATGACGAATAAAGTTTGTCACTATAAAATGTATGTTTGTGACGAGAAAGTTATACTTAGTGACCAAAGTAGTCATCACTGAGTAGATAAATGTCAATGACCAAGATATTCGTCATTGAGTTTAGTATTGTTACTTGGTATTGAAAAGTTATGTGACAAAATTATTCGTCACTCGTTTAGAGAAAATCAAATGAGCAAATTGTCGTACTCTTATTTAAAGTCAACTGGTCAACAAAAAAAAACACGCGGATCTAATAAATTTGACCCGACCCGATATATTTATTCAGAGGGTTTTGTCCAAGTGTTTAACACTGTAACCAACATCTTCAATTCTCTCCTCAATCTTCATCTTCAACATCTGAACCATCATTCTTCTCCCAATTTTCACACACTACAAACACACACTAGCACCATTCCGCCATGGCCAATATCAGCTGAATCTCATCTTTCACTATTTTGCCCTAATTTTTTTGGAGGTTATCTCTTATCTCTAATCCCTAATTATTACGAACTAAATTTATTTAATTTTGAATATATGATCTTACTCATTCGTTCAATAAATTGTATATGATCATGTTTAATTTGCTTATCCGAGTGCTGATTTGATTTCTTATTTGATTAAATTAAGTTAGCAAGCCGGATTTTAGGTTATATATGACTAATTTGATTATGACCTAATTTCTATGAGTTTAGAAAGTGTAGCTTTACCGGCTTAGAACTTTAGGTTTTTTGTGGATCACTTGCATTGAATTTGATGAGTTTAGCGGATCCCAAATTTTGGTTATAGATTGATGATAAGGTTTATGAGGATAATGCTGTCATTTATTTTATTTGAGTTAGATTCGCTTTAATTGTGGTTCAATCAGTTTTCTAGGGAGATTGGAAATGTGAGTTCGTGATTGCTTTACTTTCGTTGTCGTTGGTTATGTTATGCAGCAATAGTCTGTGCAACTGTGCATCTCTAAGTATTGGTTGTGTGAAGCTAAAATAATCGTTTCAAAATTTTTTTTTAAGGGACGGAATGGAAGAATCTAGCGTGCATATGTCCTTCCATGGCAATATCTAAGCCTTTAAAATCTCAGCTATGTGAGTAAAATTGGTTCACTTATTCAATGGAACTTTTATTCATAGACTACCTCTAGATTTTAGTATTAGACCAGCCATCCATTTTGTACTTGTATGATTGACATTGTATGAAGCACCCTTTTAACAATTGTTTTAAGCTGCATGCCGACTAATGCATTTTATGTTTTTTTTATTGTTTTTGTGATTCATTGTATTTGATTGTGCACTTGTTTGAGGGATGTTGGACCCAGTTTTAATCATTTGAGAGACTCATTTAACATTTAACGTTCTCATTTAACATTCTCATTCAACATTCTCATGTTAATAGTAGTAGTAAATATAGTGTTGTTTGTATGCGAGTCTAGTTCGACTCATCTAGCAGTACCAAACTTCCAGTAGGCGTGAAACAAAAAAAGAGTATTACTGTAGCAAACATCAGTAGGAAAAAAGCCCATGCAATTGCAGTGTTCTATGTGTAAACATTTCAGTAATTGAGAAATTATAAAATGGTTATTTCTGGACCCTTCTTAACACCTGGTCATGTTACCTGTAGATGATGAACTTTTTTTAATTAAGTGTTTATTTTACTTAATAATCCGATAATGTTATATCGATTAGTATAATAATATTTTAGTACTAGTATTAGTAGTAGTACAAGTAGATCACATTAATAATTTACTAGTAGATCCATCCTATTATTAGATAATCGCGCATTTTTGTCTTAATAAGTGTGATCGTTTTGAGTAAAAAGTTAGGTAACTTGATCCCCTACTATTCCAATAAATTTTATCTAATAATACTACTGTTGTTCAAATATTAATATTAACTATTCTAATATTGTATTGCAGGTGTCGTTTTTGCTTGGAGTCATTCTTATTTTTGTTGCTTGGGTATATTCTGAATGCCTGGAATACAAAAGATCTTCTTCATCGTCTAAAGTGTAAGCTTATTTCAGCTTCATCTCCGTAATCTCTTCTTGCTCTGTCTCTATGAAAATTTATTTATATTTTGGCATTAAGCTCATTTAGTTGCATCGTAAACAGTTTGAAGCATGTAGGAATGCAACAAACTGAGTTAACAATATAGTAGTTTTTACGACATCAAAATACATTATTAACTTTTTACGTCTTAGGATCATTTGGACGAGAGTTCCAGTTACATCAACAACAGATTGATTTTTAAACTTGGAATCTTTTTACATTTTTGCTATTGAGCTAAATTATTCCATTTAGAGTAAGGGTTTGCTGATTCTCATAACGCCAAGTGTTCGATGAAAGTTCTAACCAAGAGTTAGACATTGTATGCTAGGTTATGACCTGATGCGAGCCTAGTCATTAATGTTTATAAGCTAGTTTGCGTTTGAATTGGATAAGCATTACTAGTTTAGATAATTGTTGTTTGGAGTAGGTTTAAATCCTTTGTTATAAGAGTTCGTTACAATTAGGAATTTGTGGTTTGGATATGTGTTTGTTTTTTGATATGGTATTTGCTGCAGACTCTAGTAATATGAGAATTTTCAGTCGCATATAAAATCGCTTGGGAATTTAGAAATCGGCTTGTACACCACCATCATAAGTTTATTTTATTTAGTTTCCTAATGGCACAAGAAACAAAAAGAGAAGTCTATTTCAGATTCTCAAGTCAACAAGAACTACCGGAGGGTATAATAATGATAATATTCATTCGCATCATATAATCCGCTACTGCGAGTTTTTTATAAAATAGGTATATATGTCTCTTATTACACAAAAGAGATTTAAGAGGTTGTAAGCATTTAAGTACACTTTCGGTCAGTTTCACCCTTTTAATCCATGACATTTTTAGCTTTGTTAACCTTACCCAGTTGGATATAATTGCAACCCAAATAAACCCATTTTAAGTAAATGGTTCACATTTGCCACCTATAGTATCTTGTTGAGTATGTGATTTAGGATTTCCGTGTACATGAACACTTACTAATATATTTGTTCACAGATCACACAAGTCTATGGATTTTATGATGAATGTCTCCGGAAGTGAGTACCTTTTATTCCTATACGTGATAGCATATGTTTACTTGAATAATCATAAAATAATGTCTGAAACTGGGTGCCTAGCAGACATGACATATGTTCTTGATATACATTGATTTACAGATATGGCTCTACCAACGTTTGGAAGACTTTTACAGATCTTTTTGACTACTTCCCGTTGACTGCATTGGTTAGTATGCTCTCTTATATATCGAGAAAACATTTTTCTGTTGTTTATGTGTTTTGGAAGACGCGTCATTTTTACACATCATATCTTTGTTTCTAGGTCGAGTCAGAAATATTTTGCCTTCATGGTGGGTTGTCACCTTCAATTGAAACACTTGATAGTGTAAGAAGTTTTGATCGTGTTCAAGAGGTCCCACATGAAGGTCCAATGTGTGATCTGTGGAAAACTAGAAGGGGGGGTTGAATAGTTTTACCGATTTTAAGTTGATTTCAAAAACTTTTAGATTCGATATTATGTGAAATCGTATGGATGTTGAGAACGCATAGATCTAATGATAATGCAAGCAAATAGATAAAGTTAAGGGATAGAAATGACACAACCGATTTATAGTGGTTCGGCTACAAGGTCACCTTCCTTGCCCTACTCCACTCCCCGAGTCACCTACTCGAGAGTTCAAGCACTATGTCAACAAACTCCTTCACTTGGCGGAGAAGCCTTCACAACGTTGCTTACACTTTTCCGGTACAAAGCTAGATACCGAGTCCGTAGCACGGTGGACCAAACCAACACAACTATTACACAACAAATATGTGAAATATCAAATACAAGATCTTCGCTACAGAAATCTTGCGGAGTGACAAATCAATCAAGGACCCCTTGCTTGGATGACTTGTAGAATGCTCGTGATCTCGCCTTAGAGAAGGACCTATATGAGAATCACAAAATAGAAAGAAAGAAGAACAACTCTCTAGATCAAGTGATCTATATGTTAGAAGAGAATGAGAGTGTATGATAGATTTAGTAAGAAGAGGGGTAAGTTAGAATGAAGAAATGGCTCTCTATTTATAGGCAAATTTCTCCTCTGTTCCACGGATCCCTTCCACTTGGGATCCGGCTAGTGTAATCCTAGGGATCCGTGGTACGCTCCTCTTTGCCCATGGGTTTTTTGGTTATGGGTCATGGGTTATGGGTTGGTCCATGGGTTTTCTCTAGATTCAATGTATCTAAGTATACATTGTATCAAGTCTTCTTTGGTATGGGTTAAGATCCATGGTTTATGGTTTTTACCCATCCTAATAAACTATTACAACAAATGCTTAATTATTACATTTTTGAATTTAAATGGCTATATGTAAATGCTTTACAAATATGACATGTATTCTTATAATTATACTTAAGATAACATTACATTTGTTATCAACAAAACACAAAGAGATCGCAAAATATTAATAAACGTTTTTACGGTTTATTTGTATTAACAATCTCCCCCTTTTTGTTGATGACAAAATATAATGTTATGATGAGTAAAACATAAGAATAGATGTAAGTTTGAAAGCCCCTAAGTTTTACTTCTTCTCCCCCTTTTTGTCGAAACAAAAAGTTAACCCTTGGAAGAAATAAACAATCTTCTAACTCTCCCTTGACGGTAGCTCCCCCTTGTTTGGGGCGTCAAGAGAAAAAAAAATAAAAAAATCCTACAAACAGAAAGGTTAGTAACATGCTTATATAATCTTGTGGTTGTCGAGAATCAAGATTGGGAGCCAAGGTATGTAAACAAGGCCTTGTAATAAAACAACAAATTGTAGTGGTATGTATGCCACTTACAAGCATGTAAAAATAAGAACAAGACTTGTCCTTGAAAAATGACTTCAAAAGAAAAAATAATACTAAAAGTAGAAAGTAGTAGTAGTGATTCCTTCCATGCTTGCATAAGGTTATGGATAGAGATTTTGATGAGTAATGGTATTGATGCGATCAAGGATGAGTTTGAGTATGAAACGCTGATATGTGCTTAAACACATATAATTTCTTTATCAAATCAGACCCAAAATAACTAAGAAAGAGCCGTTTATTGCTAACATTTGCGTGTTTCTTGAGTTTTTGCATGTGCAGGTACGGATATGACAAAACACACAAAAAGAAAGCCAAAACCGAAGAAAACCGAGCACGAGAGAAAGAAGAATGCAAAAAGCTGAGGCTGGGAAAGGAATTTGCAAGTTTGGACAATCAATTCTCAAAATGGCAGTTTTAGTCCCTGAAGATTCAGAACTGACATGTTTGGTCCTTGAAGATTCAAAAGTTGCAATTTCAGCCCTTGGATTATTTGAGAATGACAACAATGGCCCTTGGAAGATATTTTCATAATTTACACCTTTGGCCCCTGAAAATTCAGAATTGGCAGTTTTGGCCCTTATGCTACATATTGGATCCAATATCTATCCTAAGTCCAAATGATAACCCTTGGCCCAAAATAATTACCCGGTCCAGCACCCCAACCCGGTTTAATACCCATGACCCGTAACCCTTTAACCCCGGTCAAAACACCCTTATAACCCCACGGTCAAACAATCTTACCCATAGTCAAATTAAAATAAAAATAAAAAAACCTCACCCTCTCAAACAGAGCGCGCCCAAAGCCTGTAAATACCTATCTTTACTGTTTATCCATCCCTCATGATTTACCATCAATTCCCAGCTTTTACCCGTACACTTAAGTGGCTTCTAGAAGTATTATCTGACATGTCAGGAGGGTGTGACTCATTGGATTGCCACAGTGGACAAGGGAAGCAATTTGATTGGTGGAGACACATCATTCAAGTAATCAAACGGATGAGAATTGATTTGATGACAAGGGAGTTGATCAATGGCTCAGGATAGAGCTCCTAGATGCTTCCCAAGCTCTCCTCAACAGCAGCTATAAAAACCCCATATATTCCACAAGAGAATTCGTCCAATTTCTCATAGCTTTTAGAGAGATTGTTACCATTTTCTGTCATTTACTGTTTTATTAGCATTTAAATTCAAGTTGTAATTCTCTTTCAAGCTTTGTAAAATTTCCTTTTATTAATGAAAGTTGCATTTTCAGTTTAAATTCCTTATCAATTCGTTTTCAAGTTGTTACTGTTTACATAAGATCATCTAAGTTCTTAATAGATTTTAGTGAGCTTATTACTGTTTTAAACTCATTGTTCACTCAAATCTCAATTTCAGTCAAACAAAGTCAGGATTATGCAGATGGGATCATGATTGGTTGATTTACAGGTTTGGATCAAAAGTATGGGTGATTTTAGTTTGATTTGGGGTTGATAATAAGTTTTGGATAGGTAGTTTGGATCTCAGTTGCAAGCCATAGTGGCTGGACCACTTGTAAGTTTGAATCTTAATCTCATTATCTGTCCTGTGTTAAGTAATTAGTACTGTTTAATTTTAGTTAATTTAGTATTGATAATCATAGTTATGTTAGTATACATTGTTGTTAATCAGTGCTAGTTTGATTTGATCATTTGTTTTCATATCTGTCATTGTCTGCATCACTTAGGAATAATATTTAGTTGTTAGTTATTGCTGAATTCATTGCATCATTTAGGTGTTATCTCATCATTTGAATCTGTTTTTAAGAAAGTAATGGTTTAGATTAGTTGCTTATCTGTGGAAATTTATATCAGTCACATATATGTGTGTTTGGATCAGAGATTTGAATGGTGTTAGAGGTAGGAATTGTGATGGTTCGCATTAGCAGTAATCTCTTATAGGTTTAATTAGTCAAATGAGGTGATAATATTGCACTTGCTTTCACTGAAAAGTCAAAATCTGTTTTGGATCCAATTTACTTGCAAATCAGATAGTTAAAGGATTAGATTCACTTGCATTTAGATATAGGATCACTATAGGTTGCATTATTAGGTGTAATTTTAGCTTAAAACAACATTTAGAATCGAATCATAAGCTGTTCAAGTTCATAAAAGTCAAAACAACAAGATTCTAAAAAAGTCAAAAATCCCTTGTAACTTGCAAACTGCTTCTACTTTTATATTTTTAAAATCTTCATTTCTAGTCCTTTTTAGCTGAGATTTTGGATTCTAGATCTCTGGTTGGTGGTTGTTAGTAAGCCTATTTTATTTTAATTTTAGGATTTTTATAAGCTAGTTGAATCTGAGCTTGAAGTTGGTAGTGTAGGGCCGTTTGGCATAAGGCTTAGGAAACCTGAGCTTGTGCTTATTTGATGTTAGCTTGTGCTCATAGGATCCAAATCAGTTGCAGTAGCTTATTTTCAGATAGTTTAGGTTAGTTTTAGCTTCTGTTAAGCTTTTAAGTGGCTTTTAGCTTATTTCATATAGCTTTTCCATAGCAGTTCTAGCCCAAATCATAGTTCTTGTTCTCAAAAGTAGTTTCTGTCATTTTTCCTGGGTTCTCAGTACTATTTTATAGTTGACTGGAAGTTTTCATATTTTTCACTATTTATTTGCTATTTTTCTGCATTTTATGTCATTTTCTAGCATTTTTAAATAGCATTTAATCCAAATAAATTAGAAAAAGATCAGAAAAATACAATTTCAATTTTCTTAGTTTTATAATATTCAAAAAGTCATAAAAAGTATTTTTCCTGAATTTTCTTAGTTAAAATATATTTTCTAGCATTTTAATTAGTTTTAAATAGTATTAAATTCATAATAAATTGAGAAAAAGTCAAAAAAATGTGATTCCAGTTTCTAAAATTCTTTTTAGTTATTTAAGATTTTTGAAAAATATTTTTGTAATTTTCTAGCTTATTTTCCTAATTTTTAGTATTTCAAGTCTATTTTAAATGTCTTAAATTAGTTTTTAATTCAAAATATATCAAGAAAAACAAAAAAAAAATAGTTTTAAATTTCAAATAAGTTTTAAATAACATTTTTAGCTGTAGAAAAATAGAAGTTCATTTTCATGGGTTAAAATTAGAGTAGTTGCATTTATTTCGCGTTTCATTAATTACGTTTTTCACGTTTTTAGTTCTCATTTGCGTATTTAGTCATAATTCCCTTGTTTACATCATAGATTCAGTAGTTTTAGTTGCCTTTTATTATTATTTCTTGCCTTGTAGTTTAGAAATCATCAAATTCCCTTTTTACCCATTCGAATCCCGAATCACGCGACGCGAGTTGTTAAACTCCATTCATCCCTCGTTGGGAAAACGACCCGGGAAATACATACCTTTGTATTTCTTCAGAAAATATCTACGTACTGAAACGAAAAATCAAAAAATGGCGCCGCTGCCGGGGAGGGCATGTAGTGAGTTTTCGTATTCCGTCTCGATTCGCGGTTTTTGAAGATCCTTCCTCGTGAAGTTACCGTTTTGTTTTTGTACATATTACTTTAAAAAAAAAAAAAAAAAAAAAAAAAACCAAAAAGATTTTCCTTTTCAAAATTTATTTTCTAAAAACCCAAAAATATTCTTCTTTACCCTCTGAACCGTCAATTCTTTCTTTTATCCCTCTTATTCGTATAATTCTTCTCGATGTCTTCGTCTTACCATTATGGTTGTCAATGGTGTGGGGGACCTCAAAATGGTGGGCATTGTCCCGGTTGTAGCATTGTGAATACGGGAAACGAGTTTATCTATGACCAACATCCCTACAATGAAACGACCGATTTCCTTAACCAATCCCCATACCATGAGACGGAGTCATACTCTTGTGAGTACTGTGGAGGTCCTCACCAAGGTTTTCAATGCCAAACTCAATATAACAATCAGACCTTTGGTTATGAACCTTATCCATATACTTCACCAAACCCGTCACAACAATCATACTGTTGTGAGTATTGTGGAGGTCCGCACTTTAATTCCGATTGTCAAATGCAGAACCCGCTTATTTACGAGCAAGTTCCTTGTGATAATTATGACTATTCTTATGACCCACCTCCACAATACCAAGAGATTCAACCACAACCTCCGCAAATTCCTCAAGATAATTTCCAAAGATGTATTAATATACTTGAAGCATTTATGGATAAACATGGTATCGAAAAAGATCATCATCAGAAAACTTATGGTGAATTACTTGCCGAAGATCGAGCGTCTCGTAACGAAAAATCTATGTTAGAATTACTTGAAGAAGAAGAACGAGCAGCTCGGATTGAAAAATGTCTTGAAGAGATTCGAATTGAGGAGCAAGCACTTGAAAGACGTGCCCGATGGCTCGAGACTTACATTGACGATGATGATGAGGATTCCATTCAAATGAAAGAATATTATGCGAGTTTGTCAGCTGAACCCACTCCCGTTTCTGAGCCTTTCACTTCCGACCCTTCCCCTTCCCTCACGCCGGTTGAGGGAAGTGACGACGTTTTGGAAGAGGTCGATGATCATAATTCTACAGACATAGTTACACCCGTTGACTCTCTCATAATGGGGGATGAGCATCTTAGTACTATTCCAGAAATGGAATCATCTAATGCTGAGGTCCTTATCCCAATCCCAAGAGAGTCCGAGGTTGTAGATGATATTTGTGATGAGCCTTCTCTTGATATTTCGAATGATCATGATGAGATGTTCTCCGAGTCCGAGGATGTATCTAATAGTGATTGTGATTCGCTTTTATGTGATTCTCTTGACATATCCGAGGTTACTTCCGGGATTTTCTCAAATCCACTTTTTGAATTCAAGAATGACTATACCTTTTGCGAAGTTAATCCTCTTTTCGACATAGATTTTGAGTCCGATTCAGAGACCACAACGGAAGTGGTGGATATTGCTAGCTCTCAGAGCACACCACTTGTCCCATCTCTATGTTCCGACCTTTCTCTCCCGTCATGTGATGTTATGCAAGATGAAGATAGTAATGAATCCGACACTGAGGATATTGGTATGTGCTAAAACACATACCTTTTCTATATCAAAATAGACCCAAAATAACCAAGAAAGAGCCGTTTATTGCTAATATTTGTGGTTTTCTTGAGTTTGTGCTTGTGCAGGTACGGATATGTAAAAACACGCAAAAAGGAACCAAATCAGACGTAAATCCGAGCACGAGAGATAAAGAGAGCTTAAGCCGTAGGAAGATCAAAATTGAGCATTTATGAAGATTTTATTCTCCGAGGATGATTTTTGGAAGAAATAACCAAGTTTGAAGAAATGTCAAGAATGGCCCCTCAAGTTTGAGCAATTGGCAAAATTGACCCTTGAAGATTCAAAAAATTGCAAATTAGCCCTTGGTTTATTTGAATATTGTCAAGAAATGGTCCTTGAAGAATCAAAAGTTGCAATTTCAACCTTGGTTTATTTGAAGATTGACAAAATCAGTCCTTGGAAGATATTATCAGAGTTACAAGATTGGTCCCTCAAATATTCAGCATATGCAAGTTTAGTCCCTATGGTTGCTAATGGATCCAACATTAAATATCCTAAGTCCAATATCCATTCCAAATCCTTAGCAAGCCACGGCCCAAATATATACAACCCGCCCAACACAAACAACCCGGCAACCCAATATGCATACCCATTTACCCGGTATTTTTACCCAGGTCAAACTACTAAACCCGGTCAACACCTTTGAATAATAATAAACAAACCAAACGCGCCGTAAAGTGTTGCTTCTTCCCCAACCCAAACAACCCTTTTACCCTTTCACATTTACCACCAATTACCCACCCCAAGCTATACACCTCGTACTAAGAATCTATCCAAGCTTCTAGACCCCTCTGACTTGTCAGGATAGAATGCCACGTGGACAATTGGAGCTATCCCATTGGCCGAAACACCTCAATGGGTGAAATGGAGCATTGTGATTGGTGGTGATGACAAGGAATGATTTGTGTGGATGTGGATGAGCCTCTAGTATCTTCTGAAAAGGATCCCAAGACTCCAAGGCCTCTCTTTACAGCTATATATACCCATTCATGTCACAAGAGCAAATTCGTCCAATTCCTTATGTCTTAAAGGAATTTTGGCCATTTCATTACTTGTCATTTACATGTTTTCGTTTAGTGTAAGCCTTTAAATTTAAGTTTGTAATCATTTTTCATTAATGCAAGTTTCCTTCACGATTTTGATTAATTGTCATTTAATTCGAATTACTGTTAATTAAGTGCTTATTATTGTTTCATCTAACTCACAGAAGCTTCTATAAGCTTTTGTGAGTTCATGGTTTCTTAAAAGCTTCTCTAAAACTCAGTTTTGCAAAAAGATTGAAAAGTCAAACTGTTTCAAAGATTTAAAAGTCAAACAATTTGTTGGTCTAATTCTGGTTTCAATCTGATTTAATGTTGATTCTTAAGATTTTTGGTTCATTTCAGGTTTGTATTAGTCAGTTTTCATCAAGGCTTTAAAGTTAAAATGCATTTTGGTTTTATAAAGTAGTGTTTGGATTGCTTGATAAAACTGAGCTAGAGGTTAAAATGTTGCAGTAGATCAGTTGGTTTAGGCTTGTATTAGTTCATTGCATTCATCTCAGTCCTTATTTTGCATCCTTGTCCAGTAAAAGTCAAAATCACAACAAAACTGATCTAGTTCTTTTACAATTAAAATCAGTTGGTTTAATATTTGCATATTGGTTTTAAAATAAGTAGATCTAGCTTGTTATCATCATCATTAGTCTTATAACATCAAAATCAGTTCACTACTTTGGATCAAATCTCAACAAAGTCAAAGTTTCATAACTGTTTTCAAAAAGTCAAAAGGTTCAAGTCAGGTTTTCATAAAACTTTGTGGACCTCTCACAGGTTTATTTTAAGTTCAAATCTAGTGAAACTTTGGGATTTACATATTCAACTGGTCTAGTATTGGAAACTGCTTTTTGTCAAATCTTATCTAGTCCTTTTAATCTCCAAATCAGCTGTTCTATAAGCTACTATTTCCCCTGTTCACACTCAGTATGTACTGAGTGTGAAACAGGTAACTTACAGCCTTTGCATTTGATTCATTTCATAGAGTTAGAGCCTGAGATTTGGCTCATTTGTAGCTTACTTGGTGGTCTTGAGGACTGCACTTTTGTTTCTTAGTTTGGCTTATTGAATAAGCATGTGGTTAAGCTCAAACCTAGGTCCTAATCACTGTTTTGCTTAGTTAGGCAGTTTGCTTAAATCATTAATAAGAGCTTGTAGCTTGTTAGGATTAGGTGGATTTAGTTATAATTAGCTTATTTTAGCATAATCTATCCTTAGTCACTGTTTGATAGCTTGATTCACTCTTTAGCTTATTTTCTATAGCTTATTAATAAGCAGTTTCACATCAGTTTCATTTTCATCCATGTAAGCCCTTGTTTTTATATTTTTCATAGCTTTAGAATAATAATTTAGAATTTCCCTGAGTTTTTCATAATTTTTGGTCACTGTTTACTATTTTTCTCAATTAAAATCAGTTTTTAATCACTTTTAAATAGCTTTAATTGCAATTAATTAAGAAAAAGTTCCAAAAAAATAATTTTTCAATTTTCCCAGTTTAAGAAAAATATAAAAAGCATAAAAAACATTTTTCCTTATTTTTCCCCTTTTATTTGGTATTTTTCACAATTTAAATTAGATTAAAATAGTTTTAAATTAGTAGAAAATAGAAAAATAATCAGAAAAATAAAAAAAATAGTTTTGAAAATTCTCTTATGGTATTTTAGATTTTATAAAATTAGTTTCATAATTTTCCCCTTTGTTTTTATAATTTTTAGTTATTTAGTCTTATTTTTAAAGTTAAAAATTTAGTTTTTAATTCTAATAAATTCAAGAAAATTCCAAAAAAAATAGTTTTAATTCATAATTAGTTTTCAAATTTCATTTTTAGAGTAAAAGTAATTTTAGGTTATTTTTAGGATTTAGAATATACGTAGTTGCATTTTATTCGCGTTTCGTTTTAATTCAGTATTTGCGTTTTAGTGTAGAATTGTGTAGTTTGCCATAATTCTTAGGTTTTCCCCATAGATTTTAGTTCCATATGCTTTCCTTATCCCGTAGTTTAGATAACATCATTTTATCCCCTTCTCTTATTCAAATCCCGATAATCGAGATGTGAGTTGGAAATTCCATTCAACCCTTGTTCGGAACGATCTCGGTGCTCAAACCTAACACGTTTGAGTTACCCACATACTACACACTTCTCATCTATTATTGGTTTTTAAATCAGTGTCCGAACTGTTTTAAGTTTCTTACGGTTAGTCATTCACAAGTGGCTAGCTTGTGTGAGATAACTTGACGTTTTGGCATTCTTTTGAAAGAATCAGATATTATGGAGATTGATTTCGAAACGGTTGAAGAAGATATCCTTGATAAGCTGCCAAGTGCATCTTATATGGAAGAAATTGACTTACCCATTGATGACTTGATACCACCGGGTATTGAGGATGCTGATGATGATCCCGAGGGGGATGTGTTGTTATGTGATGGTTTTCTTGACTCTCCTCTCTCTCATGAGTCCACCATCTTTTATCCCGTTAAGCCGATATGTGAAGACAAAATCTTTAAACCCGGGATATGCATTGATGAGTTCTTTGTTGAAAAAGTTTTCTGTGATAAGGATCCTCCATTGGATGCCTTTAGTATTGAGCCTACACCTCTTATCCTTTCCCATAAGCTCCCGTCTTTCTTGGAGTTTTCTCATTTTGATCCTTCGTCCCTTCGTCCACCCGCTAAACCACCGGATGATGGATCAATCTTTCTTGATAAACCATATGTGAGTTTGGGAGATGTTATCCCGTATGTGCTTGAGCCCGACATTTTCTTCCCCTCCCAACCCACCCATTCTCTTTCTCTCCGGAGTGAGGATACCATTTTTGATCCGGGTATCCCTTCCGCTTGTTTCCCCAAGGACAAATGAATTCGGGGACGAGTCAGGCTAGCGACTCGGTGATCAAAAACAGTAGCGCTTCGTGGGAGGCACCCCATGCTTATCTTTCTATCTTCTTTCTATTTTCTAATAAGTGACGTGAAGGGGTTAGCCTCTTCGATTTCTCGTGTTTGGTTGTTTGTGATGTTTTGTCTAGGATTTTCCCGATATGAAGACTCTTATGCTCGAAAGTTGTCTTTTCTCTACTCGAGTTTCATGATCGATGCTGCAGGAAATCTGATATACGAAATCTTATCGACTAACGTTTATCTTTGAGCATACTTAATAAACGGCTTTTAGATTTTCGTTGATACCCTTGCTTTAAACATTGAGGACAATGTTTCGTTTTAGTCTGGGGTAGGGTAATCTTCGATTTGATTTGACCGCACTTGCTTGTTTTTGTCGTGTACTCTTGCAACCCCGTTTTTCCTTAGAAAAAGAAAAATATAGTGCAAAAATGAAAAATTTAAAATTTTTTGTAAGCTTTTGTTAGTTTTATGATCAAAAAGTCCTTGCGAGTCTCTTAGAAGTTTCTTTAAATATGCGTTTTTCTTGACATAGTCTTTGCTAATTGCTTAGACAAGAGGCTATAAAATGCGATTCTAGCTCACAAGGCCAAGAATTTGCAAGTCTCCCTAAGTGATTTTAAATATGCGAAGCTTAAACAAGAATTTGCTAGTTTCTAATAAGTGACTTTAAAAATGCGAGACTTGAGATTATTTTACGAAGCATTTGCTAAGTTAATATATGTTTTGACAACTTGTTGACTTTCCGCTGGTGAGAGTAGGAATAGAATTCTGACTTGACCGGGCGTGTTGAGCCCTAGCTTGTTCCCTTAACCATAGATAATCTAAAAATTATCGGCTAAGCATCCGCGGATCTCATTATTTGGGATTTTAAATTTGCGGAGATCGAGGAATGATAGAGTTACTTATGAGTTTCGATGCTAAGCGTGGAGTAGTTGGTTCTCTTTAGAGCCCATCGAAGGTACTTATGGCTTTTTGTTCCCACAAAATTGTTTCACCCCATATCTGCAAATAATAATTAGAGATGTTGAGTTTTTGACGATAGTTAGTTCTTTATTCTTCTTTAGAGAATATTTTCCCATGAGAGTTGGGTACACATCAAGGTACTGTCAGTGTTGCGGTGTAATAGACAACTGATTCCTGATAGTTTGCTGCTATTGTTTCTATTGTTATAAAAGTCGTAGGATTCAGAGTTTGGCACAAAAAATTAACATGAAATAAAGCCCAAATGTATTAAAGTTGAAAAATCCAAAGCCATAAAAGTTGTCATAGACTTCCAAAAAGGCAGAGGAAAAATCCAAAGTCATAATAAGACTTCTGATAAAACGGTAATCCCGTTGAGTTAGTGGTTGAAAAGACCAAGGGCCTAAATTACAAAAATGCAAATGTCTTTGAAATAAGTGTTAAGCCAAACTTTGAATCTGGGAGATATCTTCCTAAATCATGTTAAATTAGGACCTTGATGTGGACCTCATTCTTGTGTGCAACGGTTTTCGAGGGAATGTGGATAACTAATTAGCGACTTAGCTTTATATCTTTATCGGAATAAAAGTTATCGAAACGAGAACATATGAAGAAATTCATTTCTCACAAAAATAAAAAATCTAGAGGAAAATAGGAAAATGGGAGCAAAAGGTAATTACACAAGTAACTTCCATGGGTAGTGTTAGCATCTAAAGTCATATTTAACAATGATTTCGATTTTACGCTTAGTTTGGGGACTTGTGAAAAATCAGGGACGATGTATTCTATCCGTATGGTCACTTCACGTTGTGTTGTGTTTCCTACTCCGTGATCCTAACGTGTCTTTTGAAAAATGTTGGAGTTATTGATCGACATGAAAGTTCAACAAACCGTCACTCATAATCGGAATGTGCTTAATCGTAATATCTATACATGTGAAATAAAAGGTAAACGGGGCGTTTTTAGAATTAAGGGTTCTTAATCTCTTTTGAGGAATCTTTGCTACTTCTTCATAGGTTTAGTAGAAAGAGATTGAAATCTTTGGTTTTAGAAGCGTGAGTTCATTGCATTGCGTGTGGACACGACAATGGTCTCGTCTGGGGTATTTTGATATGTGCTTAAACACATATAATTTCTTTATCAAATCAGACCCAAAATAACCAAGAAAGAGCCGTTTATTGCTAACATTTGCGTGTTTCTTGAGTTTTTGCATGTGCAGGTACGGATATGACAAAACACACAAAAGAAAGCCAAAACCGAAGAAAACCGAGCACGAGAGAAAGAAGAATGCAAAAAGCTGAGGCTGGGAAAGGAATTTGCAAGTTTGGACAATCAATTCTCAAAATGGCAGTTTTAGTCCCTGAAGATTCAGAATTGACATGTTTGGTCCTTGAAGATTCAAAAGTTGAAATTTCAACCCTTGGATTATTTGAGAATGACAACAATGGCCCTTGGAAGATATTTTCAGAATTTACACCTTTGGCCCCTGAAAATTCAGAATTGGCAGTTTTGGCCCTTATGCTACATATTGGATCCAATATCTATCCTAAGTCCAAATGATAACCCTTGGCCCAAAATAATTACCCGGTCCAGCACCCCAACCCGGTTTAATACCCATGACCCGTAACCCTTTAACCCCGGTCAAAACACCCTTATAACCCCACGGTCAAACAATCTTACCCATAGTCAAATTAAAATAAAAATAAAAAAACCTCACCCTCTCAAACAGAGCGCGCCCAAAGTCTGTAAATACCCATCTTTACTGTTTATCCATCCCTCATGATTTACCATCAATTCCCAGCTTTTACCCCGTACACTTAAGTGGCTTCTAGAAGTATTATCTGACATGTCAGGTGGGTGTGACTCATTGGATTGCCACAGTGGACAAGGGAAGCAATTTGATTGGTGGAGACACATCATTCAAGTAATCAAATGGATGAGAATTGATTTGATGACAAGGGAGTTGATCAATGGCTCGGGATAGAGCTCCTAGATGCTTCCCAAGCTCTCCTCAACAGCAGCTATAAAAACCCCATATATTCCACAAGAGAATTCGTCCAATTTCTCATAGCTTTTAGAGAGATTGTTACCATTTTCTGTCATTTACTGTTTTATTAGCATTTAAATTCAAGTTGTAATTCTCTTTCAAGCTTTGTAAAATTTCCTTTTATTAATGAAAGTTGCATTTTCAGTTTAAATTCCTTATCAATTCGTTTTCAAGTTGTTACTGTTTACATAAGCTCATCTAAGTTCTTAATAGATTTTAGTGAGCTTATTACTGTTTTAAACTCATTGTTCACTCAAATCTCAATTTCAGTCAAACAAAGTCAGGATTATGCAGATGGGATCATTATTGGTTGATTTACTGGTTTGGATCAAAAGTATGGGTGATTTTAGTTTGATTTGGGGTTGATAATAAGTTTTGGATAGGTAGTTTGGATCTCAGTTGCAAGCCATAGTGGTTTGGACCACTTGTAAGTTTGAATCTTAATCTCATTATCTGTCCTGTGTTAAGTAATTAGTACTGTTTAATTTTAGTTAATTTAGTATTGATAATCATAGTTATGTTAGTATACATTGTTGTTAATCAGTGCTAGTTTGATTTGATCATTTGTTTTCATATCTGTCATTGTCTGCATCACTTAGGAATACTATTTAGTTGTTAGTTATTGCTGAATTCATTGCATCATTTAGGTGTTATCTCATCATTTGAATCTGTTTTTAAGAAAGTAATGGTTTAGATTAGTTGCTTATCTGTGGAAATTTACATCAGTCACATATATGTGTGTTTGGATCAGAGATTTGAATGGTGTTAGAGGTAGGAATTGTGATGGTTCGCATTAGCAGTAATCTCTTATAGGTTTAATTAGTCAAATGAGGTGATAATATTGCACTTGCTTTCACTGAAAAGTCAAAATCTGTTTTGGATCCAATTTACTTGCAAATCAGATAGTTAAAGGATTAGATTCACTTGCATTTAGATATAGGATCACTATAGGTTGCATTATTAGGTGTAATTTTAGCTTAAAACAACATTTAGAATCGAATCATAAGCTGTTCAAGTTCATAAAAGTCAAAACAACAAGATTCTAAAAAAGTCAAAAATCCCTTGTAACTTGAAAACTGCTTCTACTTTTATATTTTTAAAATCTTTATTTCTAGTCCTTTTTAGCTGAGATTTTGGATTATAGATCTCTGGTTGGTGGTTGTTAGTAAGCCTATTTTATTTTAATTTTAGGATTTTTATAAGCTAGTTGAATCTGAGCTTGAAGTTGGTAGTGTAGGGCTGTTTGGCATAAGGCTTAGGAAACCTGAACTTGTGCTTATTTGCTGTTAGCTTGTGCTCATAGGATCCAAATCAGTTGCAGTAGCTTATTTTCAGATAGTTTAGGTTAGTTTTAGCTTCTGTTAAGCTTTTAAGTGGCTTTTAGCTTATTTCAAATAGCTTTTCCATAGCAGTTCTAGCCCAAATCATAGTTCTTGTTCTCAAAAGTAGTTTCTGTCATTTTTCCTGGGTTCTCAGTACTATTTTATAGTTGACTGAAAGTTTTCATATTTTTCACTATTTATTTGCTATTTTTCTGCATTTTATGTCATTTTCTAGCATTTTTAAATAGCATTTAATCCAAATAAATTAGAAAAAGATCAGAAAAATACAATTTCAATTTTCTTAGTTTTAGAATATTCAAAAAGTCATAAAAAGTATTTTTCCTGAATTTTCTTAGTTAAAATATATTTTCTAGCATTTTAATTAGTTTTAAATAGTATTAAATTCATAATAAATTGAGAAAAAGTAAAAAAAAAATGTGATTCCAGTTTCTAAAATTCTTTTTAGTTATTTAAGATTTTTGAAAAATATTTTTGTAATTTTCTAGCTTATTTTCCTAATTTTTAGTATTTCAAGTCTATTTTAAATGTCTTAAATTAGTTTTTAATTCAAAATAAATCAAGAAAAACCAAAAAAAAATAGTTTTAAATAACAAATAAGTTTTAAATAACATTTTTAGCTGTAGAAAAATAGAAGTTCATTTTCATGGGTTAAAATTAGAGTAGTTGCATTTATTTCGCGTTTCATTAATTACGTTTTTCACGTTTTTAGTTCTCATTTGCGTATTTAGTCATAATTCCCTTGTTTACATCATAGATTCAGTAGTTTTAGTTGCCTTTTATTATTATTGCTTGCCTTGTAGTTTAGAAATCATCAAATTCCCTTTTTACCCATTCGAATCCCGAATCACGCGACGCGAGTTGTTAAACTCCATTCATCCCTCGTTGGGAAAACGACCCGGGAAATACATACCTTTGTATTTCTTCGGAAAATATCTACGTACTGAAACAACAAATCAAACGCATTTCTTCCCTAACTTCTATTGCAATGTCCCTAGTGGATTGGCAATGTTCACAATGTAAATGATGTGGGTAATGAGTGCGGAAGTTTTCCGGGTTGTTTTGATTTGAGTTTTGCGGAAGTTGTGGTGGAAAAATAGGAAAATATGGATCACAATCCGGAATGTTAATAAGTGGTGGTGGAAAAGAACCTAGATGTTCTTGTAATGTGATGGGAGCTAATGGTGGTGATGTTTCATGATCTTGAAAGATAGTATTTGGAGATGTGGGGGGTGTTGAAAAGACTAATTTTTTTTCTTTAGGTTGGTTAGATCTTGTTGGAGTCTTAAGGAGTTCCAAAAGAGTTATTTTAGGTGGTGATGAAGTTGGTGTACTAGTTGGTGATGAGGGTGGTGCTATAATGGAAGCATCTTGTGGTGAGTTATTTGTTGAGGATGAAACATTTGAGGTTGGTTTTGCTAAACAACAAGATCGGATACTAATCCGTGCGGATATCCTAGCATTTGATTGTGGTATTTTAGATGGTGGAAGTACAAAGGTTTGGATATCATGATTGTTTGTTCTAGATGATTCTCCTAAAGAGTTTTTGGATGACATGATGAAGTGTGTTTGTGAGAAGGAGATGGGGTAAGCAAGCATTTTGGGAGCTATATATATAGAAAAACAAAGCATTGTAATGAATGTTTGACCCAAAATGTGGATTAAAATCTAATGATTAGATATGAATTCAAGGCATGTGATCATGAGAACACAAGCATTAAAGAGCATACTCCCTAAAATGAAACAAATGTGGATTTTTCATCCAAAGTGAAAAAATAGAAGTTGAAAACAGCTTCTGTTACACGGATCCCACGGATCCTTCCCTTGAGGAATCCGTCCAGCATAAAGGCTGGGATCCGTGGGTCTGCAGTGTTCAGGCAGCACAAAATTTTCCTTTTTGGAAACATTTTTGCCTAGTGTGTGCCTATATGCAAACTATTTGGAGTTTCGGTTATCTCGACCCCTAAAAAGAATAGAAAATAAACTAGAAGTGTAAAAGCATCCTATTGAGATAACCCGAAAACACATATTTAGTACATGAGTACGTAATTTTGTGTTATCAATGCTCCTAATTCATTGTTGCTTAAATGAATGTACCCGAAAACACATATTAGTTATGTGTCTCCTTTAGCATTCAAAAGACATGAGATGCAATGAAAACGGGTCTTTACTTTGTATTAATAATGAAAAGGCGATTTGTCCTAGACGTGAGAAATTGCTTTTGTGAAATTGATACGGGAAGGTATCATCCTTTTAGAAAACATTGTGAAAGTAGGTTTAGAAAATAAGAAAATTATAAGTGTAAAAACTCATCTTGGGTTTTGAAAATTCCCATATTATTTGTGAGTTGTGCGTGAAATAGAGATCCTAGACTCAGAAAGAAGAAGGCTAGTGTTTACATACCTTGTAGAGTCAATTAAATTACGACGTTTGTTCCATTAGACCAAGACCAAGACGAAGTAGGTTGAATTGTTCCCGCTTCAACGGTTTGGTGAGGACGTCGGCTATGTTGTCTTCGGATGCTACCTTCTCAATAGAGATGTTCCCCTTTTGAACATTGTCTCTTAGGAAGTGATGACGAATCTCTATATGCTTTGTGCGAGAATGCAATACCGGATTCTTGCTTAGATCGATTGCCCCTTTGTTGTCACATAGGATGGCTATGTCGCTTAGATGGATGTCATAGTCTACTAACGCTTGTTTCATCCATAGTGCTTGTTGGCATGCTTTGCCGGCGGAGACGTACTCGGCTTCGGTTGTTGATATTGCAAGTTCCGTTTGTTTCTTAGAAAACCATGATGTTAAACAACATCCCATAAAAGTACATACCCCACTTGTACTTTTTATATCAACGTAATCACGCATGGTCGAATCTGCATATACAATTGTTTCTACTCCCGTCCCCTTAGGATACCATAATCCTAATTGTGTTGTACCCTTAATATATCTAAATATCCTTTTTACGGCTTCTAGGTGTGATATTTTGGGGTCTTCTTGAAACCTAGCACATAAGCAAACACTAAACATGATATCCGGCCTACTTGCCGTGAGGTAGAGAAGGCTACCTATCATGCCACGATATTTAGTATTATCTACCGATTCTCCGTCCTCGTCTTTTGTGAGTTTGGTGTCGGATGACATTGGAGTCCTAATTGGTTTTGACTCTTCTAGACCGAATTTCTTTAACATCTCCTTGATGTACTTAGATTGATTAAAGAAGATACCATCTTCTACTTGTTTTATTTGTAGACCAAGAAAGAAACTAAGTTCTCCCATCATACTCATCTCGAACTCGTCATGCATGATTTTAGAGAAATCATCACACATGTCTTGACAAGTGGATCCGAATATAATATCATCTACATATATTTGTACTATGATTATATGTGACTCCTTTTTCTTAGTAAAAAGTGTGTTGTCAACTAACCCCATGGTGTAGTTATGTTTAACTAGAAATGACTTAAGTCTATCATACCAAGCTTTTGGAGCTTGTTTAAGACCATAAAGGGCTTTCTTTAATTTATATACATGTTTGGGTTTTTCAAAATCAATGAAGCCCGGAGGTTGAGCTACATATACTTCTTCATTTATGACACCATTTAGAAAAGCGCTTTTGACATCCATTTGATAAAGCTTTAGATCATTAGCACAAGCATACGCAAGAAGTATTATTTTAGACTCTAATCTAGCCACGGGGGCGTAGGTCTCATCAAATTCTATTCCCTCTTGTTGGTTATACCCTTGAGCAACGAGTCTAGCCTTGTTCCTAGACACTACTCCGTTTGCATCTAATTTGTTTTTATAAACCCATTTGGTTCCTATTATGGTTTGATTACTAGGTGGAGGGACAAGTGTCCAAACATCATTAGAAACAAATTGATTTAGTTCTTCTTGCATAGCCATTACCCAACTTTCATCTTTTATGGCTTCTTGTGTATTCTTAGGTTCTAAGGTTGAAACGAAACAAAACAAGCTACTTTGGTTTTGAACTTGAGATCTCAATGTTCGTTCATTTAGTTTTCCTATGACTTTATCTACGGGGTGATCTTTGGACTCTTTAATGTTTACTATTTCATCACTTAGAGGTTCTTCTTCTTCACTTATCTTTTTCTTTATTACTATGGCTTCACTTTCTATAATCTCGTCATCGACAAGAGGTGGAGAGGGTTTGGGTGGACTTTCATCAAATTTTATATTTAATGACTCTTCTACTTTCATTGTTTCTTTGTTTAATATGACGTAAGCTTTGCTATTCGGCGAATAACCTAAAAAGATACCTTCGGTTGATTTAGGATCAAATTTTGTAAGGTAATCTTTAGTGTTAAGAATAAAACATTTACTACCAAATACTCTAAAATGATTTAACGTAGGCTTTTTGCCTCGAAGTAACTCATATGGAGTTTTTCCTAAGATTGGTCTAATCAAGACTCGATTGAGTATATACGTTGAAGTATCAACGGCATTACACCAAAATTTTTGAGGTATGGATTGTTCATTAAGCATGGTTCGACTCATTTCTTGTAGAGTTCTATTCTTTCTTTCTACTACCCCATTCGATTGTGGAGTGCGTGGAGCCCAGAAGTTGTGAGTAATACCATTAGCGTCACAAAAAGCTCCGAATTGCACTTCATTATCGAATTCCTACCATGATCCGTCCTAATAGACACTATGGGACTTCCTAGTTGTCTTTGGATCTTTTTGCTTAATATTTCAAAATAGTTAAAGGTTTCCGTTTTGTTCTTTAAAAATTTTGTCCATGTATACCTAGAGTAGTCATCCACTATTACCAAAGTGTAGTAGTTGCCTCCATAACTTTGGATAGCGGATGGACCAAATAAATCCATATGTAGTAATTCTAGACACCTAGTTGTGGACACCATGTTTTTAGCTTTATGACTCGAATGAGCTTGTTTTCCTATATTACACGCATCACAAAAATGATGTTCATATTTTAACTTAGGTAGATCTCTTACTAGATCTTTGGATGATAGCGATTGAAGAAGTCGCATGTTGCGTGACCCAATCTTCGATGCCATAAGGTCAGTATCATCCATAGAGGTAAGACATAATTTGTCTTTAGGTTCATTACCGATTTTAATGACATAGACTCCATGTTTCCTAATTCCTCTTCCTATGGTTATGCCATTTTAAAGAATCTTACTACCGGTTTCGGTAAAAGTACATTGCACTTTTTATCACATATTTGTCCTATACTTAAGAGATTAAAGTTTAGGTTTTCTACGTGACACACATCGTTAATGGTTAGAGATTTGTTAGAAATCGTACCTTTACCGATGATTCTACTTTTGCTATTTCCAAACACCACATTACCTCCATTAATGGATTCATATGTGGAGAATAGATCCCTATTCCCGGTCATGTGCCTTGTGCACCCGCTATCCTTGACCCATTCATCGGGGTCTAGGTCGACCTTTAAGCACACCTAAAACAATAATAAACTCAAAAGTTTGGTCCCCATTTGTTCATGGGTCCATTAGTGTTAAACATTCCATTCATGTTAGACATGTATGGATAAGATGAGTATACATTCCATTGAGCAAAGTTTTGAAAAGGAAAACCGTTTTGCATGTTTTGATTCCATCCCATTTGATGGTTACTTTTTGGGTAAACGCTATTAGGTCTCCTAAATGAATTAGGTTTTGAAAAAGATGGAGCTTTGTTTCTTGCAAAAGTAGGATTATATTTTGGAGGTGGTTGTCTAGTGGTGACATGATTTGGTTTCTTCCTATTAACTATGACAAACTCAGTTCTAGATGAAGAAGCTACATTATTACTAATGTTTGCTACAGCAGATCCACGGATCCCTTTTTCTACACTAGCCGGTTCCCTTTTTAGGGGATTCGTGGGATCCGCCACAACAGTGGCTGGTTTTTCTAGTTCTTTAACAAATTTTGTTTCTTTACTTTCACTAGTTGATGGATCAAGTTGTTGACTACCTAGACCCTTTTGATTGTTACCAGTTTTAACGCTATCGAGTATTGTATCTAAAGTGTTCGTGCTCATTCTAGCAATTTTAGAATCTAAGTGATCCACTAGTGTTTGAAGTTGAACGCAAAGTTCACATTCACCACTTGCTACTTTACCTTTCTCTAAACATTTTAGTTTTGCTTTTAATTCTATGACTTCTTTATCTAAACGTTTATTTTGACTCTTTAAAAGCTTGTTTTTGTTAACTAGTTTTAAGCTAATATTGCATAGTTTATCATATTCATTATGCAATGAGTCGTCATCAAGTGATGAGCTACTATAGTATTCAGGACATACCTCGTCATTTGCCATAAGACAAATTTCTTCATCCTCCTCGTCGCTCATTCCCCACGTGCCGCTCACGAACGCCTTTTGATCATCCCGTTTGGGACACTTGCTAATAAAGTGGTTTGGGTCCCCACACTTAAAGCAAGTACGATCATCCTTTGGCTTCTCGTCCTCTTTGCTTTTCCGAAAGCCTTTCTTATCATCATACGGTTGTTTGACGTATCTACCCTTTCTTCTAAAGAACTTTTTAAAGTCCCTTACCGCCATAGCGTACTCTTCGTCGTCACTACTCGAAGATGAGTTCTCCTCATCGCTCGAGGCCTTTTTGGCTTTAAGGCAAGAGATTTGTGTTTCTCTTTCACCTTTGAGGCTTCGGAATCTTTAGCAAGGACAAGCTCGTAGACTTTTAGGTTGCCTATGAGTTCATCAAGGGTGAGGATTGTCAAATCTTTTGACTCTTCGATTGCCGTCACCTTGGATCTCCACTTCGATGGAAGTGCCCTTAGATATCTCCTAACATGGTTACGGCTAGAAAAAGATTCATCAAGTGCTTATAAAGATGTAATAATAGTATTAAAGTTAGCAAATGAATGATCTATAGTTTCCTCATCAGATATTGAAAATTGTTCATATTGTTGAACAAATAAATCAATTTTATTATTTTTAACTTGTTGGTTGCCTTGATGAGTTACAACTAAAGAATTCCAAATTTCTTTAGAGGTTTTAAGCATAGAAATTCTTTCGAATTCCTTTTTCGGTAAAGCATTATATAAAACCATTTTTGCTTCACTATTTTTAGAAAGCTTTTTCTTCATTTCATCATTTAGTTTATCATGAGGTATGTGAACTAAATTTCCTTTATCATCATTTGAGGTAGCCTCAAAATCACCTTCAACAATAATGTACCAAAGATCAATATCTTTAGACTTCACATATGTTTCGAATCTATTTTTCCAATATATAAAACCATTAGTTTCAAGTAGTGGTGGTCGTTGCATAGATTGCCCTTCCTTATAATTTTCAGAACCCATGGTGATCGAAAAGTTTTTAAAATACAATTTTATTTTAAAACTTTTATAAACTTAGCTCTTGATGCCAATTGTGGAAAACTAGAAGGGGGGTTGAATAGTTTTACCGATTTTAAGTTGATTTCAAAAATTTTAGATTCGATATTATGTGAAATCGTATGGATGTTGAGAACGTATAGATCTAATGATAATGCAAGCAAATAGATAAAGTTAAGGGATAGAAATGACACAACCGATTTATAGTAGTTCGGCTACAAGGTCACCTTCCTTGCCCTACTCCACTCCCCGAGTCACCTACTCGAGAGTTCAAGCACTATGTCAACAAACTCCTTCACTTGGCGGAGAAGCCTTCACAACGTTGCTTACACTTTTTCCGGTACAAAGCTAGATACCGAGTCCGTAGCACGGTGGACCAAACCAACACAACTATTACACAACAAATATGTGAAATATCAAATACAAGATCTTCGCTACAGAAATCTTGCGGAGTGACAAATCAATCAAGGACCCCTTGCTTGGATGACTTGTAGAATGCTCGTGATCTCGCCTTAGAGAAGGACCTATATGAAAATCACAAAATAGAAAGAAAGAAGAACAACTCTCTAGATCAAGTGATCTATATGTTAGAAGAGAATGAGAGTGTATGAGAGATTTAGTAAGAAGAGGGGTAAGTTAGAATGAAGAAATGGCTCTCTATTTATAGGCAAATTTCTCCTCTGTTCCACGGATCCCACGGATCCCTTCCACTTGGGATCCGGCTAGTGTAATCCTAGGGATCCGTGGTACGCTCCTCTTTGCCCATGGGTTTTTTGGTTATGGGTCATGGGTTATGGGTTGGTCCATGGGTTTTCTCTAGATTCAATGTATCTAAGTATACATTGTATCAAGTCTTCTTTGGTATGGGTTAAGATCCATGGTTTATGGTTTTTACCCATCCTAATAAACTATTACAACAAATGCTTAAGTATTATATTTTTGTATTTAAATGGCTATATGTAAGTGCTTTACAAAAATAACATGTATCCTTATAATTATACTTAAGATAACATTACATTTGTTATCAACAAAACACAAAGAGATCGCAAAATATTAATAAACGTTTTTACGGTTTATTTGTATTAACATGATCTTCTATGGTCTGACCCAGATGACCTTTGTGGTTATGGTATCTCACCACGTGGAGCTGGTTACACCTAGTACATCTTCTTCCTTCACCTATGCTCAGGGACGGAGCTTGAGCAATATTATTGGAGGGGCCGAAATGTAGTCGTAATAATTTTGAGGGGGCCAAACCTATTATTATTTTACATTTATACTATTATTTTAGAAATTATATACAAAACTACAAAAAATAATGCTTAGTGGTCCTAGATTTGGGGGGGGGGGGGGGCACAACCCCTAAGAAGCTCCTTCCATGCCTATGCTCATATTGTTAGTATCTACTCAATTAAAATAAACTATCTATAATTAGAAATGCATTATGATTTTATACCATGAAATGGAACCAAATTTTCCTGTTCTATATACAGGTGGCAGTTTTTGCCCTCATTTACCTATAAATGGATCGACTCAGATCTTTATCTCTAATGGATCAAGCGTGTATCGAAAAAATAAATTTGCTAAAAACGAGACAAGCAAAATGGATTGAAAGGGGGTAAGCAGGTAGAAAACTGCCAAAACTGTGCTTATAATGCCTAAAGGCTAAAGTGTCTTATTCATTCTTACAAAAAAGTTGATTATTATCAAAATAGTATCCCGTCTGCCCCCTTTGTCACCGCTAGTTTAGCAAGGATCATTTGGTTTTTGGTTCATACCTGAAGTCTTAAACCTTACCAAAATGAACATTGTGCTGGTTTACTGAAGCTCTACTCTAGTCTGTTCAAGTTGAATCTGCAGACCGAGTTGATATCCGATGAACAAAATGGCAATATTCATGTATAGTAGTGAGTGTAATCATATGAGTCTTGTAGAAACGAGCGAAAGCTTTCGAAGGCCAATCGAGTGACGGGTTTCAGTCATGTATTGATGATCATGAGTTAGAGGTGAATCGGCTCCGGAAACTGAACTGGAAGGCCAGAGTCGGATTCGACGGTATTATGAGAATTATGTATATATTGATTTTATTGTTCAATGTCATGTTGGCGTTATTATGTGTGTTGTTAATAGTAGTTGTTAGTTGTTGCATCGGTGAATGATGTTTGCTGCTCAATGGCAGATGAAGATATGGTGGATGATAAAATAGCGGATGAATCAATGGCGGATGCAGACCATAATAACGACAATCAGTTAATATCAGTTAATAGTTTCTGTTAATTGTGCATTTTGATATTATATTTGTGATTATTGTTATTATGTGTTATGCTAGATTTAGGGATTTTGGTAATGATGGTGACTTTCTCTTGCAAGTTAGTGCGATTATGTGCTTTGTTTTGGGGTAGTATATAATGCCTTTAATTTGATGTTTTTTCCCTTATTTGCTGTTTATCTGATTTCGTCTAGTTAGGTGTATTATTATATGCTTATGTATCATGCACATTGATATACATTGATAACATTCCTATAGTTTTTATGTTGTGGTTTAGGATCATAATAGGGTATCTGGGTTTGAAATATCAAGCGTTCTCATTGTTTGCAGTTCCATATCGCTAAATAGCATCAGACTACTTTAATGCTTCTCAATGTTAAAAGAGTTATTCGATTATTCAGTGGCTATGGTCGTATCTGTTTATTCATAAGATATAGGTCAAATAGTACTCACATATTAAGAGACTCGAACTATAAAGTAGATTAGATTAGAAGAAGCCCCTTATGCATAAATAAAAGTCCAGTTTTATGTGATTAGGTCCAGTATACATGTTATACCTACAAGTAGCTGATGCGTGCATGAGGCATACACATCACTACGCATCCGGTAATGGCAATGCACTGGGTGGCTGATACAATAAGGTCTTACATAAATAAAGAGTAATCTTGTTGCTTTAGTATGTTTTGTTTCAGGTATGGTACTATAATTTACTTACAAGGTAATGTACCCACTTCGATACAACTTACTGAATGAATAAAGTGCATTACATCAGAATAATTTGGTAAATCTCATGAAAACATGTTTATTGCAATTCAGATGGTCGGGGTCGTAAAGAATGTTGAAAAAGACCGGTTTAGATACCAGGATCAGATGTCAAGTGACAGTAGGCGCTAGCATCTGGAGGGTTTTCTGTTTTTATATATTTCATGCCGTTATATGTTTATAGTGATAATACATTGTTACAATAGTATCGTGCTTGTAATGATTGCATGAACAAAATTTACATTGTACTAATGGAAGTAATATTTTAGACCTCGTGTTGCAAAGTTTTATTCTATTTTGTTGTAGTAATAAATTGTAATAGGGATCAATTGCAACATTTTATTGCACATATTATAGAGATGGGATAAGTAATTGCTAGAGACGGAAACAACAGTTAGTGATGATGCATTTCGTCACTATTGGACGTAAAGGTTCCGTTTGTTTCCTATTAGGTTCACCCAAAAAATGACGCCTTTTTTTCGTCACTAATTCCAGCAAATTGTGACGAATTTATCCACTTTAGTGATGAAAATTAAGTGTCGAAATGGGTTGTCACACACCCTTAAGTGACAACTTTAGCTCGTCACTAATTTAGTGTCAAATCTAATTTCGTCACTTTTTAACTTTGTGACGGAGCTATAGCGACGACCTTGAATTTCGTGACTAAACCGGTTTAGTGACGACTTTTCCACCTTTAGTGATGATTTTTCTATCATCACTATAGCTTTTTTTTCTTGTAGTGACACCAGGCCCAAACTCATTTAAAAATATATAGGCCCAAAAATTTCGGCCCAGCAGGCCCAAACATATTTAAGGAAAAAAAAAAAACTTTAGAAGTACCACCTTAAACTATGCAGCATATGCGAAAATCACCTTAAATTTTTTACTATTTACCACTTTTTTTATACAACAAAATTTATTTGGCAAATATCTAACAAACACTTGGCGTTTTCTTGAATAAAAATATACCGAAAAGGTCTTTCGATAACGAACAAAAATAGCTCAACATTGATATACTTTTGACGTGCGTGCAATTTTCAAAACAAAACAAAAAAAAAAAAGAAACCGAACATACGCATATAAAACAAAAATAAACCCGCTCCGGCAGCAGCGCGCAGGCTATGACTATCTCATTTGAAATAAATAATTACATTACGTTATAGGAAACAAATTTTACATGAAGTACATATGTTTAAGAAAAGTAAAAACAAAAATTAAACTGGAAAAATCTTTGTAGGGCTAATATTTCAATTAGGACTGGTCCACCTCATTTCGGCCCAGATAGGCATAATCCATAAGTTAAGGGCCCAAAAGAAAACTCTAACCAAAAAGCGCAAGAAGGTTTGAGAATTTGTGGTAGAAACGAGAAATAGTTTTCGTGCGTTGCAACGAATGCGAAAATATTTGTTTTGTAGCTACGAATTCTCATTTAAATAAAGTATAATACAAAAAAATAAAAATAAATAAAATAATAAAATAATGACATTTGATTCTAAAATATTTTTCATCTCAAATATTTTTTATAGCAACACTAATATAATTGTGACAATATAATAATAATAATAATATTATTATTATTATTATTATTATTATTATTATTAAACGACTAATAATTATCTCACAATATACAACCACAAACAATTTTACATGTCTTAAGCGTGACTTGAACATGCAATCGTTTGATCGATGAGCTTATCACAAAATAAGGGATGCTATTATGACACAAGTTCTTTAATAATAATAATAATAATAATAATAATAATATTATGTATTTTTGTTTTTAAATAAAAGGTGTTACCAATAATAAAAAAATGGCCTAAATTGTTCAAAACAATATCAGGTTTAGAATATCTTAGGAGATAAATTGTTATTTCATTAAATTTGTTCTTGAATTTCTATAAAGCGTTTACCAAATTCGTATTGATTCAAAAGTTAGAAGAAGGTTAAATTCTAAAGTTTAACAATCAAAAAAGTATTTTGTTAAAGAACTAGACTTAAAGGCAATTTTAAACCAAATTACCAAAACAAACACTTCTCACACTCAATTAAAAAAAAGAAAAAATACTTTCAAATTACTTTTCCAAAATATACACTTCGAGCAAATGGTATTACCAGCCACTTACATTTGCTCATCCAACAGAAAAAAACAAAACGTATTAAGCTGCTAGAAGACGAAAAACCTAGCGAGCAAACCTTGTTCGCTATCATTTGCTCGCCACTCAAGAATTACCTCATTTTGTGCCTTTGACTATAGCTGTCATCTTCATTTAATAAGCAGATAAAGATAGTCAAGGATTACCTCACTTGCAACAACTTTGGAGGATATATAAAGTTTTACTTTGCTTACCCCCTATCGTGAAGTTCCAAAATGTCAAGAAAGTCAGTAACATTCAAGAGGTATCGACAAAAAAGCAAGCGAGCAACTATTCTTTGCTCGCCCAATTATCACTAACTTTTCAATGAACACATCGATAGGTTGCTAAAAGACAATCAACACAACGGGCAAATCTACCTCGCCACTTATTTTGCTCGCCCATTTCAATAGGTTGTGGGTTGCTAAAAGACAATCAACAAAGCGAGCAAACCTTCTTCGCCACCCACTTTGCTCGCCGATTTCAATACATTGTAGGTGCTAAAAGAAAATCAAAACAGCGAGCAAACATTACTCTCCCTATCAGTTTGCTCGCTTGGTAGATTTTTGTAACACCACTTTCGCTGATCCATTTTCATAAAGTGAATTCGTATAAATTCATTTAAAAAATTCACACCATTATTTAAGTAACAATGACATTAATGTAAGGGTCTTTATGTAATTTATTAAAACTACAAAGGCTAATATATAAACTTTAAAAAAATAATAATAATAATGGGTTGTGACTCGAACCCGTAACTACCATTAAATTTCCATTTCTAATAAATTGACTACAATGAATATATGGAGCAATGTTAGACCCACTTATAAAATTCACACCAAAAATCTACTCGTTGATGTGTCAGCGTATGATTGGTGCATTTTTTAGCAGTTTCTTTCTCCTCTCTTTTATTAAACAAATCACCTCAATGAGTAGATTTTTTGTGTGAATTTTTTTAAATAGGTCTAGCATTTCTCGAATATATGATGGTTTGTTTAATATATAACAATTATTAACTAATTGTTACTGTTCATCTACATATCTAATTAATTAATACTAGTAATTGTTATATATTAAATAAATAAATGAGGTTGTCAAAAGAAATGATGCAGTGAGCATTACGATTTGAGCATGTACAGGGTAATCAACTGCACAAGGCTTTCAATTTTTCAGGGGCTTCAAGATTTTATACGGTAGTGATGTTTTAATTCGGGTTTTTCACGTACAAGTGATGAAAATGTATTCTAAAACTTAAGATCCATTGATTTTTACCGAACATAAGTTATCATCGAGTGTTTTTAAGCGACTTGAAAGAAAATGATAAAAAGAACAAAGTTATGGATGTTACAATGTTATACTATTATCCAGTTGAGGAAGATGACGACCTAGGACAGTTTCCACTCCTCAAAAGTTTTTTAGGTTTTACATTTCTGCCTAATATTTCATGTTTATTTCTAAGTTAGTACTCTTTCCGTCCCAAATTATAAGTCCATTTTGACTTTTTCAAAATCATTTTATTTCAACTTTGACTTTAATTATTTCTTTTAGCGTTATATAATACTTGATGTAAAATATATAAATGGATATATTATTTAAATGCATTTTTGTTGGTATACTTTTCATCAAGTATTATATAACATGAAAAGAAATAATTAAAGTCAAAGTCGGAATAAAAATACTTTAAAAAATCAAAAATAAACTTATAATTTGGGACGGAGGGAGTACAAAGGAGCTTATGAAATGGGTTCGTTTGGTTTGTAGGTGGGTTTAGGATTCGGATTTGGATTTGGATTTAAATTTGGATTTGATTTAAGAGAGAGAAGTGTATTATAAAAAATTTAAACAATTAAAAATGAAATGCATTTAAATACAATTCACATGATTTAAAAAATATGATTATTAAAATAATATTTATATGTGGTTGTGAAATGATACTCCGTTTTCCAAAAAGCAAAATTCAATTTGCATCTTCAAAACCAACTGTCTTGCTCAGGATTGCAAAATGTTTTATTTTTAGGCATGAGCCCCATGTGTGAGACTTACAAATTTATACCAAACATGGGTTTTCAAATCTAATCCCTAACCCAAGCCCAAAATCCTTATAACAAACGGGCCTGTCCCATCCCTCGTGTGAGACAAAGTTTACAAATGGTCCATTTGGTTTCGTGCATAATACAAGAATATTTTTATATATGAGTAAAAAGTTTGTAAGGTGTTCTAATATATAAGCATGATAGATATAAACTTGTTAAACACTGTTATATTTATGTTGTTTCGCGTATTTCATATATTTGGAATTTCTATTTTTGTATATATACATAGATTTTTTATGTTGCTTGAGGGGCCTAAATTTCGTTATGGCACAAGGCATCCAAATTTCACGGGACGACCTTGATTACGATAGTATCTGCTAAAAAAATAGTATGGCAGAGATGATCTATGAAAACTAATCGACGGGGTGAAGTGACGCTATTTGTTCAAGGAGTTATCGTTTTTTGGTTTTTTACTAATGTTTGGTTTTATTGAAAGCGTGGTATACTTTAGGTAGTTTTGTTGTGGTTGTAACCGGGTGTTTTTTAGGTAATTTGATGGGTTTATCTTTTGTTAATGTTTGGTTTGTATCGTCTAGCTCTTTGCTAAATTTTTTTTATATAAAATTGCCATTAAAAAAAATGTTTCTACACACTTACCAAAAGTTATTATATGCATCTATATTACCATGGCTATGTATCATTATTTTGGGATTAAAGTTGTTGCACCCCACTCAAACGAAGATTCACTATGGAGAAGTTTAATTTTTCTTGATGGCAATTGAATTTATAAAGTTAGCAAAGAGCTAGGAATTAAATTAAGTGAAAACTTATTACACCTACTCAAGATCTAATACACAAAAGAAAGAAGCTTTATATCGTTGAAGATGAGATATTTGCTCGGCCTATTTTGAGAGAAGGTCTTTTTATTTTTAAATCTTCTATACAGAACAAAAAGTGGTTTGGACTACATAAAAGAATTTGGATTATCGAGCCTTTGGCTGAGTACAATTTGCCAAGTTGAGAGAGTCCGACAGATTGTTAATAGAGACTATCCGGATTTTCCACCAGTTTATAACTTTGCTCCATGCATGCATCGATAGCAATCACACAAGAAACAAACAAATGGTCCTGAGATTCCACATCCTCATCAATATTATTCACCTTAAAGAGTGTGAAGGGTGTGGTCATGGTTTTCCTTCGACATATTAGTTTTTTCACTTTTCAAAACGTTTTCTTTAACTTTTCCTCAACCATTGCAGCAACTTCTCTCTTCTATTAATTTTTTTCTTATTTTTATCAGTTAAAAAATACCCCCAAAACACAAATACTACTCAATAGATATACAAAAGATAAAATAATATGTCACACCCTCGCCGGAGGCGGAAACGCGAGGTGTAACGGAAGGGAACATAAGCACAAGATAATAGAACATACCAACGTTAATATTTAAAAGAAAGAGTACACCATTACAATACCAGTTTAGCCGTCATCGGCAAATATATAATACAAAGTTTAGATCCCAAAATATTGCGTTCTATTACATAATGATTTGTAGTGACAATTGAAAACTTCATTATGCAAGACTTGGTAGAAAAAGCTTACTAACGATCACCTGAAATGCATGAGAGAAAAACGGGTCAACTATGAAAATAGTTGGTGAGTAAACACGTTTAATAAAATAAGAAAACTCGTAAGAAAGAGTCCAAGGTTTCGGTCATCGGTAATAGTCCACAAAGCAAAGGCATTGTGTATTCACTCAGTTCCAAGTTCCGCCCATACAAAACTTGCAACCTGTGTGTACACAACCCATTGCACAAAAATATAGTGTGTCAAGTAGTCAAGTGTAAGTGGTCATAATAGTTCACAATATAGTACCAAGTATATAATAATTTAGAGATGCTCCGAACATGGGAGACTTTGCATTGCTCCGAACAGGGGAGACTTAAATTGAAAATGCTCCGTTCCCATAGGGAGACATTTTGCTCCGGACCGGGGAGGCTTTAAGTTGATGCTCCGAACATGGGAGACTTTATAGTGATGCTCCGAACATGGGAGACTTTATAGTGATGCTCCGAACATGGGAGACTTTAGGACAAGGTCATAACACGTACGGTTCAATAAGTTCAAATAAGTCGTAATTTCGTAATTTGGTTCAAGGATTTGATTCAAGTTCACAAGTTCTAATCAAAAGAGTTCACAAAGTAAGAATCAATTTAATTCAAGTATAGTTCATGCATTCAGCCCCAAAAATATAGTAAAACGGTAAAAAAAGGGGATGTGATTACTCACTTGATGAATAGATGCGAAGACAAAAGTGGGTACACCGAAATATAGCGTGAATCTCGAAACTGACCTATTATGAATGATATGATATGAAATAAGTCATGGTGTAATGTTATGCACGCAATTCGGATGATATTTATACCATTTGTGAGTTTTGAAAATAATACTAATCGTCGAAAAATACTCTTTTGACGTCTTGACCCTTCAAAAATGACTTTACAAGTATTTACGTCAAAATGTCATCCTACAATGGTTTTATAATGATTTATAGTGAAATTTTCACTTTTCGTCGCAAAACGATGTCGTCGGAATTATCATGAAATTAACAAAAATGGCTCCGGAAAAATAGTCGTAAAACGGTGTACGTCGCACGTTAGAGAACGAACTCGACGGTTTTGGAAAGTTTGTATCGAAATCTAAAAGTTTCAGTTCAGGAGTTTTCGACCAAAAGGTCTCGAACATAAAGATAATAAGGGTTAAAGATGGTGGTTTTGGCTAATTGTTGTGCAGAAAAATGAGTTTCGGCCAAGTTTGAACATCCGTAAATAATTTACTACAACTCCGCTTTACAAACAGTTTGTCGTTTTGAAAAATATGGCCGGTGAACTTGATTTTATTAGAAGACAATTCGTTCTAAAACGTTTTGCATCATGGTTAAAAACAGCCCTCAACATGGACGTTACAGCTACCGTAACACTTGTATCGTAGAAATAATATAGTTTTTCAGAAAATAATAGTTACGGCAAGTTTATGAAAACGTGTATATCTTTGTCGTTTCAAATACGTTTTCTACGTATAATACGTTCTTAGCTTCGTATCGAAGTAAACTAATATATTTTTGAGAAGTCGAAATAATTTGTGAAGCTTAAGGCTCGTTTTTGACCCGGACAAAGTAAAAACAGCAAGCTGAAATTTCTGAAAAGTATATTTTTCGTCGTCAAACTTGTAAAATCCATAACTTCTTCGTTATAACTCCGTTTTAATCCGTTCAAGCGGCCACGGATTCGTTTTAAAGTATATTTTCTAAATATCAAGGCCAAAAAGTCGTGCCTACTGTCGGATTTTCCAGAAAATTAAAACAAGGACAGAACCTATTTTATAATTATCGAAAATAGTTTTTCTCGGACAAAACCTATTCTAATCCCTTCAAATTAACTCCAAAACTAATCTAATCCTACCATACACCTTCTTAGGGTGTCATGGGTTCCTAATCACCATCAAGACCAATGAATACCAAAGGGATAATTATAGGATGACCATAATATATATATAACTCTAAAATCAAGTAAAAATGGTATAAATCACATATGTCTTGCATGTTGCTCAAAAATGAAAAGATACATATGAAATGAAGAGGAAACTTGAAAAAATGATAGAAACATGCTTACAAGTGAATATGATGAGGTGCAAGTAACAAGGTTAAACCTAAACACTCTTGGTTTTTATTTCAAAACCTAATAAAGAGTGTGATTCTAGATTGATAAAACACTTGAGCTTGAAAAATTGATGATCCCTCTAACACCCCTAGAGAGGCCGGTTCATATGCAAAGAGGAAGAGAAAGAAAAACTTTAACACCTTATCAAATGAATTGTATGTGTTGGAGTGTAAGTATATATATAATCAAGTTAGAAGAAAATATTGCCACACATTTATTGCATACCCTCCCCCCCTAGAACCGGTTTTGGGGGGGGATGTACCTCACCAATTATTTTTTTTTTTTTTCTTTTAATACTTACTTGTGTAAAATTGTGAATAAAATGTAAGTAAATGTTATGATAAGTAGAATTTGTAGTAACTTGCACCTAGTTGTGATATTAGAGTAGTATGAATTAAACTAAGTTTTAGGGGATCAAAGTAAAGTAATATGATATCATAAGAATTTTAAAAATACATTCCTTGTAAAATTTGAGTGATAAAATAATTATCGTGTAATATTTAAGAAAACGTCGTAATAATATAAATTTAACAATTTATATACGAAATAAATTTAGAACACTAGGTAAACTCAAAATATAGTTTTTATAAACTAAATGTAAATATAAAAATATGTCGGGATCATTTTTAGAAATAACGGATTAAATGCTCAAAATAATAACTCACACGATAACGTTTATTAAATATAAAAATTACGCGTTAAATGTGAAATGAAATGCCATGAATGAACTAACATGATGCATATTTAATTTAAGAAATGACCGGAATCTGAGAATTGTGACATAATATTTCTCTTTTCTAAAAAGTTTTTGTCTCGTTTTGTTATTTCAATTGGGACTCTAGTCCCGTGATAGTCACTTTCACATGTTCTCCCGCTATGCATGGCATGGATTTCTATGAGATCCTGCTGACATGTCACCTATCTTTTGAGGTTTTCCACCCTCCACCCTAACAACTCCAAGTCAATATGTTGTTCCAACATACCGTTATAACCTAAGAACTAAGTTAAACCACTCTCTATGTAATCTGCTATGGTGTTTAAGAGATTTAATGCAAGAATATATAAAGCAATTTAAACACAGTAAAGTTTTCAACATTTAAATTTTTTATTGAATGAATCATAGAATTTGACAAAGATTGATTGCGGAATACCAATCTTAGTTGAATGACAATTTGTGGTAATCTGAGGTCTTGAATTCATAGATTGTTTCAACAGAATTATATTATCATCGGATATAAATACCAGAAGCATATGACAGTTGACTATTATACTTGGATATAGATACTAGAAGCATATGACAGTTAGCAATAAAGAAAAAAAGCTTATCATAAATAGCAGTGACGACATATATGGCCGACCGGCTGAATAGTCGGAGGGCCAAAGAACCGAAAGATCAGCGCACCGAAAGGGCCAGATCCGAAAGAAGCGTTGACCTGACAGTACATTTGGAGTTTAGTCTGGAAGCAATTCGTCTTATTTTCCTGGGTGTCAGACATGATGTAACACCCCCAAAAATGGTTTGCAGCGGAAGAAAAGGTTTTTGGGATGCTACTCAATTGGATCATAACACATAGTGAAAAATATAGATTTTTCTTAAAAGATTTCATTTATTTCGGTAAAACGAAGTTTACCAAAGTTAAATCGTCGCGGAAAAATTTCCCATTAATAAAATGTGGTCCCCATACGTAAATCAGAGTCATCTATGACCATGCCATGCCAATGCCCAAGCGCCTCCAGAGTTAGCTATCGTCTTTTAAATACCTGAGATAAACATGCTTAAAAAGATCAACACAACGGTTGAGTGATATTCATAGGTTTAGTAAATGGTTAAACACAAGTTAAAGATGATAATTGCTTCGAAGACAATTACCATAGAAAAACATAGATTATTATGCACTACGCTCATGACACCAATACTAACTGCATACACCTAATTACTGGTGTAAGTAATAAAATTGCCCCCCATATGAAATTGCCAATTCCATAGATAACCAAATATGGTGCGCCCCGGTTATTTCAGATAACCGAGTCGGGGTCGTCAATTCCCATAGTACTATCCACAATATTTGCGTTCACTCGCAAGTGATTAATGGTTCATGATAAAGGGGACTTTTGGCAGGCAACTTAGGCTATAATAATAATAATCAGGTAAGCATACATTTTAAGTAAAGACTTGTGTTCTAGTTTATAGCATGTATCTCCCTCGCGGGGGTTGAAAAACAAGTAAAAGCAAGGCTATGAACTCACCTTAGTCCGAAGTAATGCAAGAATCGATACTATCACAACTAGCATCGGGAAAAGAAACAAAGTGGTATCAAGTGTGGCATAGCTCAACAACACAAGAGTACAGGCACAACGGCTCGTCATCGGCTCAACCTAGTGGTGTACGACTTATCTCAGAATACGTATCGTAAAGTAAAGAGATTTTCAAAAGGTAATTTTTTAGTTTTCGTGGAATAGTCGTATCAATGTTTGTTTAAAAATATAATATATCGTATTTCAAAAAGTTTATCATTAATGTTTCGTGTGGTGGTAAGAAAACAAAGACTCGACAAGTAACTCACGCCAAATGCAACTCACGCCAAAGCATAATGTATATCCCAATACATTATAAGGAATAGTCAAGAAATATTGACCAAGACTCAAGAGCACACGCCAAAACGATAAAACATATAAGAGAAATTAAACAAGTAAGGGTCACTTAGCAACTAAATGAAAAGGTAAATGAATGGTTAAATTTTGGCATTTACCCGATATCCCAAATAGTTTTATAAAATGTATGTAATATAATAAAACATAGGTTTTAATGAATTAAAATAGAAAAATGACAATGTATTAAATAAGGTTATACTTTTGTCTTATTAACGGTTTTTAAATCAAAATAAGATTATACATGATAGTTTAATATGATTTGTTTGTCGAAACACGTTTCAATAGTTAGTTAATCTGGTTAAATGAGTTTGGATCATTTAAAAGACTAAAAGTGTTTAATAGTCGTTACGTCCCATATATGTTTAGTCTGATCAATAATCGATAATTAGTCCAATTATCCAATATGAGTCTAATAATTGTCCAAACGATACCAATCCGTTATATGTCCAATGATCGACAAGTCATAGTCCAAGCTCAATTTCCAAAAATGTACCAATAATATGAAATCAAAATATGTTAGTTCAAGGTTTTACTACTCGTAAGTATTATTATAGATTTAACTAGTTTAACGAAATAAGTATTACCCTTAGATTAGACCTAATGGGCTCGACCCACTATCGAGTACCAAACGCAACCTTGTATACCAGTTGGGCTTGTAGCCTAGTAAATCTAAACAAACGCCCCTATTTGGTCTCAAGGACTGCCAACAAACATAAACTATAAAACTTGCATAATCCCATATACAAACACAAACTCGACACCTTACGTGGGTGTCGTTGCTAAAAGTTAAACCCGATTCCAAACCCGAGACAAAAACGACTGAATAGTAATTCCAAATATGGCACAAGTGAATTCAAGAACCAAAAATGATGCACCCTAAGGTCTAAGAACGCCACTTATTCACGTTAACAAATCTGTGACCCCAACTTCCCACCAAGCTAGCATGTTATATCCACTTGTGTCGCAAAACAAGACTAACCCAAGTACATAACCAGTATATGAACAAGCAAAAGAGAAATTTCGAAGCGACTAAGCAAACTCGAAACAAGAAAAACACCAACCCTCAACCCCGACTAATTTACTCAGATCCTTCCCGATCGGAGCCTCAAATGGGTCTGACCCTACCCGGAGATCAAAACAGCACCACCAACGACTTTTAAACATACAAATGAGTAAGGAACTGTTAGCCTCGCTTTTTTATAAAGATAACGTCACTTACGTGAATTGGACTAGATGCGTAGTATACTTTGCCCATAGGGACTAGTATCGTTTAAGTGGAAAAGTAATAGTTGGATGAGCCTATAAATACCCCTCATGACTCTCCATGAGGGGTGAGGTGAATCATTTGGTGTGTGTTTGTCTCTTTGTTTAATAAAACTCATATTTGTGTTTCTCCTCCCTCTCTCTACTTTCTCTCTCTAGAAGATGAAGATATTCATCTTTTTCCACCAACCCTGACCTCCAAAACCACATAAATCATAAGAAATTCGATCCTAACAAGTGGTATAGAGCCATGGCTAATATTTGATGATTTATTGTGGTTTTTGACACATGTTTTAAGCTGATTTTTAACCATTTTTTATGGTCGGAATTTTTTTTCCGTTTATTCCTGTGGGTAAACTGCTTTTAACATATCTCATGTGTCCTTTATTAGTCAAAAAAAGTCATTTGGTCTATTCTAAGATTTCATATCTATTTTGTGTCAACTTTTTTGTCCAAACAGTCTTGTGACTTATCATTTTTATGACTTTTTTGCACCATATCTGTGAATTGCGTGGTCAACTGGTGAGTTTATTCTTGGTCAAACTGGGCAAACAAGAATATTCATAGCAGTTTTTCTGTGTAAGTTTGAAGCTGGACGGATTCTTGGTCGGAAAACTAGCCGGAGCAAAAAGTCAAAGGGTCGAAACCATAAACTTACGCCTAAGGATGATCTTACGCGTATGGAATACGCGTAAGAAGGTTACGAGTAAACAGGCTTTACGCCTAAGTAAGGTTACGCGTAAGATTTGGTTTACGCCTAAACTAGCCGTTTTACGCTTAAGAAAATCTCTACGCGTAAGCATCAGCTTACACATAAAGATAAAGAAGAAGAGCTACGCGTATGACCAATTCTACGCTTAAGGTTTTGAATATAAAGTTACGCCTATCAAGTTTTTATGAGCTAGATCTGAAAAAAGAAAAAGAAAAAACTTACGCGTAAAGACTGACCTTGCACAAAATATACCAAATACCATAAACATCATCACCTCAGTCCTTTTCAAGAACATCATCAGTCCAAGAAAAATAAAAACACTAAAGACATCGAGCTGAGACGAAGCATTCTCAACAGATCCGAGACAAAACTAATCCCAATCTTTCATACTTTATCCTACTTTCACAACTCCAATCCCATACCTAACTAGACCTTGACTCGAGATACATGACTCAAAGAAAAACACATGAATCAATATCTTTATCTCAGATTCGGCAGTTTTTTTTTTATCCTTCAAGGATTTTTATTGAACCATCTACATCATAGATAATTGTGGAGTAATATTTACTCTTCATTTGTATCCGAAAATTAAAGAAAGATTATAACAACTTATGTTATTTCTTTTCTTTCATTCTTTCATGACCAACAAAAACATCAAAAACAACCTTACCCGAGACTCTTGCGAGGATCTTGAAGCGCACAGAAGATGTGTTCATCACATACATCAAAAGAAGGAAGGATGTTTTCATTTTTATCCGTGTATATTGATGTTGTTGTGACAATGTGAAGGGTGTTAAGATTCGATTGTTTAAGTGATAGAAGCGTTTTTTTTAGTTTGATGTGTGGAGAGGATACGTTTAGGTGAGAGGAGCGTGTTGTTGGGGGCGGAGTAAACGTGATATGTGTTTAGGTTATAAACAATTGAGTATTATTAGGGTTATAACTTATATTTGACTTTAATCTGGATCGGGTATTACAATTAGTTTGGGCTTTGTACTTTTGGGCTGAAATGATAAACTCCATGGATTGGATCGGGTTCTTTTATTCGGACTAAACTGATGGACTGGGCTTCACGAGGACTCTTAGAAATACTTTGTTATCCGAAAGTTTGTATGTGATACTCATTTTTGGATACAAAATTTTCGTTGTAAGGGTGTATTGAGTGGTATTTTTTGGTATTTTGGTATAAATTTTCACGGAGGGATACATAATTCACGGCTTGAGCGAAGATCTGAAAAAATGACTACGGGATTTTTGTACGGTATTATTGATGCGGAATTGAAGTAACGTTTCACGGGTGTACTTCTTTATCTATCAGACGTTGGTTGGTTGGTTGCATGTCTCAAGATAACTTGTTGGGGCACATTATGAATTTGACAATCTGGTTATAACTGATGTAAGGAGTTACGTTGTAGTGCTCACAGTGTATAACTATCACTTTAAGGAAGTTGTAGTACTTAGTGTCACACAGCGTTGTGGATTGTTCAAAAATTTATAACAAGAAGTAAGTCACAAAGTTGGGATGTTTACTTCCTTTTCAAGTTAGTCGTATCGGGTTATCTCCATATGTGGTCATTACTATAAGCCGGTGAATTCAAAGGAGGTTCATTTTCAGATTGGTTTGAGAGACGTATTGAGAGTATTTTTGCGACATATTCTCACGGAATTTTGATCAAGACAAGGCTTTAATATTGCATCAAGAAAATGGTATACGGCATGTACGCAACATTTTGATGATTCTGATAGCTCGCAACCATCAGGAGGGAGAAGTTGCTATTTCATCTTCTGTGACTGGATTACGAAGGGATTTGTGCTTAAGACCGAAGAAGGAGAAGTAGTGTGTGTACATCGGAGCTTTTTACCAACTTGGATGCAATACTAAGTGATTTATGTTGTTATGATGTTCCCAGAACGACAACCATTGTGATAGAATCAAGAGTCTACTTTCTCCGCTGCGTGTTTGAAGACTAAAGAGATTTCAAGAAAAAGTGTTGTCGATTCAGGAGGGAGCAGAAAAAGAAAAAAGGCTCACTAGTTAGGAGGGAGTAATAACCTAACTAGACCATTACAGTTGAAGTTCAGAGCTACAAGGATTTGTGCCGTCAGCGCCAAAGATCAAATGCCGAGATCGTCGGAAGGGAGAACTTCAAGTTTGCCTCAGTATCTAGACTACAGAGACTCTACGCTTCAACAAAGTCAACATTTTTCATTACTATTGTAATTTACTTTGTTTTGTATTTATAGGTCTCATTGTAAACATTCACTTTTTTATAAAGATAACGTCACTTACGTGAATTGGACTAGATGCGTAGTATACTTTGCCCATAGGGACTAGTATCGTTTAAGTAGCAAAGTAATAGTTGGATGAGCCTATAAATACCCCTCATCACTCTCCATGAGTGGTGAAGTGAATCATTTGGTGTGTGTTTGTTTCTTTGTTTAATAAAACTCATCTTTGTGTTTCTCCTCCCTCTCTCTACTTTCTCTCTCTAGAAGATGAAGATATTCATCTTCTTCCACCAACCCCGACCTCCAAAACCACATAAATCATAAGAAATTCGATCCTAACAGGAACAACACCGACGCGAGACCAAACAACATTAACACATGATTTCTGTTAATTCACCACACGAAAGAAATATTTAAAATCTCATTTTAAATCCGGTATTTGTCCCACGAAACCATAACAACACGCTTTATTAATCGGATTTAAGACAAAAGAATTAGATTGAAGCTAGGTTTACACTTGACATACCAATTTATTGGGAGGGACGAAAAGATAACGAGATGGAGGATGGGATTGTGGCGTCGGCTACAAAGCTACGGCATCTTCAAACATCCAAACACGACCCGATCTAAAATTCGTACAACTCCAATGGAACAAGAGGAATAGCAAGAACATGTGGTGGCGTGTGGTGCTCTACCCGACTCAAACACACCTAAATCAATATTTGTGAGCTAAGTTGACTTGTTCTAAAAACCCCTAACAAGTGCAACTCTAATCTGTGTGAGTGATTTGTGAGTGCAAAATATGTGTGAAAAGCTCGTAAACGTGCAGCCATAAAATAGGAGAACAAGAGGAGGCTTTGACCATATCTTTCTTGGTCTCAATCTTTTGAAGATGCAAAATAAGCTAAGGTCGCCTTTGAATTGGAAAACCCATGTGGTCTCGTGACTCTCGCGTTGGGAAAAGAGAGAAGCAGAAAAGTGATGGAGACACATCAACTTTTGCTTCAATGAATCGTCTAGGGAGGAGGAGGAGCGTACACAGGGAAAAAAAAGAAAAGGAGAAGAAAAGTGGATCTGTTAGTAGTAGGAAAAGGGGCGGTATAAATGTAAGGGTAGGGTAGGGTTATTTTAGTTTTTGTTTTATTATCAGTATTATTAATAGTATGTTGTGTACCCTGTGTCCCGCTGTATCAAACAATAAGCGTGGCATCCCGGCTTGGTAAAAATATAATAATTATATTTCTAGGAATGTTTTCGTAAAACTGATATAAAAATAGTGTCGTTGATTCTGATAGGTAACTTTTATATTTAAGCCATAACTGGTGTGATGTCGGTACGCGTTCAGACTCGTTTATCGAGATAACCTTTTGTTGACGTGTTTTGATCATCAGTAATTATCAGGAAATAACGGTTTTGTATCATTCGTTTAATCAATATTACCCGTTGGTTGCATATTTCAAATAAAAAGTAAAAATTTAGGCTTGAAAATGCATACGATCATTTAATTAAATCAAGATAAATGATTATTTCATTTTTACATGAGACTAGTGACTTGGAAATTTACGGGTGGTTACACATGATGTCAGGGACAGTGTCAGGCACAGAGTCAGAGACAATGTCAGCCCTGACAGCGCCAATGGCCCTAGAGAAAGTGACGCGAGCAGCGACCAGATAGCGACAACCTACAGTATAAATACGCATATTGTAATTGGTAAAAAGGTATCATTTCTCACACACACATATTTATACTATACCCTTCGGTAAACCCCCATTTACTCTCACGCCGGAGCTTGGTCCTGGGATAACACCCGAGGCGAGGCTAACGCATTGTTTCATATTTGCAGGTATCCAGAAGACTTACTTTAACAAGGCTGAAGGATATCTAAAGAACCATTAGAACCTCACAAAAAAATACTTCAACATTGGCGCCATCCGTGGGACCCGCACTCAATCTGCCAAGGCTACAAAATGACAGGTTCAACACCTCCGGAAACCTCTGGATGAGGGGGAACCGATTCCCCTCCAGCGACGAGAGAGCAGATAGAAGGGTACGTGTCTGCACTCAAGTCCATGATCAAAGGGTAGACTTTGCTGATGAAACGACCCCGGATAAAGGTGATCCCGCAGGTAAGAAGAAGGAAATCGTTACCAGAAACAAGATAAAAGATGATAACCTGGGAAAACCTTTCCAGGAAATCACGAAGTCTCCCTTTACCAGACGGTTGATCGAATTCTCAACACCCGAACACAAGATGCCCACCCACATCAAGCCGTACGATGGGTCAACAGATCCTCGCGACCATCTCAATAGGTTCATAGGAGCCGCAGGCCAGGGGGAATGGCCAATGCTGGTGTGGCGTCGCATGTTCCAGCAGACGTTGGATGGGAAAGTAAGGGGATGGTTCGATCGTCTTCCTCCGGGGAGTATAGACGAATGGTCCGACCTCAGGGAACAGTTCAAAACTCGTTTCTCCTTACACAATACCTGTCTCAAAGACCCAACGGAGATAACTAAGATCGTAAGGAAAGCCAACGAGACGTTACCGGAGTTCAAAGAAAGGTGGACCATAGAGACGGGGTTCATACAAGGTGTGCCGGAGATCATGAGGATCTCCTCATTCATGAGCGGAAGCAAGTGTCCTGAGTTAGCCAAGCAGTTTGCTGACAAGGTACCAAAGACTGTGGATGAGATGATGGTCAGGGTGGACGATTTCGTTAGGTCGGAGGGAAGCCTTCGCAGCATGGAACTGCCCAGAGGTGAACATTATGACTCATCCAAGAGGACGTCAGCCGGTCTCTTCCGGAAGGACGAAAGAACCTCTCGAGGGCACTATGGCGGGGATAAGAGAAGTGAAGGATGATATGGGCACCAACAGGGACCATGGCAATTCCTACCGTCAATGGGACATGCCAGCGCCCTACTTCCCCCCCCCCCCCCGCCAAGGTGATTACCAAAGTCGCAACGTTCCTCTCCTGATGTTGGATTCACTCATCAAGCCTCCGAAAGAGATCCTGGCTACCAAATATTAGCTACGCCTACCCCCTCCCAAGCCGATGCGTGACCCGCCAAGAAAGGAAAACCAAGACAAATACTGTGACTATCACGGTAAAAAAGGACACTACACAAATGACTGTTACCAACTCAGGAAGCAACTGGAGTTACCTTTGGAATCAGGAAAGCTGAACCATCTAGTCAGAGATCTCAGACAGAAGGGCAAACGGGATCCCCCCAAGAAGGAGGCGGGGGGGCAAGGATAAGGTCATTAACATGGTTAGAGCGTGGCCAGAGAGGAGAAAGAGGAAGTCGATAGAACAGAAGGAGGGGCGGATGAATGTACCAATCACCTTTCCCTCCCTCCCCTTTGGGGATGTATCGGACGACCCACACATAATTAAAGCAACGATGGAATGTTATTTGGTAAGAAGGGTGTTTGTTGACGAAGGGGCTTCGGTAGAAGTAATGTTTGAACACTGTTTTGATAACCTGAGTCCGGAGATAAGATCTTTGTTGAAACAGACCTAAACGGACCTGCTCGGGTTCACCGGACAAGTAACAAAACCTCGGGGGAAGATTGAACTAGATGTGTGATTCGGAGATGAAGGACTATATTGAAAGGTCAGAATGAAGTTCACTGTCATACGCGCTCCTTCGCCGTACAATGTGATCTTAGGATGGACCGGGCTTAAGATGTTGAGGACTATCCCTTCGACGGTACACTCCATGATGAAGTTTCCCACTCCTCGAGGAATCGCCACTCTGGTGACTCGCTCTGTTGTTATCTCGGAATGCCAAAAGCTAAAAAAATGCAGCTAGCCCTCCCAGAACCAGACAGCTAAAAACCTAGAAAGACCGACGAAGTGAGCTTGACGGAAGAGGTGATAGTCAATCCAGCCTTCCCGGAACAACCTGTGACGATGGGGGGGGCCTTGTCTCCTGAATGCAAGAGGCGTCTCAAGGAACTTCTCAAGAAAAACCTGGATGTCTTCGCATGGGAACCAGCGGATATGACTGGAGTTCCGCGAAGGATAATCGAGCATACCCTGAACGCAAACCCGTCGGTAGACCCTGTATGCCAGAAACGTCGGATGCTAGCAGCGGATAGAAGTCAGGTGGTCACGAAGGAAGTTGAAGAATGGGTTAAGGCTGGCATCATTCGACCTGTCAAATATCCCACTTGGATATCCAACTCGGTTTTAGTCAAAAAATGTGATGGAAGCTGGCGCATGTGCATCGACTTCAAGAATATCAACTATGCTTGTCCTAAAGACTACTACCCTTTACCGGAGATCCACTGGAAGATCGAATCAGTCATGGGGTACAAATACAAGTGTTTTCTGGATGCCTACAAGGGTTATCACCAGGTACAGATGGCGAAGAAGGACGAAGAGAAAACAACATTTTACACAGAACAAGGGACCTATTGTTACACAAAAATGTCGTTTGGACTAAAGAATGCCGATGCTACATACCAGTGGATGATAGACTCTGACTATCAATCTTAGATAGGGAGAAATTTGGAAGCATATGTAGATGATATGGTCATCAAGAGCAAGGAGGAGGACGAGATATTGGCAGATATTGCCGAAACATTCGACAACCTTCAGAAAATGAATATGAAGCTGAACCCTAAAAAGTGTTCCTTCGGGATGGAGGAAGGAAAGATTTTTGGATACATGGCCACATCAGAGGGAATCCGAGCAAACCCAAAGAAGACGAAGGCCATTATGGATATGCAGTCACTAAGGACCTTAAAGGAGATGCAGAGTCTTAGTGGAAAACTGGCGGCGCTAAATCGTTTTTTATCTCGACCAGCTGAAAGGTCCCTTCCTTTCTTTGAGACTCTCAAGAATGTAACCAAGGAGAACAAAGATGAGTACCGCTGGACGGAGGAGGCGGAAAGGGCTTACCAGGAGATGAAAAAGCTCATAACGGACTTACCTTCATTAACAACACCAACTGCAAAAGAAACATTGTATGTGTATCGCGCAGCCTCAGAAGAAGCGATCAGTGTTGTACTACTAACGGAGAGAAAGAGGAAGCAGCTACCAGTGCGTTATGTGAGCCGAACACTCAACGAAGCAGAGAAGAATTATGCCCCGATAGAAAAACTAGCGCTCTCGTTGTTACACATGTCACGAAGGTTGCAGAGATACTTTGAGGCTCACCCCATCAAGGTCATTACGGATCTGCCAATTAAGCAGATCCTCAATAAGCCAGAGGCCTCCGGAAAGTTGGCCAAGTACTCGGTGGAGTTGGGTTCCTACAACATGACTTATGAACCTCGGAACGCGATCATGGGTCAGGTACTACCGTATTTCCTCTCGGAAACTCCTATCGGAGACAACAACGGTAGATACTTTGATCATCCGGCATCAAAGGAAAAGGAAGAGGGAAAGTTGCTCCTTTACACTGACGGAGCATCCAATAACAAGGGTTTCGGAGCCGGTCTAGTGTTGATTAGTCTGGAAGGAATGGAGTTTACCTACGCTGTTCGTCTTGATTTCGAAAGCACAAACAACGAGGCTGAGTATGAGGCCTTGTTAGAAGGATTACGAATGGCTGAAAGCATGCACGTTCGCCACCTCGAAGTACGGATGGACTCAAAGCTGGTATCTAATCATATAAAGGAGATTATGTGGCGAGTCACGAAAGCATGATCAAATACTTGGCAAAGGCAAAGGAATACATAGCGAACTTTGAAAGCTTCACCATTCGGAACATTCCCAGAAATCAGAACCAAAAAGCAGATGTGCTAAGTAAACTGGCCACAGTCGCTTTCGATCACCTAACGAAGGAGGTTTTAGTGGAAGTATTAAGAGAAAGGTCGACAGAGGGAAAAGAAGTCAACAACGTGGTTGAGGAAGAAGGAGACAACTGGATGACTCCCATCATCCGGTGTCTAGAGGAAGGAGTCTGGCCGCAAGACCCAAACGAAGCCCGCACACTGAGAATGAAGTTCAGCCAATACATCATAGAAGATGGGACACTTTACAAAAAGGCCTACTTGGTTCCATTGATGAGATGCGTAGGTCCTCTGCAGGCGAACTATGTGATCCGGGAGATACATATGGGGGCTTGTGGGATGCATTCCGGTCTGCGATTAGTAGTGGCAAAATCCATGCGTCAAGGATACTATTGGCCTACTATGCACAAGGACGCAAGGAATGAGATATTAAAGTGAGACTCTTTCCAAATTCACTCTCTGATACTGAAGCTTCCAAAAACCAAGCTAACCCCCATCATGGCCCCATGGCCCTTCTACCAATGAGGAATGGATATAGTGGGTCCCTTACCCTCGGCAGCAGGAAATGTCAAGTTCCTTCTGGTAGCCATTGACTATTTCACTAAGTGGGTTGAGGCTAAGCCATTGGCAAGGATCACAGGGGAAGGATGTTAAAAGATTCGTATGGGACAACATAGTATGTCGCTTCGGGCTACCAGCCTTCATCGTCACGGTCAATGCAAAGCAGTTTGTAGACAACCCCTTCAAAAGATGGTGCAAAAAACTTAACATCAAACAGATCAACACCGTCGTGGCTCACCCTCAGGCCAACGGATTGGTGGAAAGGGCGAACAAGAGTTTGATGTCGGGAATCAAGGCAAGGTTGGGACGGTCCAAGTCCGAATGGGTGGATGAGCTACCAAACGTCCTATGGGCACACCGGACGTCCCTCAAAACGAGAAACGGAGAAACGCCTTTCAGTCTAACCTACGAGAGTGAAGCTGTCATACCAGCGGAAATTGGCATGCCGACGCACATGACAAGGGTGATAAGGGAAGGCATGGATGATGAAGACACTCGTCGTATAAAAGAACTGAATGATGAAGAAATGCGCCTCAACCTTGACCTGCTACAGGAACGAAGGGAGGAAGCCACGGTAATGGAAGCCAGGTACAAAACAAAGATGGAGAAGTACTACAACCGGAAGGTATGTTTGGTATCCTTCAAACCGGGGGATTTTGTGTATCAAAAGAACGAAGCAAGTTGAGCGGAATATCAAGGTAAGATGGGACCGAAGTGGGAAGGACCCTACCGGATCACCGAAGCGCATCTTAACGGATCCTACAAGTTGGAGACCATGGATGAATAAGAAGTGCCCTGGAAGTGGCATGCAATTAACTTAAGAAAATGTTTCCTATGAAATGTACTTTGATGTTATGCAAGCCTATGGGCCTTGACAGTTGATTTCTATTTTGTGAAAAAATAACATATTCCCATACCGTCTTCGGAGGAGGAAAATTTTCCCACATGATGTTTCACACAACAGGGGGGTCCCGGCGGAGATTAGCTACCTCCGACCGCATGACCGAACGCCCCATATTTATAATTAATGTTACCCTCGTAAATGCAACGTCACTAGGGAAGGCCCTCATACCATTTGGTAAGGCATACATGCATACCCCGAAATAATGCTAAGTCATTAAGGGACGAGCCGCGGCGCACCCGCCTCTAATGGCACGCAGATACCCCGAAGGTGTGACGACGCCAGGGATGAGCCCCCAGGTGTATTCACCAATAGGCGACGATAATATGCATATACAAAAGTAAAGTATACATGCAAACACATTCAAAAAAGTCATCCGGATTCAAGGTGACCAAATACCATTCGATAATCATCCATAAATTATTCATCATTCGGATTACATCAGTCATCAACCATGAATAAAAGCACCAACCATAAATATTGTTTGAAATTACATCAAGAGGCACGCAGGCCCAGAATAATACCAAGTTACACAGAATTGTTTAGAGATTACATATTGTTCCAAGAGTACAGGCATAAAAAGATAACAGCAAGTAGACAACCGATCACAAGCCGGAGGAACCAGTACCTAGAGTGGCTCCCGTTCTCTCGAGCAGGACGTTCATTAAATCTGCTAAAGGGAGATAGTAGGAGCTCTTTATCTTCTCAATGTAAGGAAAGGATCAAGTAAACATCTCATCGTAGGCAACAGTAAACCCTTCGACAGCCTCTATGTCGAAATCCTTCTGAGATGCCAAGATCTCATTTACTTGCTGCTCCGTGCAACCTTCCTTTACGCCATCCAGCCACCCGAAATCAATGACTGCGTTAAAAACATCTCCCCAAGCCTTCATATACTCATTGCTTCCATGTAAGCGACGAACGACCGCCAGGATCAACTCCTTCACATAATTGAACCTCAACATCTCCTCTTGTTCGGCCTTGATCGCTATCCTTTTCACATCATCCCTCAAAACAGCTGCTTCTTTCTCCAACTCCCCTAACTCAGAAGTCTTATGTGCTAAAGCCTCTTCCAATAGCTTCACTTTCTTCTCCTGTTCCCCGTCCCGGGCCCTCAACTCGTCAACCTCCTTCTCTAGGGCGGACAACTTCGCCCTCGTCTCTTCTTCTCTCTCTACGCAGGTCTGATGATCTTGTTGGAGAGCCTGATGATCCTTGGTGAGCTTCTCGTTAACTCGGACTTGATCACGAATGCCACTTTGGGCCTCGGCGAGCTGAGATTCAAGGCTTGAACAAGAGGAATGAGCTTTGTAGAGGTTTGCATAGTTATGACCCAAATGTTCAAACCTTCGAAACACCTCCGCTATAGCAAGAGACCCTTGACCGAGCTCAAACCACCCCCGATACAACGCTTGGTCGTCGGATAGATCCCCAGCTCGGCACGGATGGAGGGGGAGCAAGATTTATCATCATATCTCTGCACATTGCGGCATCATTTAAGCTGGTGTTCACCGTCAGACCCCAGCCCGGGATGAAGGGGTCACCGGAAGCCAGACGACCCTGATAGAAGCTGTTGGGATATGAAAGTGCTGAAGATATCAAAGTACTGAAGATATCAAAGTACTGTAAGTTGCAAAGTACTGGAAGAAGTTAAAGACTCAAAGTACTGTTAAAGACAAAGTCAAAGTACTGCAATATGAAGTCAAAAGTCTGCAAGAACAAAAGAACTGTTATATTCGTTTATGGAAAGAATTGTATTCTATGTTTAGATTACTTGTTGTACAAGGTTATCAATTGTAAACCGACTAGGATATCCTTGAGCCTATAAAAGGACTCCTAGATTGGCATTTAGAGGTACGATTTCGAATTAGAGTTTTAGAGAAAAGTTCGATTATCTTAGAGTTGTATTAGAGTATCGCATAATAAGCGATTTAGAGTTTATAATAAAAGGTTATTCTTCTTAGCTTTGTTAAGTAAATTCCGCGTACTTAATAAAGATTACTCGGTGTTTCTTTGTTAATAACTTAGGATTTATCCGAGGTTATTAAACCTTAACAAGCTAGTTAAGATAGTTTGATTAAAGTATATCGATCCAACAAGTGGTATCAGAGCTTGTGTGGAAACTCTGACTAGGAAGAAACCCTACTTCAACTATATTCAAGATGTCGATTGAAGCTGTTCCACCACCCTCAATCACCTCACTCCGAATTCCAATAATCAAGAAGGGAGAATATGATCTCTGGTGCATGAAGATGAGGCAGGACATTGCCATTACAGACCATGCTCTTTGGAATGTTATTGTGAATGGGAATGAAGTTGTAGCAGACCCCATTGATATTCCTGGACAACCAAAGGCACCTAAACCCGTACTACCAGCAGCAACCTTAAGGAATCAAGAGAAGGCACTCAATATTCTCTTATCTGCCATTCTAGATGGTCATCTTCTCAAATTTCATGATGCTAAAGATGCTAAGCAACTCTGGGCTGCTCTCAAGACCAGATTTGGAGCGAATGAAGCCTCTAAAAGATGCACGAAATTTGCTAAAGCAACAGTTTGAAACTTTCACAGTTGGTGAAAGAGAGAGTCTTGATCTTTGCATATGATAGGTTTCAGAATCTTTTCAACATGTTGGAGCTATACAAGGCAGAAGTATCAGTTGAAGATGCTAACTTGAAGTTTCTTAGGAGTTTGCCATCTTCATGGCATGTGATTGCTACAATGATCAGAGGACAACAAGGTTTGGATGTCATGGACTTTGATGATCTATATCATCAACTTAAGGTGTATGAGCATGAGATGAGTGGTCAAACAAGTTCTAAGTCTCACAGTATTGCTTTTCTATCATCTGAAAAGAAGGCCAGTACTTCCAAAAGTATTGCTTCTCCTCAAAGTACTGCTGTCTATACACCCCCCTCATATGTTCAACAGGCCCCACAAACTACCACTATGGCCTCAGATGAAGTTATGTGCTCCTTCTTTGCACAACAAGCTAGTTTACCTGTCATTTATGAAGAAGATCTAGCACAGATTGAAGAAGATGCACTTGAAGAAATTGATATCCGGTGGCAAGTTGCTATGATCACTGCAAGAATCAAAAAGTACATGAAGAAGACAGGCAAAAGCATTGATTTTAAACCAAAAACAGGGCATAACTTTTGACAAATCTAAAATTGAATGCTTCAATTGTCAAAAGACTGGTCACTTTGCAAGGAAGTGCAGGTTTGCTAAGTATCAAGCAAACAGGACATCTGAAAAGCCAAAACTTGAGCGTAAGGAAATTCCCATTCTTTGGAACAAAGGCTTTGGTTGCTCGAGAAGTTATCAAGTTGACTGGAGTGAAGAGTTTGATGATGAACCAGTGACTTACTGTATGGTAGCAGTGGAAGATGCAGTTGAAGACACAGTGGAAGCATTGGACTGGAGTACTGCTTTTGATGAAGTACTAGTGATGAAGAACTCATTAATTATGTAGATACATCTAGCAATGATGGTTCCATAAGTGACTCACCTCCTGCATATAAGAAAGCTAATGATTATCATGCTGTTCCACATCCTACTGGCATTCATCAACCCCTTAGGCCTGATGTTTCTCGTTTTGGAATAGACAGTCTAGAGTTTAGGAAAAAGCTAGTTGCTAAATCTAGGTCTTAAACACCCAAAGAAACTTTGAAAACTTTCAAAATCAAGCGGTACCTTTAAATCAAAGTATCTTTGCTCCACAAGCGATACCTTCTTCAAAACCTTTTCAAAACGATCTTGCTAAACCTTTTTGGGATAATTTTGGTCAAAACAGGTTTAATCACTCACCAAGAAGGCAAAATAATTTTGGGCATAGACATAGAAAATGTCACTTTGACAATATGGGTCGAAACGTGTTTTGTGTGTTTCAATCCTACTCATCTAATTAAGGATTGTGAACATCACTCAAAATACCTTAGAAAATTTCCAAAGAACAGGACTGCCAACGAGAAACCTAGAGAGTACAAACCAGTTTGGACTAACTCAAATAGGGTTAATCACGAAACTTCACATCGATCATAGATACCCAACAGAGAAGACCTTCATATCTCACACGTACTTTCCAAAGTAGTGTTAACTCTGGCCCGTACTTTCACAAAGTACTTGCTCGAGACAAAACAAGGTCTGATCACAATACTTGGTATAGAAATTCTAGCCAATCTCACTATCAACCTAGAAGGTATTCCAATTCACATAGGAGATTTAGATCAGAGGAACCAAGTGTTAAAACAGAATGGGTTAAAAGGGAAAGTACTGCAGAGAGACAAACAGTACGTTCAACAAAAAGTGAATCAGATGTTTGTGCGACACAAGAAAATGCTAAAAATCTGGTGAAAGAGATTTATGTTGAAAAACCAAAAAGTTTTGAAAATCCACATGCTAAAAATCAAAAGATAATTTTGGATCATCATTTGAAAGATAGTGGGAATTACATTCTCAAAGAATTTGAGTTTGTAACTCCACAAGGGGAACACAAGTCAATAATGGCTTGGGTTCCTAAAAGTTTCTAACTCTTTTCTTTATGTGCGGGGCAACCAGAAGAGGAGCTTAAAGATCATCTTATTGTGGATAGTGGTTGCTCTGGAAGTATGTCAGGAGACAAAGAGATCCCTGCGATTTTAGGAAGATTAGTGGAGGAAAAGTTGCATTTGGGAATGATCCCAATGGAGGAAGGATTACCGGGAAAGGAACAATTAAAGCTGGAAGAATCGATTTTGAAAATGTTCGATATGTGAAGGAGCTTAAGTTCAACTTGTTGTCAGTCTCTCAAATTTGTGATAAAAGCATCCTGTGTTATTCACTGACACAGAATGTCTCATCCTTTCCTCTGACTTTAAACCCGTTGATGATGACTTGGTAGTACTTAGAGTACCAAGGACAAATGATGTGTATAGTTTAGACATGAAGAGTCTACATTCATATGGCAGAGCCACATGTTTGGTGGCTAAAGCAACATCTGAAGAGGCACATCAATGGCATAAAAGATTGGGTCATGTTAATTTCAAGAATATCAACAAACTGGTCAAAGGCAATTTAGTTAGAGGTCTACCTTCAAAGACTTACAAGAATGATCAATCATGTTTGGCATGCAAGAAGGGTAAACAACACAAAGCTTTCTGCAAGAAGCTTGAGGAGAGAACTATTAGAGAACCATTGGAGCTGTTACATATGGATTTATTTGGACTTGTCTCTGTGGCAAGTTTAAATAAGAAAAAGTACTTGTTTGGTTGTTACGATGATTGTAGTAGATTCAGTTGGGTTTTCTTTTTGGGTTTTAAAGATGATACTTTTGATGCTATCCAGACACTGATTATTGCTCTTGAAAACCAATTGAGACTCAAGGTTAGAGGTATTAGATGTGACAATGGGAATGAATTCAAGAACAAACTTATGGATGAATTTTGTGCAAACAAAGGCATAAAAAGGGAGTTTAGTATTGCAAGAACACCACAACAGAATGGTGTTGCAGAAAGGAAGAATAGGACTTTGATTGAAGCGGCAAGAACAATTTTAGCGATTCTCACCTACCTATTCAGTTCGGAAGGCTGTAGTACTGCTTGTTATGTACTTAACAGAGTCTCAATCACTAAACCACAGATGAAGACACCCTATGAATTGCTGATGGGCACTAAACCCAACATTCGTTTTATGAAACCTTTTGGATGCCCTCTTACTATTTTAAACACTATTGATAATCTAGGGAAGTTTGATGGCAAGTCAGAAGAAGGATATTTATTGGGTTATTGCACTAACAGTAAGGGCTTTAGAATATAAAACAAAGTTACTAAGAAGGTTCAAGATTGTCTTCATGTTGAGTTTTTAGAAGATCAAGACAATGAGAAAGGTAAAGGCCCTGATTGGATGTTTGATCTTGAGGTTTTAACTCCATCTATGAACTATGTACCTGTTAGAGAAGAAAATCAACCATTGCACAATGGAGAAGATTTACAATATGTGGTTCATGGAGTTCATATTAGACCGATGTTGTTCCCGATGCAAGATCCTGTTAGTCCAAAACAAAGTACTGAAGTTTCAAAACAAAGTATTGTTGTTTCAGAATCTTCTTTATCTGCCGAGGATCAATCCATTCAAGAGGAACTTAATCAGATGCTTCTTCAAGATGTTTTAGCACATTCTTACACCGATGAACAAAGGAGAGCTTATGAAGAGGCAAAGAAGAAGAACAAGACTGCAGAGTACTCTCACAGTACTTTGGACAGTAATTTTGAACAAAGTACGCTGCACCGGTTGACAGATACTTTAGCTGATCTGAATGATCCTACCATGCCGGATTAGAAGATACCGATGATGAATTTGAAGATGAAGGTATTTTTCCAAATTCCAATGAAGGTGCTGATGTTACTAATTTAGATGATAATTATGAAGTTCCACAGTCTCCAAACTTAAGAACTCATAAGGATCATCCTACTGATCAAATCATTGGTCCTTCTACTTTTGGAGTGCTGACTAGACACAAAGCTAAGGGTTTCCCAAAACCTCACAATGCTTTACTTAGCTTTGTGTATAAACAAAACAGGCTGAATCATAAGGACCATCAAACATGTCTATTTACTTGTTTTATCTCTCAAGAGGAACCCAAGAATATTGCTCAAGCTTTGACTAAAGAAAGCTGGGTTGAAGCTATGCAGGAAGAACTTCTTCAATTTAAACTTCAAGAGGTTTGGGTTTTATGTGATCTTCCAGATGGAAAAAGAGTTATTGGAACCGTGGGTTTTAGAGCTAAAAGAGATGAAAGAGGTAATGTTATCAAAAACAAGGCAAGGTTAGTTGCTCAGGGTTATAGAAAGGAGGAAGGGGTAGATTATGATGAGGTATTTGCTCTGTAGCAAGAATAGAAGCTATTAGAATATTTCTTGCCTTTGCTTCTTATATGGGCTTTCAAGTTTACCAGATGGATGTTAAAAGTGCCTTTTTATATGGCAAGATTACAGAGGAAGTTTATGTCAAACAACCTCCTGGTTTTGAAGATCCTAAACATCCAAACAAAGTCTACAAGGTTGTTAAGGCTCTTTATGGCCTTCATCAGGCCCCTAGAGCTTGGTATGAGAGACTCTCCACATTCTTATTGCAACATGGATATAGAAGGGGAGCTATTGACAAGACTTTGTTTATCAAGAGAGACAAGAAAGATATCATGTTAGTTCAAGTTTATGTTGATGATATCATCTTTGGGGCTACCAAACAGTCCATAGTTAAGGAGTTTGAGCGGTGATGCAGAAAAGAATTTCAAATGAGTTCAATGGGAGAGTTGACTTTCTTTTAGGACTTCAGTTAAGCAGTCAAAGGAAGGTATTTTTATCAGTCAAGACAAGTATGTTACTGACATACTTAAGAAATTCAATTTTGATGATATGAAGGCTGTTACTACACCTATTAAATCTATCAATTCATTGGGCAAAGATGAAGATGGACACCCTGTTGAAGTCAAGCTTTATAGATCAATGATTGGATCTCTTATGTATCTTCTGCATCCGGCCCGATATCATGTTTGCAGTTTGTCTATGTGCAAGATATCAAGTCTCACCAAAGATCTCTCACATGAATGCAGTTAAAAGAGTTTTCTGTTATTTGAAACAACAACCTAAGTTGGGGTTGTGGTATCCTAAAGAGTCACCTTTTCACTTGGAAGCTTTTTCAGATAGTGACTATGCAGGTGATAATTATGATAGAAGATCCACAACTGGTGGATGCTAATATCTTGGAAGAAGGCTAGTCTCCTGGCAATGCAAAAAGCAGACAATTGCAGCAACATCATCTACTGAAGCTGAATATGTAGCTGCCGCAAGTTGTTGTGGTCAAGTTTTGTGGATGCAAAATCAACTCTTGGACTATGGGTTCAATTTCAAAAATACTCCTATCAATATTGATAATGAGAGTACAATTTGGATTGTTAAGAATCCTGTATCATTCCAAGACAAAGCATATTCAGATTAGGCATCACTTTATCAGAGATTGTTATGAGCATAGGCTCATCAATGTAGTTAAGGTTCACACGGATGACAATGTAGCTGATTTACTCACAAAAGGATTTGATGTGTCACGATTCAATCACTTGGTCGCGAGCATTGGAATGATTAACTACTAAGCTTCGTTTAAGGGGAGGACTATAAGGTGTTAGTATAGCCCTGTGTATTGCTTGAGGGGAGGATGCTTGTTGATACTTAGTTTATATGAAGAAATTTTGGCAAAGTATTGTTTTTCCTTAAAGTACTGCTTGGAAAGTATCGCTTGTGAAATCGCTTATGTGGAAAGTACTGTTTGTCGTATTAAAGTACTGTTCCAATGGTAATATTGATGGGTAATTGATAATAACGGTAACTTTGTTATTATAGGCTGTGATTTTTCAAATCCCACCTATAAATAACTACTTTCCGATTTTCCTCTCATATTATTACTTTACATCTTTTCCATACTTATCTCCCAATCACCATCTCTTTATTCTTCAATAAAATCTTTATTGTGCTCACTCATTCAAAATGGCGAATCGTTTAACTGTTTCTAAGCACAATATGGTGGCTAATTTGGACAATACTAAGGCGAATATGGCTTTTATGATATTGTTGATTATCTTACTGGGTCGCCTATTAGTTATGCTCTTTTGGTTGAACCGGATGTTATTGAACCATGGATTCAAGAATTTTGGGCTAATGCTAGAGATAACATGGAGGAGGATGAATAGTATATTAGATCTACAGCTTTGGACGGACTATCAAGATTACTGAAGCCTCTATTCGAGAAGATTTATTATTTGGAGATGAAGATGGGTCTATTCGATTTGACAAGCAACTGATTTGGGATACTTTTAGGAATCTTGGTTATGAAGGATCTTTAACAGAACAAACATTCAAGAAAGCATTATTCTGTCCTCAATGGATGTTCTTGATTCATGTCTCGCTTCATTGCATAAGTTCTAAAAGTACTTCTTGGGAGCAGTTTGGGTCTAATATAGCATCTGCAGTGGTTGGACTAGCTACTGACAGAGTGTTTAATTTTTCAAAGCTTATTTTGGATGGGATGCTATCACATATATCTTTTGGGTCAAAATGGCTAATGTACCCAAGGTTTGTACAGGTTTTCTTAAACAAGCAATTGGTTGATGTTCCAAAACCTGCTGCTTTGTTACCTGTTATTGTGCAACAAGCCAAAATCTTTACATTTATGGCTAGGCGAAGTGCTTTGTTCAGAGGTGGAGATATTCCATTAACTTCTACAATGATGGAAGTTATTCAAGCTGTACGTAATGAAGCCGAGAGGATGAAGAAAGTGAAGCTCCGATTCTGTACATGGTACTGCTTCACAAAGTGCTGCTCTCAAAGTTCTGTTTCTCCAAGATCCGCTTCACAAAGTGCTGCCTCACAAGGTATGTATGAAAGTACTGATTCCATTGAAGGTACTGCATCTTTACAGGGTGATGTTTCTCCAAGCCCGAGGTTCAAGCAGAGATTGAAAGAACACCTACTCCATCTCCACAACATTCTGTTCCTGTTTCAGAAGAACATTCACATCTTCAAGGTGATGATCATACTATACCTCATGAAGGATTGACTTTGGATAATTATGCTTTGACAAGGGAGCTTGTTAGGTTGAACAAAACTGTTGAGTTTCACGCTAAAGCGCTTAGGAAATTGAAGCGTAGGTATGTTTGGTTGAGGAATTTTATTAAACCATATATTCAAGGTTTCAACTTATGGGTTAAAGAGGAAAACAAACGTCGTAAACAACTTCGAAAGGAATTAAAACGAAAGAAGGTTCCTAAATCATCTTCTGTCAACTTGGGGAGGAATTTAGAAAAGGAAAATTTGAAAGAAGATGTTGCGAAGAAGAAAGAATTTGTAAGTACTGCAGAAAAGATTATTTCAGATTCTGAGAAAGAAGTGCAAGTTCAAGGTACTGATGTTCAAGGTACTGATTTTCAAGGTACTGAACATCAAAGTAATGTTTTTCATGATACATCTAGTCAAGAAGTAATTACACCAAGGGTATTGAATTTTGAAGAAGATGCTGGTCCTTCTACAATTGTTATAGAAGAAGAGGAGGAAGCTACATTCAAACCCATTTACTCTGCAAGTGATGATGAATTAATTGCTACAATATTAGATTTGTCACAACCAAGAGGAGGAGTTACTATTAGAGATGTACAAGAAGAAGAACAACCAAGAACTTCTCAACCTTCAATTGATCCAAAAGATAAAGGGAAAGGTATTCTGGTTGAAACAAAGAAAAAGAAACTCACTTTGGCAGAACTTAGAGCAATTGAAGTTGCTAGGAATGAAGTTGCAGCTAGAAAAGTTCAAGAAGAGTTAGATGCTCAAGATAGAAAAGAACAGGAAGCTCAAGAAGCTCTAAATAGAAAAGCAGCTCAAAAGGTGCAAGATAAATTAGATGCTGAAGCTACTGAACCTTTACAGTCCCCTACACCTGTTAGATATATGCCAAGAAGACCTAATTTAGCTAAAGACAGGAATGCTATGATGGCTTATTTAAAAATTCGAGGATATAAGGGTTTGCAGAAGTTAAACTATGTTGATATGAAAAGACTTTATGATGCTGAAACAGCAGCTTATAAGAAGAGTGTTGCTGATATTAAAGACTTTAGAGAAGAAGCTCATTGGACTGAATCTGAAAGGAAGAAGAGCTTAAAGAGAAAAAGAAAAACTGAAGTTATAGATGTTCAGTTTTCAAAGAAAGAAAAGGTTGAATTAAGATCTGAGACTAGAGATGAATTGAAAAATTATCTCAGAATGGTAGATTTTGATTATACAAAGGAAGATGATGACATGAAGATGAACAGATCAAAGATCAGTGTTTTTAAAGTTGTGAAATCCAAGAATGAAGAATACATGATTTTTCATAAAGAAGATGAAAGCTTCAAAGTTTTCAAAAGGCTATGGGATTTACTGCATATTATAGATAGAGTAGACCTATTCTACTTATATCATGTTGTGAAGGCTTAATTTGAAAATAATCCATTGGAAGGGATTGGTTTGGTTTTACATGGTGATCTCATAACTCTATGGGAAACTGAAGAAGAGAGCATTAATGATATCTGGAAGAATCAAGAAAGCTGGGAAATAGTTTGCTGGAGATTCTTTGAAGAATCTGGAGTTCATGTTTTGGAGCTGGAAAATGGAACAATGATAAACATGTTTGCAGAAAGAAGATACCCTCTCACAGTTGAGCTCATGAGAAGAATGCTAGAGCATGGATTGGAAGTAGAAGAGGATAATGAAACTGCTTGCATGGTTATTAACTTGTTTATAAACTGGACTACCATTGCTGAGAATGATCAATAACTGGTATGAATTTTATTTGAATAAATACTTTTTGATATATCAGTATTTTATTCAAAGTACTGCTGATCAGACAGTACTTTCATCAAAGTATTGTTTCTGAACTAAACCAGTTAAATAAATTTTAGAAGAAACCTTGTTGCTAAGTAATAAATATTTTGAAATAAAGGTTTAATAAATGGTTTTTGTGATGATAACATCAATAGGTTATCAATTCACCATGGTTACAAAAGGATTGACTAATCCATGAGCAAACGGCTCTGGTAAAGATATATCAAATCCGTTTTAGTTGACAACTTGCTAATAAGTTGGATGGTATTCAACTCACCATATCAGTAATGTGAAGAGTTGGCTAGCCCACAAGAAAATGGCTTGTGGTAAAGGCCGTGGAAAAACCATTATTGGTAATTAGTTCACCATTAGATAGAAGAACTAACTAGTCCAGAAGGGTACAACTTTTGGTAAAGACAAAACAAATCTGTTGATAGCTGGTGGTTTGCTAAAAATCATATGGTTATCAATGTACCATGGTCTTACACACCAAAACATTTGGCTACTCCAGAGAAAATGGCTTTGGTAAAGAGTTCTAAATCCATTAATTTTTCAATGATTCACTTGAAAGTGATGAGAATAGTATGCAACTTAAACTGAATTAAATGTACAAATTGTCATATGTTGTTGTGTTGCTGAAAAGATGGAGCTTGCTGGATGTTGCTGTAAAGAAAACAATTCTAAGAGATACTTTGACAAGAACAGATGTTACAAAGCTAAAAGCTTGAAGACTAAGAAACAATCCGTCTTTAAAAGATGAAGCTGTTAAAGATATATTCACAAAGGAACTTGAAGTCAAGCAAGTAGAATTCAAGTTAGGGGAGGATTGTTGGGATATGAAAGTGCTGAAGATATCAAAGTACTGTAAGTTGCAAAGTACTGGAAGAAGTTAAAGACTCAAAGTACTGTTAAAGACAAAGTCAAAGTACTGCAATATGAAGTCAAAGTACTGCAAGAACAAAAGAACTGTTATATTCGTTTATGGAAAGAATTGTATTCTATGTTTAGATTACTTGTTGTACAAGGTTATCAATTGTAAACCGACTAGGATATCCTTGAGCCTATAAAAGGACTCCTAGATTGGCATTAGAGGTACGATTTCAGAATTAGAGTTTTAGAGAAAAGTTCGATTATCTTAGAGTTGTATTAGAGTATCTGCATAATAAGCAGATTTAGAGTTTATAATAAAAGGTTATTCTTCTTTGCTTTGTTAAGTAAATTCCGCGTACTTAATAAAGATTACTCAGTGTTTCTTTGTTAATAACTTAGGATTTATCCGAGGTTATTAAACCTTAACAAGCTAGTTAAGATAGTTTGATTAAAGTATATCGATCCAACAGAAGCCGCCAGAAATAATGAGAAGATTTAATTTACACGATTAAAAGAAAGAATGAGGAACAAGAAAGATACCAATGTATACCTCCGGTGAAAGGACTGAAGCGACGACGAAGGGGTTCGTGAAGATTGCTCCGGATACGCCCGCTTTGGGTTCTGCACATGACGAAAGTTAAGAACGATCACATGACTAAAAACAATCTTAAGTAAAAACAAACCATACCTTGGACAGCCGCATCATCCAGACTTGCCGTATCTCGATGGACCTCTGTCTCCACAAGGGGAGCTTCCACGGTCTGCACGGTTAGGATTCTCCCATCAAGTGAACCTTCTTCTAGACCCTCGATGCTGCCGCCTCCTACACTCTCCTGCTCGAGATTCTCAGCAGTTCCCTCCGGCCTCACAGTATTAAGGGGGATACAGAATGAGTCCCTTGAGAATCTCCCTGACTAGGCGACGATTCGAAAGAAGGCTCCGGTTGAGGGGAAGGCCCCTTTCTTCTCCTCTTCAACATAGAAGACCCTCCAGTAATAGGTCGATTCTCCAACTGCCTCTTTTTCTTCTCCTTGGCAGCAAGAATGGCTGGATCATCTTTCTGCACAATCGTTTTCACCCCGCTCTTGTCGGGAATGCGTTCATGATGCGCGTATAACGCGTTCGGGGTCAAAGGAACTTCCTTTTCGTCGAGCAAGTTTTTCAACACCCTAGGCAGTGAACCTAATCGTTGTAGTGTAGTATTGGGTAAGCCTCGGGTATTGATATCATTCTCTAAGGGAATAAAAATGCTAGTAAGAAGTGTACTACGCTAAGGTTGGGGTTGAGGAAGATTATTTTTTATTTTTTTATATATTTTTTTAGAAAGCTAAGGGTAAAATCTCAGGGTTTGGATTTGGGGGTTTGGTAGTTCTACCGATTACTTCTACTATCTAATTATCTAAACTAATGGGTAGTCTTATTGATAAGTGCTTATTCACTCATCGTTTTGACCCACCTAAGACCTCAAAAATGACCAAAAACACCCAAATATGATCAAAATATGTTAAAAATATCCTCGGAGTGTGTTTTATGTCTTGCAGGTACAAAAGGATTGAAAACAGAGCGAAAACGAGCAAAAATCGAGCCTAAATCAGAAAAGTGCTGAGAAGCCGGAGCCGGGAGTGGATTTTCTACATTTTCAGAGCCCGGGACACGTTTTTGGAGTGAGAGTGGGAAAACAAACCTAAAATCCTAACCCAAAACCTATTTTTTGTAAAATCTCAAATTTTTCTTAACACCAATTGTTAGTTTTCTAAAAAAAAAAAAAAAAAAAAAAGCCTTACGAAAACAAAGTACATCTTTACTTTAAACTCTTTTTATACAAAATAAAAACAAACCCTTTTAATACCCCTACCCCTTTTTACAGAACCTTTTAAACCCTTTTACCCATAACACAAACAAAATCCCCTTCACCCATTCCCTGCACCCTGCACGATTTTCCCCCCTCCTCCTGACAAACCCACTCTTCCCAGTTCCCCATCCCACCACTTCCCTCACCCAAGGCAGTATCACATGATGCCATTGCCAACTTGGCAATCCATGGGCACAAAAACCCCAACCAACGGCTCAGATGAACTCCAATTGTGCACCTAAATGATGGATGGTGAAGATTGAATTGAAGAAAGCACAAGATGGTGCTGTGGCTGTTTTGCCTCACAGAAGAAACACAAGAAGCTCAAGTATAAAAGGCCTATTCATTTACAGAGATTATCATGGAGAGTAGGAGTAGAGTAGTAGAGTAGCTTTTAAATGTTTTCAATATTTTTAGTTTAAATTCAGTCATTCAACTTTTGTACTCAAATTTTATTATCAATAAAGTCATTTTGCTTGTATTCTCATTTTTAATGATAAACTCTGTTTTAATTATTACATAATCTGTTATAAGCTCACTTAAGCTCATTTTAGCTTAAATGCTCTCATTACTCAAGTTATTATTCTCATAATTCCTTTCAGTCAACTTAAGTCAATATTGCAGTTTTAGTGATAAAATGGTTCGGAATTGTTGGAATGGTGATGAATATGGGGTGATTGTGATATATTTGGATTGGTAATTAGCTTAGGTTACTGTTCCTTTAATTTGATAAGCATGCCATCGTGGCAGGACATTTGTAAGTTCACTTCCTTTTTCATATTTGAATCTGTGGTTTAGGTTTAATTGATTTTCTGCATAATGTAGCTAGTTTAGATCAGTATAATTTGTTTGTGAGTTTGTTTCTATCATTAGAATTTGAATCAGCATCATTTTTGTTTTCAATTGCATCATTAGGCCATATCTGTTCTAAGTGTTATTTTGTTGTTTAATTTGTTTCAACTAGTTAGATTTAAGATTAATGCATCTGTTTTAATGGTTAAATAGGCTTAGATCAGTATATTGGACAGTTATTATTGCATTTCTGTCCTAATAGGTGTGTTTGGGAATTAGGAATATATCTGTGATTGAGGTTAGTATAGTAGTTAAGTTTAATTGCTTTAGTTTTATGTAGACTAATTATACTCATTCCAGTCAATAGTTTGCATCTATTCTTCATTCTAAGTCAAATTGCATAGAAACTGATCTTGGGTTCAGTACTGTTTAAATCAATGGTTAAAATTCTGCATATAGGTTAGATAGTGGTTAAAATAGCTTGAATTAGGTTTATTGTGTCATAAAACATCAATTTCATTCAGTTGTTTAAGATCAAAGTTGATAAAAGTCAAAATACTCATTTGTTTCAAAAAGTCAAAATTTAAATTTTCATGTTTAATAGCAGTTCTTTCTGATTTTATATCTGATTCATTTCTAAGTCAATTTGATTGAAATTCTGGATTTAGACTCTTTGGTTGGTGATCTCTGACTAGGCTATTTTATTTTATTTTTAGTAATTTTTTAGACTAGCTTAATCTAGGCTCAAAGTAGGTATTAGGAGGATGTTTGGTTTAAGTATATTGAACTTGATTTTTGTGCTAAAATGATTCCAGTTAGTGTTCAGTGATCCAATTCAGTTGCAGTAGCCTTAATTTAGTTAGTTTAGGTCTGATTTAGGATTAGGTAGCTTATTGTAGCTAGTGGTAGCTTATAGCTTATTTCATGTGCTTATTCACATAAGTTGTGTGTCCAAATCATATTTCTTGCACTCCAAAGTTACCTCTGTTATTTTTCCCTGCATCTCAGTATTATTTTATAGTTATCTGGAAGTTTTCACAATTTTCCATGCTCTTTTGATATTTTTCTGCATTTAATCTCATTTTTAAGGCTTTTTAATTAGCTTTTAATTCAAATAATTCAGAAAATGTTCAGAAAAATGCAATTTTAATTTTCTTAGTTTTAAAAAAATCAAAAAGTCATAAAAAGTATTTTTCCAGAATTTTCATAGCTTAAATAGTATTTTTTAGCAATTTAATTAGTTTTAAATAGTTTTAAATTCATAATAAATAGAGAAAAATTCAGAAAAATGTGATTCCAGTTTTGAAAATTCTTTTTAGTTAATTTTGATTTTTTAAAAATAGTTTTGTAATTTTCTTGCATGTTTTCCTAATTTTTAGTATTTTAGCTCTATTTTAAATGTTTAAAATTAGTTTTTAATTCAAAATAAATCAAGAAAATCCCAAAAAAAAATAGTTTTAAATTTTAAATAATTTTTAAATATCATTTTTAGCTGTAGAAAATTAGTAGTTCATTTTCATGGGTTAAAATTAGAGTAGTTGCATTTAATTCACGTTTTCATAATTACGTTAAATCGCATTTTAGTTATAAGTCGCATATCTAAATTAATTTCCTTGTTTGCATAATAGATCCAGTAGATTTACTTGCTTTCCTTTATTATTCCTTGCCTTGTAGATAAGAAAACTTCAAAATATCTCTTTTTACTATTCAAATCACAATAATCGCGACGAGAGTTGAAAATTCCATTCATCCCTCGTTCGGAACGATCTCGGTGCTCAAACCTAACACGTTTGAGTTACCCAAATACTACACACTTCTATTATTGATCTCTTTCCGGAGTGAATCACTTATGTCTATTGATGTGTGCTCGTATGATGGTTAAAAATGTGTCTACCTAGATACTATTACTCCCTAGTTATCTTTTATTGGTGGTTGAATTGTCACGTCCTTATTCTTAACGCGTTGTATTTTCTAAGGTCGTAGGGTATGCGTTTCTCCCTAACTCTTTGAGACTACCTTAAGGTTATTGCCTACGAAATCTCTAGGTTTCATAAACTAACTCTAAGGTTATCTTTGGATGTGTAACCTACAATTCCGCTACGCGATTCATAAGCTAAGATTCACAAAGATTACTCAAGCATTCAAACACAATGATGGCCTAATGCACTCCTAAGCCAATTACAATTAAGATAAGAGACAACCAATCAATAATTAATAACTAGGTTTCATAGATCTAAGCAGACACACAAGAAATTTAGGCGGACATGTTAAACACGCAAGCATACACACATACAATCGAAGACATAATGAAATCAATGAAGTAAAACACTTATCTTGATGTAAAATAAGGTATGAGAACCCTAAGATACTGTCCAAACCGGACTAAATTCGTTTTAGGTTTTTACTCGACAAGTCTACATCCTAAAATTCTGAAAATTCGATTTCTATATATAGTTTTACAACTGCGACGGCGTCGCCTTATAGGTGGGACGCCGTCAGATCGCCGTCATTAGGGTTTCGTCTTGGCCAAGTAATAGTTGGGACGGCGTCACGTTGTGGTTGTGACGCCGTCAGTCTTCAGTAGTGACGTCGTCTGAATCTGGATCTAGGCCGTCTGAGAAGAAAAGTCTTCGTGACGCCCTTCCTCTTCAAAGCCTGACGCCGTCAGGTGTAAATTAGCAAAAAGTCTACTGAGTCGTCACAAATTTAATTACGTAGAGAGGGACGGCGTCGCCCTTGGATTGTGACGCCGTCAGCTTCAATTCCAGCAGCTTGAGAGTCTTTGATCTTGACTTAGCCATTTTCTTCATATATTCACTCCTTTTTGTCCAAATATGCATCATTCCAGCATTTTGCTTCTAAGAGACCTAAAAAGTGAAAAGGAACGAAATTAAGCAGTAACGGATATAAAAGTGGGTGATTAAGGGCTTAAATGACCTCTTAAAAGTGTACGTTTTAAATCCTTATCAAATATCCCTACACTTGGTATTTGCTTGTGATAAGGTTTTAAAATATACCTTTTTGAGGGGTCGTTTAAGCCCTTATTTGATCACTTTTGTATCCGTTATTACTTAATATCGTTCCTTTTCACTTTTTAGGTATCTCGAAGGCAAATTGCTAGAATGACACTTATTCGGACGAAAAGGCGCGAATATACGAAGAAAATGGCCAAAGTCAAGAATCGAGACACTCAGGTTGCTATAACTGAAGGGGACGGCGTCAGGTTCCACAAGTGACGGCGTCAGGTTCTACTAGAGACGCCGTCGGACAAGTTTTGTGACGACTCAGTATCCAAATTGCTCATTTACAAGTGACGGCTTCAGGTTTTAAAAGAGTAGGACGTCGCAGCTCAGACGGCCTAGATTTGATCCAGACGACGTCAGAGACTGAAGAGGACGGCGTCAGAAGCATAAGGTGACGCCGTCGCAACGCTAACGGGGCCAAGACGAAACCCTAATAACGGCGACCTGACGGCGTCACAAACTAAAAGGTGACGCCGTCGCATTTGTAATCTTATATATAGAATCCGAATTTTTCAGTTTTCAGTGTGTAGTCTTTTGGAGTAAAAACCTAAACCGAACCAAGGCTGTCTTGTACAGTATTTTAGGGTTCCATACCCTATCTTACATCAAGATAAGTGTTTTACTTCATTAATTCAATTATGTCTTCAATTGATTGTGTGTATGCTTGCATGTTCCCCATGTCCGGCTAATTTACTTGTGTGTTTGTTTAGGTAATATGAAACTTAGTTATTGAATATTGATTGGTTGTGTCTTATCTTAATTGTTAATGACCTAGTATTGCGATAGCTCATTCGTTGTGCTAATAATGCTTGATTAATCTTTGTTGAACCTTAGTTTATAATCACCTAGAGTAATTGTAGGCTATACATCCAAAGAATACCTTAGAGTTAAAGTTTATAAATCCTAGAGATTTTGTAGTCATTAACCTTTGGTAGCTTCAAAGAGTTAGGGATAAACGCATACCCTACGACCTTAGAGACACAACGCGATTAAGAATAAGGACGTGATAATTCAACCACCAATAGGAGATAACTAGGGAGTAATAAAGCCTAAGCAAATACATTTTTAACTATCATACGAGCACACAACAATAGACATAGACTACCCTCACCTTAGTTTAGATAATTAGATAAGTAGAAGTAATCGGTAGAAATACCAACCCCCAAATCCAAACCCCGAGATTCGTACCTTTCCATTTCCTAAAAAAAATAAAAAGATAAAAAATAATCTTCCTCAACCCCAACCTTAGCGTAGTAACTTCTCACTAGCATTCCTATTCCCCTAGAGAACGATATCAATTCCCGTGGCTTACCCTAATACTACACTACAACGATTAGGTTCACTGCCTAGGGTGTTGAAAAACTTGCTCAACGAAAAGGAAGTTCCTTTGACCCCGAACGACGCGTGTAGCGTTATCAAGTTTTTGGCGCCGTTGCCGGGGAATAGAATAGCTAGTTAGGAGTCCACCTCGTTTTGGTTTCCTTGCTTGATTCCTATCAAGTAAGCTTTTTCCCCATTTTTAGCTTCCTCGTAGTCTATCCCCCTTCTTCGTGACATTTGTTAGTAATCCCATCACTTTTCCTCATGGAAGGTGATAACCCACCACCATTCATCAACCTACCACCAATAGGCCGTACTCTTGGTGAATACTCGAGACCAAGCCACCTAGGCTATAGAAACACCATTGAGCTTCCCGACCAAGCCCAAACTACGGCCCTACGATCCGACACCATCCGGTTGGTGCAAAACGGATGTGCATTCCATGGACTTCATTCCGAAGATCCTAATCAGCATCTTAAGGATGTCCTTAAAATTGTCGATTCCATCGACCTTGATGCTACTACTTGGGAGACCACGCGTCTGCGTCTCTTCCAATTCTATCTACGAGACCAAGCTAGTAATTGGCTTGAGCGACTTCCCGCCGGCTCCATCTCAAGTTGGGATGATCTCACCTCTCGTTTCCTTGCTCAATTTTCCCACCGGGTAGAACTACCAAGCTTAGGAATGATATCTTGATGTTCCAAAAACGTCAAGGTGAACCTCTCTACGAAGCATGGACTCGATTCAAGGACTTATTCCATAAAGTCCCTCATCACGGCATTGATCTTTGGCTTCAAGTCCAAATCTTCTACGATCATGTCAACTTCCCCACTAAGCGATCCATTGACCAAGTGGCCGATGGAAAACTTAGTGATCTCACCGCGGAAGAATCATGGGACATAAAAGAGGACCTTGCTCTCTATGAGAAAGAAAGTTGGAATGACCCCCATGAGCTACCCAAAACCGTTAATGCAATCTCCTTGCCTCCCCTTGACTCACAACCTTCCGACCGTAGGATGCTCGAGCTTGAAGATCAAGTTAAATTCCTAAGAGAATCTTAAGTCTTCACATCAAGTGAATAAAATCACTCTACCTTGTGAGCAATGTAGTGGTCTCCATGACACTCGTGATTGTACAAGACTCCCCGAACAAACTTTTGCGGACTACGCCTCCATGCGTACCGACGGAGCGGGAGAGAAGTGGTACACTTTTAAGCCCGAACAAAACAACTTAGGAAATTCTTACAACCCCTCATGGAGGAATCACCCTAACCTTAAGTGGAACCAAAATTCAAGCACACCCCAAAGCTCATCTAGTCCACCCAATAGGTTCAACCCTCCAAACACCGGGAACCCCACTAGTCTTGAGGCAATTCCATCTAGGTTCATGTCATCTCAAGAAACTCGATTGACTAAGCTTGAAGCCGATTTTAAGCGACGACAAGGCGAGATGACAAACAAACTTGATGCCCTCTTAAAAGCCTTTAATGACCGGGAAATTGGAGCACTCCCAAGTGATACTATAAAGAACCCAAAAGTGAGTTCGATTTCATCGACTTCATGTTCTTGTTCACCATGGGAGAGTGCACATCCATGCCCCTCACACCCAACGGTTCACTCGGTAAACGCTATCAACAAGGGTTCCAAGCAATCCAAAATGAGGTACCAAGGCCCCGCACCATTGGTATAACCTACTCTTGAGAAACCCGTCAACCAAGAACCCAAACCTAATCTAGAGGAGGAGTACAAGGAACTACATCAAGAAAAGCCGGTTCTTGAAGTCTTAGCTCATGCACCTTATTATAATGCTTTAAAAGAAAAATATGAGCTAGAACTTAAACTTGGAAAACATGGGTCCGATTTTGTGCGAAATAATTTACCTAAGAAGTTAGAGGATCCTAGGCTATTTACTCTTCCGTGTAGGCTTGGAACTTCCAAACCTCTCGATGCTCTAGCCGACTTAGGATCATGCATCAATCTTGTTCCGTTGTCCCTCCATAGAAGCCTTAACTTAGGTAAGATAGAACCAACGGAAACCATCTTAGGTCTAGCGGACGGTAGTATTGCACATCCGGTAGGGATAATAAAAGACATGGTAGTACACGTAGGAGAATTGACTCTTTTGGCGGATTTCCATGTGCTAGACATGAATAAGGACCCGACATGCCCATTGCTAATAGGAAGAGGATTCTTAGCTACCGCTAGTGCCATCATTGATTGTAAGATGTCTAAAATAGTGGTAGGAGAAGGGAGTGATAGGTCAATTTACGATGTCAAAAAGCATACTTACTACAAAGAAGAGGAAATCCCACATGAGATTAGGTTGGATAGAGCGCCCTCTAGATACGGACCTTGGATTGATAAGAACTTCATAGGTCCCCAACGACCTTTTTACCTAGATGAAGCCTTTGCTAGTAAAGCAACTTTCCATGAAAAAGAAATGGCTAGGGACATGGAAGTTAACCCGTTCGAGGACGCCTTAGTATTTAGGAAGATGGTCGGGTTCCTAGGAAGCTTGCCCGTCAACCTTGTCATGAATAAGTGGAAAGTTGAGAGCGATAAGCCTAAACATAAGTGGGATTGGGATAGACCGCCTAGTGATGGTAATGGAGAGTGGCACATTAGGATAACGATCTATGACCCCGATGGAGAGAAATTTCAAAAGGCATATCGAACCAAACGTAATACTAGGAACTTAAATGATAAGTTTGATCCTTATGAAATTCTAGAGGATAGGCTTACTTATATCGGTATGTAGGGGCACGACTTCGAGTCTAGCTACAAGACTCATAAATAAAGAAAAGCGCTTTGTGGGAGGCAACCCATGCTTAATTGTTTGCTTGTTTGTGTGTCGTGTATCTTCTATTTATTGTTTATTCTCATGTTTAAATTTGTAAAAATGCTTTATTTTGTCTTTAACCTCGTCTTAATTACATATAAAGGTATTTTACATAAGAGATAAGTGTAGGGAGGATTACACACGTTTTCAAAAGAAACGTAAACATGAGAATTACAATTAATTAAAAGATATAAATGTGTGTTTGTTCGAGTCAAATGCTTGTATCGAGTCATAATGGATGTTTTGCAGGAAATTTTTCCAGGTTCTAAAGATGTAAATTTTCCAAAATTTTTTCCAGAAAATCGCATACCAGTTTCTGTCAGGATAACCTGACGGCGTCAGGAAGGAGCAGAAACAACTGATTACTTTTTCTCGTTTTCTGAGCTACTTATAAATTTTTGGAATTTTCCAGAAAATCTGTAAACATCCATTCCACAAGCATTATATCCTAGTTTAGTAGAGTCTTATATATATTGTTACCGCCGATTTTACGCGAAGGTTTCGTTTGTTTTCTTCAAGTGTGCAGGTTTAATTTAGGGCAAATATCAAAAAAAAGTACTATACTTGCCACCCTTTCCTCTTCAGGGTAGCGAACAAAATTTTTTGCTTCTGCGGGTAATATACTTTCAAATTCATCCTCTTTAGGGTATTTTCATGAACAGTTGGACAATTTTGCCCCTATTACCCAGAAGAGGAAATGGAAAGTATGATACTTTTTTTTTTAAATAATAAATAATGTACTAGCCGTACGGAAAACGTGTTTTGGCTAAGAAAACGGAATAAGAATTAACAAGGGTAACGTATTTGTGATAGGGAAACGAATGTATTTTGGCCAGAATTTGATCGGCGACGATCAAACTCAATAGGTTTATGGGTTAAGATGCCGGAATTGACTGCTTTGATACCAGTTGATACACTCTTACAGGAATCAACGAGATTCAAATAAGAATTGAGCTCAAGAATTAGTTAATGGGATTTGTTATGGCTTACTGACTTGTAGAAGTTTATTAGAAGAGAGAATTACAAAATCAAAACCGCTTACAAATGTGAAATGAATTGTGTTATATACAAATGAAATGATGAAATGGCTGTAACGGCTTTTCCCGCCTAAATGGTAAGGGTTAAAACTGCTTATTTGAACCCCACACGTGCCATGCACGCGTATACTTATTTAAACTCATGTCCTTTGCAAATGGAAGTGGCTGGTGGAACTAAATTATCTTAATAAGTAAATAGTGTAAACTTAAAACAAAACATTTTTATCATAGATTTAACACAATTATAAATCATTAAATAATTTATCTTAATACATATCCAAAATTTAACATAATAAAAAACTAGGGCAAATGATAAAAAAAAGTATCATACTTTCCATTTCCTCTTCTGGGTAATAGGGGCAAAATTGTCCAACTGTTCATGAAAATACCCTAAAGAGGATGAATTTGAAAGTATATTACCCGCAGAAGCAAAAAAATTTGTTCGCTACCCTGAAGAGGAAAGGGTGGCAAGTATAATACTTTTTTTTATATTTGCCCTTTAATTTACTAAGAAGAAAATACATAAGATGAGAAGAAGATTTTAACGCAAATGTTCTTCTTGAAGAAAGATGTAACCACCACTTCACACGGATCCTACCGAGCTAATCAGGGGAGTATTAGTTTCTTTCGTTTTTAATTACCTTCTATTATCATAACTTTGATACTTTCGGGGAACATTGGGGACAATGTTCAGTTTAAGTGTAGGGAGGGAAAATAAAACGGGAACTTTGAAACTATGCTTATCCTTGATTATTTACTTTGTCCAATTGCATTTGTGTAATAAACCATGAGAAATATCGGTTATGGTAATTTTGGCACCAAATTTAAAATTTTTCATGACATATAGGAGTGGGCCATTAGTCTTAATAAAACGTCTAATGGATAGGAAATTATATGACTAGCACAAAAACCCTTTACCACTTCAAATTCCACCCAAAATGTGAGGATCGCCCTTAGATTAGTAGGAATTAAAGCATTCATCTTTAATGCTTAGAGTGTGAACCGGTAGTATAATAGATTCTAGAACTTGTTTTGTGATGCATCCCGAGATCACTAGTAAGACTACACTTGTGTAGTTAGGAATAACTAAATGATAAGAGGCATTAGGATAACCCTTGTTTGATAACTGTAATATAATTACTTCTTCCACATCGGTTGAATAATTCCCCCACACCTTTGCGTTGTACTCATCTTTAGTACACGATACCCCTAGTTAACCCCTCAGAGCCTATCCTTTTCGCGGTTCTCGTGATGTTTCGGTTTTCTGGAATATCAATGAAGAGCATTGTTTACAATCCACCCCCAAATGTACACCCAAATCGCCTTAGCCTACCTTGTATGCACTCACTTTTAGTGCATTATTGTTATCACACTAAACCCTTAGTTCAATTATCTTGTTGCTTGCATAAGTTGCTAAGTCGAGTCATATCCTTTGTACACAGTTTTGGGACGATTGGGACTCATGGGAAAAGTTAAATTTTATGAAATGACGGGAAGGAAACGTTAAATTCAAATTTCCTTTATTTGCGTAATAATGTACTCCAAGTGTTTTGATCTTTTCAATTTGGGTCAAATTAGTGTTAGAGTAATAAAAACTCAAGTGTAGGGATGTGCCTATAAATCCCTATCATTTTGATGTTATCGTAGAGGATGGTAGAGTAAAAGTGTATGAAAAAAAAAATCGAAAAAAATAGAAAAAAGAGAAAAAGAAAAAAAAATATAGAGGGTGAAAAAAAAAACAAAACAAAACATACGGGCTACCATCCTACATCTATCTTTAAATTTATGTTTGTTTATTTCAGTTATCTAGAGTTTAGAGTGTCGAGTCTTCGCTTAGCAACGCCATTCTTTGCATGCTTGTAACATAAAGATTTTTGACTTGCCACCACTAAATAGCCTATCCCACCAAACCCTTTGCTTCCCTAACGTAAGCCTAACGTTACAACCCTTTAAAAGACCTCTTGGATAGTCTTTCCTAGGTGCTTACGCCAAAGCAATGGAGGTTTGATCTAGTCTCAATCCTATGGTAATCTATGTACTAGGACCGGTTAATGAGTGTTTATCTTCCATTTCCAACTTGTTATATTTCATATACACCCGAGAGATGTGAGTACCCAAACACCCCATGTGAGGTGCTAGTATGTAATTTCTGTGCTTATTATGACTTTTGCGGGGTTTAAATGTTTTGTGAATCGTTCTAAACTAATGCTTCATGACCTCTAACTTATAAATTAATTGGCTAAAAGCACATTTGCTTGAGGACAAGCAAATACCAAGTGTAGGGATATTTGATAAGGTTTTAAAATGTACCTTTTTGAGGGGTCGTTTAAGCCCTTATTTGATCACTTTTGTATCCGTTATTACTTAATATCGTTCCTTTTTACTTTTTAGGTATCTCGAAGGCAAATTGCTGGAATGACACTTATTCGGACGAAAATGTGCGAATATACGAAGAAAATGGCCAAAGTCAAGAATTGAGACACTCGGGCTGCTGGAACTGAAGGGGACGGCGTCAGGTTCCACAAGTGACGGCATCAGGTTCTACTAGAGATGCCGTCGGACAAGTTTTGTGACGACTCAGTATCCAAATTGCTCATTTACAAGTGACGGCTTCAGGTTTTAAAAGAGTAGGACGTCGCAGCTCAGACGGCCTAGATTTGATCCAGACGACGTCAGAGACTGAAGAGGACGGCTTCACAAGCATAAGGTGACGTCGTCGCAACGCTAACGTGGCCAAGACGAAACCCTAATAACGGCGACCCGACGGCGTCACAAACTAAAAGGTGATGTCGTCGCATTTATAATCTTATATATAGAATCCGAATTTTTCAGTTTTCAGTGTGTAGTCTTTTGGAGTAAAAACCTAAACCGAACCAAGGCTGTCTTGTACAGTATTTTAGGGTTCCATACCCTATCTTACATCAAGATAAGTGTTTTACTTCATTAATTTAATTATTTATTCAATTGATTGTGTGTATGCTTGCATGTTTCCCATGTCCGGCTATTTTACTTGTGTGTTTGCTTAGGTAATATGAAACTTAGTTATTGAATATTGATTGGTTGTCTCTTATCTTAATTGTTATGTGGGGCTTGTTGAATGAGGTCTTTAAAACGAGTCCAGGGGTTAACGATAGATTCTCCATCAGTTTGATGGAAGTGAAGAATTTCACTCCTGATAGTTGCATTTCTCCCTGGAGGAAAGAACTTTTTTGTAAACTTGATGGTGAGTTGTTCCCAAGTGAAGATGGACCTCGGAGGTAGCTTATCGAGCCACTCTTTGGCCTTTCCTTGAAGAGAAAATGAGAAAAACCGGAGTCTAGATGTCTCCTTGGATGCTCCGTCAGCATAGATAGTATCCACAATTTTTAAAAATTGTTTGATGTGATGAATTGGGTTTTCGCTGTGGGATCCGTGAAATTGACATGCATTCTGGATAAGCCAAATGTCGGTGGCATGCAACACCTCATTGATCTGTTCAGAAGGGTAGACAATGGCGCCGGTAAATCCAGATGAGGTGGGAGAGGAGTACTCTCTAAGGGCTTTTGCCTTTGGTTCATTGATGGGTTCATTGACAGGAGTAGCGGGGATTTCCTCGCTATGTTGGCTCAGATTGTCATTGTTGATGGTTTCAGGAGACTTGGGGGAATGTGTGGACTCTTCGTCAGTCACGGCTTCATCAAAATCGATGGTGGTGCCTTGTGGTTCCGACTCATGGAGAGCTCTTCTTCGCTTATACAGCTCTCTATCGGGTTCGGCAAAGGGCTCAAGAAGGGTTTTGGTGGAACTACGGGTTCTAAGCTGTCTAAGGGAGTTGGCGGGGGGAAATGGCTGGTTTGGTGGTGGGTTATCACTTTCCATGATGAAAAGTGACGGGATTACGAACAAATTCACGAAGAAGGGGGATAGACTACGAGGAAGCTAAAAAATGAGAAAAAATCTTACTTGATAGGAATCAAGCAAGGGAACCTAAACGAGATAGAAATCTAACTAGCTATTCTATTCCCTGGCAGCGGCGCCAAAAACTTGATGCGCGTATAACGCGTTCGGGGTCAAAGGAACTTCCTTTTCGTCGAGCAAGTTTTTCAACACCCTAGGCAGTGAACCTAATCGTTGTAGTGTAGTATTGGGTAAGCCTCGGGTATTGATATCATTCTCTAGGGGAATAGGAATGCTAGTAAGAAGTGTACTACGCTAAGGTTGAGGTTGAGGAAGATTATTTTTTTATCTTTTTATATATTTTTTTAGAAAGCTAAGGGTAAAATCTCGGGGTTTGGATTTGGGGGTTTGGTACTTCTACCGATTACTTCTACTATCTAATTATCTAAACTAATGGGTAGTCTTATGTCTATTGATGTGTGCTCGTATGATGGTTAAAAATGTGTCTACCTAGATACTATTACTCCCTAGTTATCTTTTATTGGTGGTTGAATTGTCACGTCCTTATTCTTAACGCGTTGTGTTTTCTAAGGTCGTAGGGTATGCGTTTCTCCCTAACTCTTTAAGACTACCATAAGGTTATTGCCTACGAAATCTCTAGGTTTCATAAACTAACTCTAAGGTTATATTTGGATGTTTTAACCAACAATTCCGCTACGTGATTCATAAGCTAAGATTCACAAAGATTACTCAAGCATGCAAACACAACGATTGCCTAATGCACTCCTAAGCCAATTACAATTAAGATAAGAGACAACCAATCAATAATTAATAACTAGGTTTCATCCATCTAAGCAAACACACAAGAAATTTAGCCGGACATGTTAAACACGCAAGCATACACACATACAATCGAAGACATAATGAAATCAATGAAGTAAAACACTTATCTTGATGTAAAATAGGGTATGAGGACCCTAAGATACTCTCTAAACCGGACTAAAGTCGTTTTAGGTTTTTACTCCACAAGTCTACCTCCTAAAATTCTGAAAATTCGATTTCTATATATAGTTTTACAACTGCGACGGCGTCGCCTTATAGGTGGGACTCCGTCAGATCGCTGTCATTAGGGTTTCGTCTTGGCCAAGTAATAGATGGGACGACGTCACGTTGTGGTTGTGACGCCGTCAGTCTTCAGTAGTGACGTCGTCTGAATCTGGATCCAAGCCGTCTGAGAAGAAAAGTCTTTGTGACGCCCTTCTTCTTCAAAGTCTGACGCCGTCAGGTGTAAATTAGCAAAAAGTCTACTGAGTCGTCACAAATTTAATTACGTATAGAGGGACGGCGTTGCCCTTGGATTGTGACGCCGTCAGCTTCAATTCCAGCAGCTTGAGATCCTTTGATCTTGACTTAGCCATTTTCTTCATATATTCACTCATTTTTGTCCAAATATGCATCATTCCAACATTTTGCTTCCAAGAGACCTAAAAAATGAAAATGAACGAAATTAAGCAGTAACGGATATAAAAGTGGGCGATTAAGGGCTTAAATGACCCCTTAAAAGTGTACGTTTTAAATCCTTATCAGTTCATCAACACCCAAGGGTTGGGTGACATGCTGGGGTATCTGCTCCCCATCATTTAGCGGATGACCGAGACCCAACCTAGAGCCCTGCTCCTTCCTTAACCGCAAGTATTGAGACATAGTTACAACTGCAAAAAAGAAAACAGGGGAGAAAAAGTTGATTAAATCGACCGGCAAAAAATAAAAGAATGATGCAAAAAGAAGCGCCCTAACAAAAAGACTTAGTAAAACAGGCATCGACACTCGCGTTACCATGCTTATCCAGATCTTTGAACTCCGGACGATAACCAGGATGCTTCCAAATGGTGGTAAGTCCTACCTCAAAGAGAAGCCCCGAATGAATTTTTCGAAGGCCGAACCAAACTCAAAATTCCGAACGGAAGAATACGACGACTGGATTAGTATCACATCACTTGTCAACAACAAGCAATATGATATTGGGGGGACATGACGACGTATATGGCTGACCGGCTGAATAGCCGGAGGGCCAAAGAACCGAAAGATCAACGCACCAAAGGGGCCAGATCCGAAAGAAGCGTTGACCTGACAGTACATTTGGCGTTTAGCCTGGAAGCAGTTCGTCTTATTCTCCTGGGTGTCAGACATGATGTCAGGGACAGTGTCAGACACAGATTTAGAGACAATGTTAGCCGTGACAGCGCCAACGGCCCCAGAGAAAGCGACACGAGCATCGACCAGATAGCGGTAGCCTACAGTATAAATACGCATATAGTAATTGGTAAAAAGGTATCATTTCTCACACACACTTATTTATACTATACCCTTCGGTAAACCCCCACTTACTCTCACGCCGGAGCTTGGTTCTAGGATAACACCCGGGGCGAGGCTAACGTGTTGTTTCATATTTGCAGGTATCCAGAAGACTTACTTTAACAAGGCTGAAGGATATCTGAAGAACCATTAGAACCTCACAAAAAAATACTTCAACAAGCAGAAAACATATTACACCATGTAACTACCTTTGCTAATGCAATAATCAAAAACTACAAATCATGTAGCAACAGATAAAGTAATGCCAAAATTATGACTAAAAATAACCCTAAGTTGCAATTAATCCTATATAAAAGCTTGGGTACGGTTGTCAATATCAAAACAGGGCTTTATGAAAAACTGATTAACAGAACCCGGTTTATTAATAAGGAACCAGGCTTTATTGGTGAAAAAAAAAATCAGGATGTCCACACAGAGCCCGTTTTTCTGTAAAATGAGGCTTTAATTGGGGGACTCTATTATCATAGGCGGGTTGTGTTTGCTTATAAATAGGGAATCATCAGATTAGCACTTTGTACTTTCTAATTTTGTTTTGCAGTTAAGAAAAGCTTTCGCAAATTGTCGATTCTTGTTTCTTATCTTGCTCTTCATCTTTAATTATCGATTGTTAATTCTAACAAAGCCCAGGGGGTAGATTTTGGTGTTTTGGGTGTTGGACAGCCCACTACAAGGCTGTGGAACAGACCAAACAGGAAAGGTGGCAGGGCAGTAGAATAATGATGGGGAGGCATGAAGGTTGGGACTCTAATCGAAAGAGCTTTGGCTAAGAGAAACAAAGAGGATCATTACCGACCCATTTGTCCATTCAATAATGGTTTAAACTTAACATTAATTTGTAATTGGTTAAAATGGTTTACATTTGTTTTTGCTGCATACAAGATCTACAAAGGATGAATAACGTATGAATTTTAAGTTTAATTAAAGAAACATGAACCTAAAATATACAAAGAAACCATAAGGAACCTGACACCAAAAAGTAGAATACGAGTACCAAACAAGACACCAAAACTAGTAGAACCGTTAAGCGCCAATTTGGGATCTAATGATGTCTGAAATAAAATGTTACTCCCTCCGTCCCATTTTTATTGTCCCATTTGACTTTGACCGGTCTTTTTTGTTCAACTTTGACCATTAATATATTTATTTGTGTTATATAATATTTGATGAATATTATACCAATGAAAATACATTTTAAAATCCAATACATTCATATATTTTTCATCAAGTATTATATAACACAAATAAAAATAATTATGGTCAAAGTTGAAGAAGAATGACTAAAAAAGTCAATAGTGGACAATAAAAATAGGACGGAGGGAGTACTTATCTTCGTCGTAAACCTTTGCATTCTCCTTTGCATACATGAAAAAAATGAAATATATATCGAATAAAAACAACAGCAAAGTATATAAACTAAATGCATATACTATTATATAAATCATTTAAGTTGTGGGCTCCACAAAAATTTAATATAAGTAGCTTCAATCATTGAGTGACATGCGTCATTTCTCTAACTAAGAAATACAGTAACAAAAAGGGAGGAACTCTAACAAACTAAAATAAGGAGCTCCAATAATGGGCTGACATGTGTCACTTCTTAACTAATTAATCACCTTTACTTTTAAATTTAAAATCTTTTAATTTGTTTAATTTTTTATGGTCTAATTTCACCATACTTTTTAAGATTTTGTACTCTTTAATTCAATATCCATTTTGATATATTTTTGAGTTTTTAGTTTTTACAATTTAGTAGGTTTATTTTATTTTGATTTAAAATTTTATAACTTTAACCTTTATTTCAATCAACACAAACTTGATGTATCAAAATCATTTACTTTTGAGAGAGTGTTTGACGGGTAAGAGATTGTGAAGGTTTTTTTTATATACGGGCTTAATGATGTCACGGGAAAGATACGAAAAACCCAAACAAACACATATACATTTAGGGTGTTGTGAAATAAATTCACTAAGCGGGTAGAGAATTGCGAGGAGAGTTGGACAATTCATTTACTATACTTATTATATAACTATATTTATCACCACCGCTGTGCGCGGGTATCCGACTAGTTCAATTAATTTGCATTTCTGCATTTGAAAACCACATAAATACTAATACAAATAGAACACCATCACTTTGTAACAAGCTTTTTACAAATGACAGAAGTAACATGAAAAAGGTTCACTTAAATGGAAATTGTATTTATTATTTACCATAAGCCAACTCGAACTTTATGGTGGTACATGATTAAACTTCCCCTGCTTTGAGCCAAACCTAAGGCCTTAAGCCTGAGATATTAAATTTGACATCATTTGACGTGGTTTATACTTGGCTATCAAAGGTTGAGCCTTTGGCAATGTGATCCCGCGACCTTCACTCATATCGACCATCTCTTCACCAAGCCTTTCCCAATCAAAACACTGTATAAGCATCCCCAGCGTTAACCCCATTATACGTGTGGCTAGCCCTTCCCCTGGACAGCACCTCCTTCCAAACCCAAATGGCATGAACCTAAACCCGTCTCTTGCACCTTCTATCCCTTCGAATCTTTCTGGTTGAAAGCTTTCAGGGTCACACCACAAGTCAGGGTCATGATGCATGGCCCATTGATTTACCAATAGCATGGTCCCTTGTGGAATGTGATACCCTCCAACCACACACTCTTCTGATGACTCATGAGGTACTAATACTGGGCCTGCAGGGTACAATCGCAGAGTCTCGTTCACAATACAACGGAGGTAAGGTAAGTTGGCCATGTCTGATTCATCAACAAAATGCTCCTTGCCCACATAATTGTCAATTTCGTTTTGCGCCTTCTTTAAAACATGTGGATGGTTGAGCAATAGTGCAAAAGCCCATTCCATAGTCCCAGAAGAAGTATCGGTACCTGTTGATAATAGGTTCTGATCAACAGAAAGAGTTAATTAGTGCAGAGGAATCGATAAAACATATATAATATCATACATTACTAATAATCGATCACTAGTGATACTCATATATATGATCTTACCAGCAAAAAGGTTTTGATGAGGTCGTCGGTATAGTACTTAGGTTCATTTTCTTGTAGCTCTAATAATACTTCCATCATGGTTTTGTGCTTCTTGTTTTTCACTTCCTCGTCCTTCCCTTTCCTAAATTCCTCAATGACGCCTTGAAAGAATGCATTCCTTTTTTTCTGCAAAGCAATCATCCTCTTCTCTACTCCTCTCACACCAAACCAATTTAAAAATGGCAAGTGATCCCCTAAATTCGAAGCATCACCCACCAGAAATGTCTCCTTCGATATCTCCTGAAACTTTTTCCCTTCTTCTTTCATATCGCTACGATAATACCTTTTCCCAAATATCATCCTCATCATCACGTTCAAGGTCATTTCATGGAATGTCGTCTTCATGTTCACCGGTGATGAACATTCTGTAGCCAGCTTACGTATAAGCAGTCTTCCTTCATCAGCACGAACTTCAAGCAGCTCGTTAAGACAGAAAGATGAGAATATTTCCGCATTGGCAATCCTTCTAAGTTTGCGCCAATGGTCACCATATGAGGCGGTGCATAGGTTAGTGTAGTTAGAGCCAAGAATCTTGCCATATAGTAAACGAGGACGGTTAGCAAAAATAACGTCGTTTTTGGTGAAACATTCTTCGGACAAGGAAGGAGTTGAGACCAATAACACCTTGCGTGACCCAAAGCGGAGGAGGAGGATTGGGCCGTGTTTGGCTGAGATTTTTGCTAAGGTTCTACATAAGGGGTTCTTTATGAGGTATAGATGGCCGATTATTGGGATGCTTGGGAATATAGTTGGTGGAAGGTTAGAGTATTTGCGATAGATGTGGGTGGCAAACCAGTATGATGCTACAAATAGTGCAATGGTTATAAAGATATAATCCATAACTGTTGCTGAATGAGAAATAATAGACACGAGCATGGTTTTTATAGTGGTTATGTATCGAGATATATTTGTGCATGACAGAATGATTTTTATTTTTAAGTTTTTTTATTTTGGCAGCCCCTTCCCTACCACCATTATTTATTTTAGAATAAGGTTAAGTTTGTTTCTAATTATTGGAGCCCCTTCCCTACCACCGTTTTGTATTTGTCTTGATACATTTCATACTCGAAGTTACTCCGTATCTTTTTAGATTTTTACTGTATATAGTATTCTTAGGTGTATTGTAATTTTCTTACAAAAAAACTGGAAAACGGGCTTCTCTACGCTTTCACGTCTAAGAGAGTTTTCTTTTGATAGCAATATATAGCAACAAAAGAATTTTGTGTTAAAAACAAGGTTCCACGACGTTACTTCAGGCTACATATTTATATATAATTTATGTTTGTCAAAAGTTTAACATCGGGTTCACCCCGCAATCCTTTTGAATATAATTACACACAAAATTAAATTAAGTTTTTTTCATAGTCAAAGGTTTAACATGTTTAAACAAAATATATATTCTATCAAGCAGAATCTTTTGAAATTTTAGTTTATAAAATACTGTCTCGGCGGCTACGAGGTTCTTGCGTGTTCACCAGAATACGAAATTATTATTATTATATATACTATTGAGCGGGGCACATGGTCTTCACACGCCATGTGTCAAAAGCACATTTACCGAACATTAATTGCAAACTTTTCCAACTTGGCAAAAATAGTCCCTGAGGTTCAAGTGGCGCTGCAAAATAAATCCAAGTTGGCAAAAATAGTCCCTAAGGTTTAAGTGTCGTTGCAAAGTAAGTCCAAGTTGGCAAAAATAGTCCCTAAGGTTTAAGTGTCGTTGCAAAGTAAGTCCTTTATAGCAATTTGGCAAAAATAGTCCCTATCCAAATTCACGTATGCAAAAGCAATCCCGCTGCATCGCGCGGGTTTCCACACTCGTTATATATATTAACTAAAGATCGAGCAACAGTGCTCAAAAGCAAACATTAATTGCCAACTTTCAAAAGTTGGCGAAAATAGTCCCTGAGGTTTAAGTGTCGTTGCAAACTAAGTCCAAGTTGGCAAAAATAGTCCCTAAAGTTTAAATGTCGCTGCAAAGTAAGTCCTTTATAGCAATTTGGCAAAAATAGTCCCTATCCAAATTCACGGCTACAAAAGCAATCCAGCTGCATCGCGCGGGTTCCCACACTCGTTTTAGAAGAATCACATATATTAAAGTATATTTTCTAAAAATACAAGTTTTAATGAATGATGTACAATGTAAGTTAAACATGTTTTAAATATATGCAAATATTTAAGTTTTAGCGAGTATATATGTAATTGCCCTTTAATTTTATTATGATTTTGCTAACAATTGTTAACAACAAACTTCACCTTTTATTCAAAAAATAATGCATTGTGCAAATAAAATCATCATAAATTAGTTATTAGCTCATACTATTTTTCAAACACATTTGTAATCTATTTCATTTATTAATATAAGCCAAAAAAATACACATATTTTTAGTCATGCCTTAATATTAATATTATTTTGAAACATGAAAAGTGAAATTTGTTATTAAAGTTCTTAAAGCTGGTGTTAACATAAGGCTGAGCATCGGGCCGGATCCCGACCCGACCCGTCCCGACAAGGCCCGATCCCGAAAGTCTTCTAATTTCTAAACCGAATCCCGACCCGAGAAGTAGTCGGGTAAGTCGGTTCGGGATAATCGGGTTCGGTATGCTCGGTTTCGGGCTTGTTTGGCTTGTTTTTTTCGGTTTTTGGCTCGTCCTGACCCGCCCCGTCCCGACCCGAAACCCGAAATGGCTGAAATGATGAACCGAGGCCCGACTCGATAAGCTGCTAGTCGGGATCGGGATGATCGGGCTGTGTCGGTATCGGTTCGGTTGTCGGGTCTCGGGCGGTTTTGCTCACCCCTATGTTAACATATCCTTTTTATTATTTACTAAAATCAGTATCTAGATATTTAAGAGCAATCAATAGATATGAATGCAGACAGAACATTTAGAAGATATATATAAGAAGTTAATAATAGAGATTTAGATAAGTAGGTCCCCACATGTATCCACATTGACCACTGCTGTGGCCTAATTGCCACTTGCTGGAACCCTTGTGCACAAATATGTTCGTTCCTTTTCTAATATTTTTTTCGTCTCAAAATAATTGTCTTTTTATTTTTTTTTGTTATATATAATATTTAGTACAAAATATATAAATAAATTGAGTTTTAAATATATTTTCAATTATATAAATTTTAGCAAATATTATCTATACTACATATAAAAAGTGTACAGTTAAAGTGGAATTGTTAAATTATTAAATGTTGAAAATTAGTCAAAGATGAAAAAAAGTATAGCGTAATTAATACTCTTATTAAAACACCTCATTACTTAAAAGTACAGTGATTTATTCATATCGTATAAGCAACTAAAATCATATATACAAAATTAAATACAAATAATTAAAACACCCCTTACTAAAAATTACAATAAAATTTTCACAATATACAAATTAAAAAAGCTACAACATAATCCAAAATATAAGTTAATTAAACACACTAATTAATGTTATTTATAAAACACCTTAAAATGAAAAGTACATGTTATTAAATACAAATTAATAAAACACACAAAGTTTCATACAAGCTAACAAGTTGATGGTACATATAGTTTTGAAAACCTGACCGAACCGAACCAACGGGTTCAACCGGGAACCGGTGTCGCCACCAATTCGGATAACCAATAAAAGCCATCCAAAAAAGAACTAGAGAGGACCCGTTGAAACCGATACAAACTGGTAAATCAGCCTTATCGAGATCTATTTCTCCGGTTAATCGTCACAAGATACCCGCGTATACTATATATAAAGGAAAAACAAAAAATGAAAAGTAAAAAGTTGAAAATAAAAATAGAAATGTAGAAAACATATATTTCAAAAGAAAACTATTAATACACATCGAAAACCGGGTTGACTTGGGACGCTTCAAACCCGGCGGGTTGACCCTGTTTATTTTGACCCGTGCTAGAGCCAACCCGTCGGATTGACCCAGTTTAAATCGACCCGTTTTTCGACCGGATTGGTTCAATCAGTTGAACTACCTGGGTCAAACCGGGTTTCAAAACATTAGGTTTAATATCCAAATATTTAAACTTTTATTATTTTTCGTTTATAACCCATAAACCTTTTTTATCACTAAACGATCTGCCCATATAAAATCCCGTTGCTATGCACGGGTATTCTTTTAGTATAATAAAAACACTACTTAAGTTTAAACTTGAAAAAGAAATATTTTAAAAGTTAAAAAAGGATAATTATTTTGGAAAGAAAGGAATAACGATTTTAAACACTAAGGGAGGTGTTTTTTTTTTTCTTAGCTAAGGTACCCTGTGGGTTTTACATTTATATGACCACTTAATGAGAAAGGATTAATGTTTTTTGCCTTAAGGATATAGACCAATTAAGAGAAATAATGAATCCTACCTAAAAAAAGTTAATATTAAATGAGTTTCTGGATCTAATTCTTTAACTAAAGGAAAAAAGAAACGTACTCTTGAGTCTGGCATCTCATGTTTTTATGCAAAAGCTCAACAAAGAAATTGAAAACTCCAAAGTTTAAAGAATAGCACATAAACACTTTGCCTTTGTCTTAGAGAAATGCTAACCTTAGGTTGTACACAACAACTTCATCTTTTTTTGCACTAAAACATTACTTATATTTAGATATGCCTAACTAAAAACTCCCTTATTTAAGCCATTTGTTATTGAAGATGGATTCATTACGAAAATTCCAACGGGTCCAAAGAGCAGCCTGTATTACCCCGTCGAATGCAACTCTGTGGTTTGTTTTCAAGTTGCAAGTTGTCGGCGGATCTTACGATTTCCTTAACGTTATTAAATTGCATGTCACTGATCTTCCACCGTTTCGCCATTTCGTTCCAAAGTTTGGTCGCAATATTGCAAGTCGCAAAGATGTGGAATTCCGTTTCTTGATCCTCATCACAAATAGGGCAACGAGTGGAATGAAGGTCTATTCCTCTTTTGTCCAAGTTGACTCTAGTTGGAAGGCGTTCATTGAAAATTCTTCAAGAATTAATGTTGTTTTTTGCTGGTGTATGGATTCAGCCATTTTCACGCCAGTAATGTATCTTTTTAACAAGCTGCGCCGCTAATCCTAATTTTCCAGACCCAAGCATCTTATACTTTTACAGAAAATAAACCTGGAGTATCACCTTTCCAGACCCAAGCATCTTCGTTGCCCATTAGATAAAGACCTAACAACATTTCTTGAAGACAATGTGCTTCTGGGCCTTAATCTTCGGAAATGTAAAAACCTCTTCTTATCTTCGGATTAAGAATAGATGGAAGAATGTAAAGTCGAATCCAAAGTCGATTAACCCCACAACTTCTTATCTTTGGATTTACATCTAGGTGTTGGGACGAATCCAAAGTCGATTGACACAAAGTCAATGAAACAGTCTACAAAGACGATTCCATGAATGCGATTAGCTTTGTAAACCAATATGAGTGATAGTATGTAACTTCTAATAATGAATGTATGTAGTATCAGTGACTGACTTATTTTTACTTAACTTCATTTTCGTATAACAAAGATACAAGTGCATAAGAAAGTAAGAGAAAAAAAAAAAAAAAATAGAAATAATTGAACACAGACTTTCATTCATAAGGCTATAAGTGGCCTATACAATGAAGTTAACCTTCTGTAAGCTATAACAGTAGGTGCTTTACTTTCATGGAAATTTATTCAGGTAATACATTTGGTTATCTCGAAAAGACTAATTGGACCTCATGGGCACAAACCTCAGTATATTAATTTTTGCGTCACTAGACGAGGTCTACACTTAGCCACCAAAGGCTGCAACTTGGGCATGGTTAGCCCATGACCTTCATTCATATCAACCATATCCTTACTAATCCTTTCCCAATCAAAACATTGTATAAGCAACCCTAATGTCAAACCAACCATACGCATCGCCAATCCTTCACCTGGACAACTCCTCCTTCCGAACCCAAATGGCATGAACTTAAATTCGCCTCTTCCACCTTCTATCCCTTTGAACCTTTCTGGGTGAAACCTTTCAGGGTCACTCCACAAGTTGGGGTCATGATGTATGGCCCATTGATTAACGAGTAGCATGGTACCGTTTGGTATGTGATAGCCTCCGACCACACAATCGTCAGAAGACTCGTGGGGTACTAATAAAGGGCCTGCAGGGTACATTCGCAAAGTCTCGTTTATAATACAGCGGAGGTAAGGCAGGCTGGACAAGTCTGATTCATCAACAAGACGGGTTTTGCATACGTGACTCTCAATTTCGTTTTGTACATTCTTTAGAATATCAGGATGGTTGAGCAGAAGGGAAAAAGCCCATTCCATGGTTGCACTAGAAGTATCGGTGCCGGCTGTTAACAGGTTCTAATCATGAAAAGGCATTAGTTTAAACATTGAGTAAAAAATCTATGCACAAGGTTATTAACATATACTTGTTTTAGCGGCAATATATAGATGAAAAAGAATAGCAAGAAGTTAGCTAATTACAAAGAGATAAAACTTACGTATACACGAGATTGGATCATAAAGCCAATCAATCCAATTGTGATTATGATTCTTATTTCTTTGGGTATTATAAATAACAACGTATTAGAATCATTAAACTTATTGATATCATAAACACAAATAACATAACTAGACGCTTTATTAGTAACCCATAATAACTAATTAATAGCCTATAATGGGAATCATTCATGTTCTAAATTTTTTGATACAATCCTAAATTCATTAGTAAAGATGTAGGAGATGTGATCTTACCAACACAAAGCTTCTAATAAGTTCATCAGTGTAGTACTCTGGATCAGTTTCTTGCAGCTGCAAAAGGACTTCAATTACTGTGTTCCTCTTCTTGTTATTATCGTTACTATTATGTTCCACTTTGTCAATTCTAAGTTGATCAATCAACCCTTGAAAGAAGTCATTTCTTATTTTGTGCAACGAAATTAACTTGTTCTCCAATCCTTTCACTCCGAACCAACTTAAAAATGGCAAGTGATCCCCTATATTCGAAGCACCGGCCACCAGAAATGACTCCTTTACTATCTCCTTAAACCGTTTCCCTTCTTCCTTCATATCGTCACCAAAATACCTCTTCCCGGAAATCATCCTCATCATCACGTTCATTGTCATTTCATTAAATACCGTATTTAAATTCACTGGCAAAGAATAACCCAACATGAGCTTACGTAGCATGAGTCTTCCTTCATCCGTACGTATATCATGAAACTCTTGGATACGATGCGATGAAAAGATTTCAACAGTTGAGATTCGACGTAAGTTGCGCCAATGGTCCCCATATGGTGCCCAACCGATGCTTGTATAGTTGGAGCCAAGAATCTTGCCAGCTAGGAAACGAGGGCGGTTGGCAAATATGATGTCGTTCTTGGTGAAACATTCTTCGGATATGGAAGGAGAAGAGACCAAGAGGACGTTGCGTGACCCGAAGCGGATGAAGAGGATTGGGCCGTGTTTCGCGGAGAGTGTTGCAAGGGCTCTGTAGAGTGGTTTCTTTAATAGGTAAAGGTGGCCGATTATGGGGATGTTTGGGAAGATAGTTGGCGGGAGATTAGCAAATTTGTGGTAGATGTGGGTGGTGATAAGATAAGTAACAAATAGTAGTACGATGGTCACGAAGAGATAACCCATCAAGAGATAAGTGAAAATTAATTTTTTTCCATGTTCGGATCTGACTCCACCCAAATTATATTCATGCCACGACTTGATCACTTTTTACTTTCTTTTTCTTTTCTTCCTTCTTCATTTTAGTCATTCTCGACTGATCAACTGATAGACTCCACTAAAATCATGCCACGTGTCAACCATTTGCACTTTCTTTTAAAAGTACTTTGGTCTCACCAAATCTACTTTAATATTCCTTCTTTTAAACTTTAGCAAATCCGACGGAAAAACCAACGTGATCACAATTCGATTTTATTGTTCTATTTTAATGCATCAAAATGGCTGCTAGACAAGTAATTAAAAAAGTCCAATTTGCATAATTACCCACACTTCTGTTGTTGTTTTATGTGGTTTGGGTTCTTTTAAGTACTATTTTGATTATTTTGTGGTTAGGATTTGCTTATTTTAAGGTTTATTGTGGTTTTGACGTTTTTGTTCCCGTACAGCTTCTTAAGAAGTGCTTATTACGATTGAGAAGTGTTTATTAACGTTTTTAAGTTTCATTAGTGCTTATTACGGTTTTGATTTGGTTTGGTAGTGCTTATTTAAGGTCATTAGTGCTTATTACTTTTTTTAGATTCATAAGTGCTTATTCTTGGTTTCATTGTGGCTTTGATGTTCTTATTTTCGTACAACTTATTAAGAAGTGCTTATTACGGTTAAGAAGTGCTTATTAGGTTTTTGAGGTTCATTAGTGCTTATTACGGTTTTGATTTGGTTTGGTAGTGCTTATGTAAGGTTCATTAGTGTTTTTTTAAGGTTTATTAGTGTTTTTTTTTAGGTTCAAAAGTATTTATTTAAGTTTCATTATTCATAATTTCTTATTTTAAGGTTCATTAGTACTTATTTAAGGTTCACTAGTGCTCATTACGTTTTTTACAGTTCATGGTGTTTTGTTGGTAGTACATATTTCTGTTAGTATTAAGTTAAACTTGCATAATAAAATTGTATGTTTAGGGTTCCTTATTTTTTGATACAGTTTTATAGTCTATATTAACCATTTACGTAAGTCACATAGTTAATACAAACATTTGATATTCTTTGTATAAACTATGACCTAGTACTGAGCTTGGCAGGATGCACCTATACACAAAAATATTGAAAGGGCAAATTAATATTTATACTTAGACAGTAAAAATAAGCAGTTTACAAACATAAAAAAGGCAAAAGATATGTTATCTTTTAGTTGTTTCCGGCCATTGAATAAACATAAAAACATATGAGCATGATAATCACTTGTTGCATTATTTACTTCAACATAAAAGCATTTTTTACGGATGGTATAAACCCCTCCCCCCCCCATCCCTAACCAGTATATATCGTGGTGTCTCTTTACATGCTTTATATACTTTGCTTGTATTTGTGGTTGTGATTATTGTTGTATAACCACTTGGCGATCTTTAAGGCTTGAAGTAAATAAACTTTGAAGAAGCCAAAAGACCGTATTCCCCCCCCCCCCCCCAATGGTTTTACAATTTTGCTAATCTGAGAGTGTCTGATTATTGTTTATGATACAAAATGCATGTGTTGTTCAAAAAAAATTAGAGCATGTTACTGCTTAGAATCTCATGACTCTTGCTATAATGTATCTCCTTCTTGTTTGATGAACTTGGTCTTGAAAATATAGTAGAATAATAAAAATTGAGAAGCATCCATATTACTGAGTATCGCATGGTGTGACTTGTGATCGAGCCTCCCCTAAATCATGGTGGTTGACTGAGTTTTGATGTTCTCAAAAGGTAAACGATGGTGAGGAAGACATTTTTATAGGATCTATAAAGGTAGACATTAGGTATTATAGTGAATTTCCTTGTGTGCTTTTGTAGCAAAGAAGTATTGTCGAAAAACGCATTTAAAATAGAAACTTTGTGCATCAGGTTCCATTGTGCTTTTATTTCATTTCCAAACTCCACCTTATGAAGCAATAAGCAGTTACAAGAAAACAATGAAGCAATCCCAATATGCAGTAATGAAAACCCTTAAATAAGCACTATAATAACCACTAAAAAATAAACAATAAGCAAGGAAAACCCTTAAGTAACCTACTTAGAAATCCCATAACAACATTAAGCATAAAGCTTCTTATAAATAGGCAGTTTAAAAAATTGAGAATAAGCACATAAGCAATAGCAGTTTGTATCAAATTCATATTGCCTAACTGCTTAATGTTGGTAGTCTCATATATAAAAATCTCTAACTAAATAAATAATGATCAAGGAAATAAGAACTTAAATAAGCACATAATTAATTCTCTTAAATGATACTTCAATAAAGAAAACCAAAATAAGAATTTAAGATAAGAGTCCATCTAACGCCTTCAAAATGAGTTTTAGTTGTCTTAAATACTAAAAACTTTAATAAGCACTTAACAATAAGCAGTAAGGAAGGACATGGGCACTTAAATAAGCAATCAAAAAACCTAAGCAGCCTGAAAACCCTAAAAAGCACTTACAAATAAGCAGTAACACAAGAAAAACAAAATGTCTAGGAACTTATTTGTCTTAAATACTAAATAACCCAAATAAGCACTTAAATAAGCAATCAAGAAACCTAATGAACCTAAAACCCTAAAAAGCACTTACGAATAAGCAGTAACACAAAAAAAACAAAACAAAATGTCTGGGCACTTATTTGTCTTAAATACTAAATAACCCAAATAAGCACTTAAATAAGCAATCAAGAAACCTAATGAACCTGAAAACCCTAAAAAGCACTTACAAATAAGCAGTAACACAAGATAAACAATATGTCTAGGCACTTATTTATCTTAAATACTAAAAACCCAAATAAACACTTAACAATGAGCAGTATTTAAGGACATAAGCACTAATAAATAAGCAGTAACACAAGGAAAAAAAATGTCTAAGCACTTAATTGTCTTAAATATTAAAAACCATAATAAGCACTTAATAATAAGCAATAAGGCAAAACACACCATATCTGACGACAAACGTGTTTACGAGTGTGTTGTGAATCAAAATGTGGAGAATCAATGATCAACAGTTTTTGGGTTTCGATCATTTAAGCACCGGATCAGTGCGGTATTTTTTATTTTATTTTATTTTATTTTATTTTATTTTAGGTTAGGTAAAAATAATTAAAGAAAAGTATAATAATAAAATAAAGTACACACAATCAAGCAAAAATTTTTGTATCATTTCCAAGGTAACTTTTTCCTTTTTCAAAGCAAAAAGTACACCGTCGGTTGAGCAACACCAGTCGAACGCCGTAGGTTGAGCATTGACTTTTTATTAAAAGATAAAAGAGGGAATAGTGTATTAGATTTGGTAGGCCAAAGTACTTTTTAAAAACACTACAAAGGGTGGACATGTGGCGTTAATTTAGTAGAGTCGATCACTTGATCAGTCGAGCATGACCAAAATAAGAAAAGGTCCTAAAAAGTAACCAAATCATGAATCATGCATTGATTTTTGGCCTATTTCAATAATTTTCTCTTTAGAGATATTTGAGTATATTTTATGCAAAAAAAAAATACTCGTTTAATATTTGTTCAATCATCTAACTTTTTATGTTTTAATCCTTAATATACTCTCCCGTCTTAAAAATATATATATCCACATTAATATTTATTTTTGTCTTAAAATAAATGTCTAGTTTTTATATATAGACAATAAAAATACTAAGAATTATAGGTTTTTCTACTTTACCTTTATAACCAAAACTTGCATTAATTACTAATTTCTAATTTCAATATTAACTATGAGGGTAAAAATAACATTTTATTAATCAAAACTAGAATTAATTATACATATTATAATTTGTTCATTTTTTGTTTGTGGACACTCTTTTTAAAAACGGAAAGAGCATATATTTAAACATAATAGATTTGAGGTCATGTTAACATGTTGAACAAGTTAAATGTCTATGTGGTACATGTCAATTGACATGTCATTTATCAATTATTAAAAATAATAATACGCATAGTCGGTTTCTAAATTTCCAATATTACCCAGGCATCTTATGTAGGGGTGACAATTCTGTTGAGTTTAAGATATATGAATACAATAAAACCATGTAGACACCACAGAGTACACACCGGAAGACTTAAGATCATAACAAATAAATAATTAACTGAAAGTAAGCGTAACGTACCTCTTGCAAATGTCAGATCTCTTGAACAAAACAAAAGAAGTGGTTTAAAGAGTTGTCCCTTACCGTTTTACAACTCAAACCAATTAGGTGTAAGAATAGTGTCTTACTACCACAGTTTTGTACACACAAATTAACCAACGAATCAAGCGATTGCTAGATCTAACACAAGCCTTTGTTTAATGAAAAACAAAACCAAAACACCCTATAGGAGGGGGGGGTTCGGCCGAATGTAATCAAGATAGGAGAGGGAAAGATCTAGGGTTAATTCAATGCACAAAGTTATGAAAAACCTTAACCCTAGCCTTTGTATATATAGTGAATGAATAGCTTGATGGAAAAGTTAGGGTTTGGGCTTGGAAAACCCACCCTTGGCCGGCCACCTAGAGGAGAGGAAAGGGGAACCGAATCTTTTCCAAACTTAAGATATTCACCATATATTTCTCCCTTTTACATTTAACGGTCGTTAGTCATTTCCGTTAAATACTTAACGATCGTTAGACGGACTTTATATGTAATAATTAATCGTAATCATTAACATTAATTATTAACTTTAATTCTCATTCGCTAATGTGTGCAATCCCGTGGTCACGAGTTCGAATCCGGACATTTACGTATTTGTAAATATATACATTTCCAACAGCTCCCACTTGGATATGTTTACAAAACGTGAAATGACATTGGTTAGCGTCTAGCAACACGTCAATGCCCCCGGTACAACTCGTGTATAGTTTTCTGGAGAAAAACCAAGTTTCGATGATTCATCATCATATTCATCCTTTTGTTTCTAATACCATGTTAATAAGAATATGGATCTCACTCATTTCTTAATTAACAATTTTGTTTCTCGCTTTATATGATTGATCAAGATTACCAATTCTTCTGAACATATTCCAGAAGACCTTGGGCATGGCCATGCAAACATCTTGACAACCCTACGAGGGGCCCAGTAGTATTATACTTCAAAATAAATTTGAAGGAAACAAATCCCGTTTTGACTACAAGCAGGATTCATAAATTTCGCAACACTTCTGAAAACAACCCTTATAACTACCAGTTACGTATAGCGTTAGATTGCTTCACAAAAATGCACTACATCCATGACATATCTCTGGTATCTCAAGTCAGAGGATAAATATCCATGATGTACTTAATGACTAAGATCCATAAAGTATCATCATGTTGGTGGGATAAGTCCTATACTCAATCCATTGAATATCATCTGAAATTAGTCATGCTACGCATCAATATACTTTCAAGTATATTCTAACTAATACTCAGATTTGTCTTAATTCAATATCATTCCCATGTTATTGATCGACAACGGACTATTTCGAATAACTTAAGTTATTCAAGGATTTAAACATGCAAATACAGGACACAATATTATAAATAAAATTAAACGTATACCGTACTTTAATTAATTATAAATAATAATTGTTTAACATCCTTTATCCAAATACTAAATAGATCAATGCATGATAATACCAGTTAATGAATTTTGCCACAAGTCATGAGAATCATACTTGCTGACAAGGCATAATTTCAATTAACTTTGATCTATAGAAATTTTTAGAATACTTATTTCAAGAATTCAATAAGTGAATTTCTTGTATGTGTTTACACATATCTTGATATTGTCATAACATTCCATAAGGTGCATGAAAACCTGAACCACCCTTTTATGAAAATCATCTTTCAAAACTTTAAAGTTTTAAAGTATTCTTTATTCTTTAATATATAATGCAACTATTCCCTTAGCGGAACATAATTAGTCAACATGGTCATCATCAAGGATACCATGACTAGAATTGAGTGTCATCTCAATTATACTAGCATCATTGTGTACAACAATATGCTCTTTAAACATCCGTAAACTTTGAACAATTATAGTGTAATGTTGGTGCCTACCAAAACTCAAGTTTGTTGGCAATGACAATTATGAAACACTTGTCATATTTTCATCCATAGAATCTAGGAGCATCTCCAGACCGTGGAATGTGATTCTAGATCCAAACATATTTCTGTTTTAAAATATTTATTACACTAACAACTTTCAATGTTGTCAAATCATCTTGTAATCAAGCATGACACAACAATCAAGCATATGTTTATAATAATAAACATATATTCCAAGGTTATATATCTTATTTTCAAATCTTACAAACGAAGTTCATTCCCAACTAAAACTTAATTTTAGGTGGAACGTGGTTGCCCATACAACATATAAGATTTAAGAAAATAAAAAATAATACTCCCACTAGCTTTCAGGAATACTTATGAGCTATCTTATTTTAATTATTAAATCAAATATGGATTTAATATTAAACATAAGAATCATCGCCTAGATGCTTGCATATATCCATTCATGGATTCTTGCAGTATGTACATATTCAAAGATTATTTGAATTCATAAAAACTCTTTTGCATTACTTATCGTCCTCGCAAAAGTAATTCCAGAACAAAGAGTTTTGATATTCGTTGTCAAAATTTCATATCAATGAAACTAAGTATGACAATTATAATCTTTATACTTCTATTTAGTGTATCTAGGAAAGAATATTCAATCATAGTTAATTGCTTAAATATGATTAATATTATTATCACTAGACATACATTAAATACGTGTACAATATTGTCCATATGATTTCTACACAAAGATTTAAACCACTAGGGTTTTCATCCATTGAAGAAAATCATCTTCATTTAGATAAACCAAGTATCTAAAATTGATTATCTTTATGGACAGCATCTCAACATTCATAGTATGATTGATTTACCATAATTCAACATTTGGTAAATTCATCATCATGATTAACAAGCTTACCATGATCCTGTAACTCATAATCCTCAGCATATTAAATATCTGAGATATCCTTACGGATCTATGAATGACAATTCCATCATATTGAGGTCTATCATTTACATGTTTAGCCTCATCACGATATTTGCTAGTGCATTTTAGAAGATTATGTATTTTGTAACTTTAATCTTTCAAGATCTAAACCAAAACTCCCACTTGCCTTTAACACTTTAAAGATTACCTCTAAATAGTTTAGCAAGTAGAGCAACAATACATTGTTCTCTTTTGGGATATTACAAAAAACATTGACAGTTCCTGACATTAGTTTGTTACAACTCACTCTACAAGTAGTTTAACAAATTTAGAACTTCATTTATAAGACTTAATGTGATTCATCACATTCCATAAACAAATGGTGTCTTATCAATCTTCTAGGTTGGAGTCTTATTGAGTATATTCAAGCTATATTCAATCTTCTAACCTTGATAACATGTGGAAGAAACTATAGTTATCTTGAATCAAACATGCCAATAGATTTTGATTCTTCTAACTGAACATACCATAAAACTATGGTATTTCATTAGAATTAATATTGTAAGATAATCTAACAATATTTTAAGATAACCATCTAGTCTTTTGCTTACCTATTTACCAACAAAGTAAAACTTAATGGTACAATAGAATTACCAAGTCAATTGCATGTATTATAACACAAGTATTCTTGACCAAGTCAAAAGACATATCAGTTATAATCCGACTATACATTATAAGTCATTGATCAACTCATTGACTTCATGCATATGTCTTAAAACATAGCAAGTTAACGTCTTACTTTATATTGTAAATCTTGTATTAAAAGACTTCATGTTTGTGACTTTACAAAATCATAAACATTTATAATAAAGTAATTATGAACACTGCCTCTGGTTTCAATTAATATTTCAAGTTAATATTTACTACATGTATTTAAGTCATTCAACGAATACTCAAATTCAAAGTAGTATTAGATTACTTCATTTAATTATGTCATTCCATGAAATGTTCAATGTAAGAAACTGCAGAATCATCCATGCTCATTCTCACGACACGTGGATATTTTACCTTGGGCTACAATCTAGTTCACGTTCTCACGTAACATAAATTGTAACTACAAGTGTTTCTTAATGACATAAATATTTAAAGTAGTCTTTGTTATGATCTTGACATATGTTCTTAAAGGGGCAATCATACACATAGAAATCTATAATTCCTATTGGAACGTTACTCTCTTACCTTGCGGTCAAGAGAATCCATTTAAATCATATTTATATGTGTTGTACCTTGCACACAATAAAGATTTCTCCCACTTGTGCATGGAACAACATCATGTAGCAGATAAACAACACGATACACGTTCGTTTATTTGATTAATATGATTTGTGTCATAGATATAACAAGTAGATGTAGGACTATATTGATTAGTAAGGAAACGCACATGACTCTCCTTAAAAACATAAGTGCCTACAATTGGAAAGTAATTATATTTGAAGATAATCTGGGTTACTACACATGAAATAAGGCTTGTAGCTCCCACTGAATTAGAAATCAATAAAACAACTTCTTATTCAGTAATGCAACACAAATGCTCCCACTGAATCTGACAACATTGTAAGTGTTGCATAACCAGTGAAGACAACTTGCTTGCTTTTTACTTTCCTATACCTTTGAAGAACCATACGTAATCATTACTAAGGTACTAAAAGGTGTATTCTACTATATGAATGATGGGTTAGCCATCAATGTTATTAACTCGAAAAATTGGGTATGCAATTTCTTCCTTAATAGGCCTACCATGCCCATAAAGGTATGTAGCACCTTTGAAGGTTAAAGCAAAACAACTAGATAAATAATGCTAGTTTGCCTTTTACCAATTTTCGCGGTAAATAGTCTAACTTCTAATTTAGTAACTCATATACATGTTTTCCAATTAACCAACATTCATGTTGTTACAAAAGGATTCATTCACCAAATGAGGGTAATGAAATCTTTATGGAAAATATGATGTGCAATTCATTGCTATGAGTTACATTAGAATTTAGACAATTCAAATGTTCCTATTATACCTTTCTCATTCATGAAAAGGAATAGGATTGAGTCTCATGCTTTTCCCATTGAAAAGAGACTTCGTTTGTCTTTTCGGTAAATTATTCTCGGTCAAACATTTGTTTGAAAGCAGAATTGATCAATTTACTAATAAAAGACTAAACCACGTTTACGGTTAAATGTTGCATTAATACATTCAAAAGAATTACAAAATTCAATTTTAGTATTTTTTATAATTAACCTTTTCAAGAAAATTAAATACCCATGGTTCATAAGCATATAACCATTTAATTTTCACCGAAAAACTAGGATCCAAATTGACATAGTTTCATCACATCAGTTGATCTGCTAGTAATGAAATTATTCAAGATGGTACGAGTCGAACCTCAATTGCCAATTTTCAAATTGCAATTCCTAGATTTATAGGATTTACATTTAGCCAATTTCAATTGCCATGTAAACATGTTTTATCCCCATCTTATGCCTTGAGTTGCCAGTTCTCACTACAAAACTCAATTAAGTTGTCTAATTTAAGAAACTGCAAAATCATCCATGCCCGTTCTCACGTCACGTGGATATTTTACCCTTTGATTACAATCTAAATCACGTTCTCACGCAAATAAAAGGTAATCTCAGGTGTTTCCGTTTCATTGGATGGCATACAACTTAAATTAAGGGTAATTTGATTTTGGTGTCAAATCAAATATGTACAAAGATGTCATGCATTCATCTTCGTAGCATAAGGTTTTATTAAAACAGTCATATCCTTGTTTTAATGTTTAAGCTTTTCATCGTCAAACTTTAATCGAGGTATTGGTTACACCAATTAAAGAATTACCTTTAATTACCACTATATCCTACTGCTGCATGAGTCATAAGACCCAAGTTATTCGGATAATTACCACAAAAGTGGCGCGTAGAATTTAAGGTCAATTCACCCTTAAAATTTTATGCACATTATATAGGAATACTTGGTAACTCCATTAAGACGCACAAACGAGCGGAGAATTAGGTCAGCGCGAAGCATATTACATACCCTCATCTTTAAGGTCACAATTTAATGCGTACCAACCTTATACCCATCACACAGTTTGTCATTAATGGGTGAGCCGTTCTAACTATTTTGTGCAAAAAATCAATCAATTAAACGATTACGATTACTAAGCTTAAAAATACATGTTTCACCATTGTTTAGGTCAGTTTATTTTTCTTATAAAAATACCCTTGTTACACATAACAAACAAGCAAGTATTTAAAAAATAAACAAATAAACAATGAATGCATAACATAATAATAAGTCATGCATATCAAATAGCCACATGCAAACCTTTTGATAAATCCTATTAATAATCAATTCTAGATATGTCAATATGTATATATTTAATTAAGACTTTCACCCGTTTTCAGCTATGTACAAGGTGAGCCACATGCATAGTCAAAATTAAACATATACCACATAGCATATAATTGATTAAATAATAATAATTGAGGTCTTCCCCAATTATAGATCTATCATAATTTTAGTGTATATCACTTAACCAAGTAAAACATACAATAAAAGCAGATCCATGATAAAACATGCATGTAATTATCATGGATATAAATCACACTTAACAATTAATACAATTAAACAGAGTTACGCAATACACATAAAATTGCATGCAACCTAGGGTTTCTAATCCAATTAAAACTGAAGTTTACAAAACCCTAATTAGGGCACCAAAAAACGCCCCCCAAAAAAAATTAGGGTTTAGGTTTTGCAAACCCTAGATCTACGCATACAATTAATAACACAATCATGTTTATTTTATTTATGTGTTTCAGTAATTAATTACTTGTTATACAAGGCTCGTGATGCCACTGTTGAGTTTAAGATATATGAATACAATAAAACCATGTAGACAACACAGAGTACACAGCGGAAGACTTAAGATCATAACAAATAAATAATTAACTGAAAGTAAGCGTAACGTACCTCTTGCAAATGTCAGATCTCTTGAACAAAACAAAAGAAGTGGTTTAAAGAGTTGTCCCTTACCGTTTTACAACTCAAACCAATTAGGTGTAAGAATAGTGTCTTACTACCACAGTTTTGTACACACAAATTAACCAACGAATCAAGCGATTGCTAGATCTAACACAAGCCTTTGTTTAATGAAAAACAAAACCAAAACACCCTATAGGAGGGGGGGGTTCGGCCGAATGTAATCAAGATAGGAGAGGGAAAGATCTAGGGTTAATTCAATGCACAAAGTTATGAAAAACCTTAACCCTAGCCTTTGTATATATAGTGAATGAATAGCTTGATGGAAAAGTTAGGGTTTGGGCTTGGAAAACCCACCCTTGGCCGGCCACCTAGAGGAGAGGAAAGGGGAACCGAATCTTTTCCAAACTTAAGATATTCACCATATATTTCTCCCTTTTACATTTAACGGTCGTTAGTCATTTCCGTTAAATACTTAACGATCGTTAGACGGACTTTATATGTAATAATTAATTGTAATCATTAACATTAATTATTAACTTTAATTCTCATTCGCTAATGTGTGCAATTCCGTGGTCACGGGTTCGAATCCGGACATTTACGTATTTGTAAATATATACATTTCCAACAAATTCTCGACACGATAAGATAAACAACATGAACCCGACATGAAATTAAACATGTTTGGGTTGAGGATAAATAGGATTGGGTCAAAAACGGGTCAACCCGTCTAACCCATTAAATAAACTGGTCGTGTTTGGGTTGAGTAAGTATTAAACAGGTCAATCCGTGAACCCGTTTAAGTATACAAGATCTTAAAAATAAAATATATAACATGGTTTTTATGTTGGATGTGGATTAAATGTATTTTGTTATTTACTTTTTTTTTTTTTTGAAGAGCAAAGCATTTCATATAACGAACATAGACCAACACAACTACAACCATCAAGATGAAGGCTAAAAGAAAAAGAAAATAAAGCAAGAACTAAAACAAGAAGAAAAGATAAAATAACCCGAACCCGGAACGGTCGAAGAATATGAGTGAATTATAATTTTATACTTTAGATATCATGAAAATTGACGCTTGTAATTCAGAAAATTGTCGCATAGTTATTTGTATGTTATTCTTATCATATTTTAGATCCATATATCATTTTTGCGTTTAAACTAGTTAAATCGACGAACCACCAACTTTATTCACTTCTTGACCTATTTATTTAAATGAGTTAAACGGGTCACAAATGAGTTACGCGTGTTATGCAGGTCTATGTTATGGTTGATTTTCTTGACACGATTAATAAATTGGTCGTATTTTGGTAAAGGCTATACTAACCCGCCAACGCGCGAACCTGAATAGGTTAACACGAACACGATTCGATTGCCACCCCTAATCTTATGTAGTTAAAGGTTTTTTGAAGTAATATATTTTCCTCTAATCTTATGTAGTTAAAGGTTTTTGGAAGTAATATATTTTCGGACGTAAAAACTTTTTAACAAAAAAAAAAAGAAATTTATATTCATGGAATCGCATCAAGAGACTAGGTCAGAAACATTTTGGGGGTAATCGCCAAGTCCTCACCAACCCGAGACCATCTTCCATAGTGAAATAGTAACCAGACACTCAACTAACAGGTGATGAATTGTTTCCAAGTCTTCATTACAAATTGGATACTGAATACAGTCCATATCAATTTCACATTTGATCACAAATATACATGTGCAGGTCACCTATACTTGGTAGCTATACAGCACGAGAGTCTGTCATTGGGATCCAAACAGATTGCTGCCTCACAATCTATACTCCACATAACCAACCAAACTTACTTGTTCACTTTTAGTGAAAATAAGCAATATAAGTGACCATAATGGGAATTTAATCTTTATTTTAAAATGCAGCTTGTATAAAAATGAACATGCAAAAGCTTACAAAGAACAAAAACATGACCTGCCAATTGCATCTTTAAAATACCCTGCAATGAAGAAGATTCATGAAGAAGGATAAATGAATTAGTAAAACGAGGGAAATATAAATTTGGTTACCCTTCATAATTAACAGACGAGATAAAGAACACACTAGTTTTTCGTATGATTCAAAATACTTGCTGTAGTAAAATTCAAACTGAATTTGGTTTTCTCGATGCACCTGATCATACAAATATCAATTAAAAATATGACATCATCATGACACGTAAGCAATAGATGGATATATTAACGCAGTATACAGAGTACACAGCCCACTGTTGGTAACTTTATTATGCTAAGAACCAAGCAAATACAGTCACAAAAAGCAACATGATTTCATCTTATAACAGAACCAAAGGACAAAAAAGAAAACACTTAAGAGCACTTCCAGTTTCATGTAAATGACTATAACAGTGAAACCAAAAGAGACAGTACAACAGAGAGGAAAGTTTTTGAAGGATCAGCCGCAATGACAATCTATTTTTTAGTCAGAAGACCGTTTTGGGTATAGTTCTCAACAGAGTCGACAAGCGTTTCTTCAAGTGGTCTGTAATTCCAGCCCAGCGCCTGCAATTTCTCAGATGTAGCTGAAAATACTCCTTTAGGCTCAGTAAAACTGCCAGTTAATTTAGGTAAAACGGAGTTAATATCAGCAGAAAATAGTCACTTTGATAGTTTCTCCAAGGTACCCTTTTTGTCTTACAAGTAACGGTGTAAATAGTTTACTAAGCTAATGAAATAAACTAATTTATTTTTAAGTGACCACATATGGATAATTTTCAACTATCCGTGCAACAAAAACAGGTAGAAACTTTATAGAAGAATTAATTCTAGATTGGTATAAATTGGCTCAGTTTAAGAAAAGTGTCCTGACTACTTGCGGAACATCTTAACTGTTTCAAATGTCAGTAATCTTATGGCTCATGATTTGTACAGTCCAAAATTTCAAAAACAATTATTTAGGTACTTAGAATATCAATAAATTAAAGTAAGAACTCAACAATGTTGTAATAGCACGATATAATCGTGGACCTTGAAATGTTTATTACAGTATAAAAGTATGATTATAAACTGGAAATAGGCTTATAAGATATGCCTTCTCGGTGTAATTTGCCCTTCTTTTTTTAAATGACCATACGTCTATTATAGAATATATGGAATTTGAACTTGGAAACTTTCTAAACTTGGAACTTGATGCAATATTTGCCAGGGAGTTCAAGATAAAGTAACTCACATATTTGGATACTTGTAGTCAGGATATTTTTTCTTGAGAATATCTACCATATCCTTGGTCCAGATCTCATGGGATGTACATATGTATCTTCCATTTGCCTCGGGTTTTTCAAATACCAAAATTAGTGCGTTTGCTAGATCACGCACATCTACAATCAGCCGCAGCCTGTTCTCTAGTTGTTCAAACCCATCTACACACATGCAGAATAACAATGAAAAATGTCACTTAAAACTCAAATCATGTTTGATATTTTTCTTTACTCGTATACTTATGCAAGGGTTTTCAGGTTACGTTCTATCCCTTTTGGGTCAAATAATCAAATACGTATGATAAAAAACTGGCTAAAAAGTATGGACAGATGGGTCGACCGGGTAGTAAGTTCCCCAGTGCATCTTAGTGCATAAAACTTCCTAAATCACTTTATCCAAAAAGGATGAGATCTAACTTTACACACATATATTTTGTTTAGAAAAATGATTAGGGTCAACTTGAACTATTTCAATCTGTACCAAAAAAATGACATATCTGACCCTTTTTGGTATAGATTGAAATAGTTCAAGTTGACCCATGAAATCATGTCTAAATGCATTCAAACCAATGAAATCAAAATCTGCAGACCAACAGATATGTAAATATGTCATATGGGTAGTATAAATGAACCAACCTCTAAGAAGCTTAATGATAGCCAAACTACTAGCATTCACCGTGCTCTGCAGCAGTGGCCCTAAAATAAGAGTTGGGCAAACAGACTTTAAGTCAATGCCATTTCTTTTCGAGAATTCCCATGCCTCACTTTCTGCTTGTGTCTTAGAAAGACAATACCAATCCTGTATAACAAAGATAAATTAGACATAAAAATCATGACGACATCGGTTTTTGAACCATTTTACTTTTCTTTTCGCTGTAAACCAACCACTGTGAAAATAGGCATAAAAAAAACACGGTTTACAGTATGAGGTGGAAATTTCCACCATTTACTTACGAATGGGTTAAATTGGGACGAACCAACCAGACCTGCATCAAAAAATCACTCGTTTTGACCTATCAAACAGCCCACCCATTATGCTACCTCTAGTTTGCAAGAGTGAGTTACTTAACAAACTGTATAAATACTGAAATTACCATTGTTTGTGGCAATGTTTGTAAAAAAGGTTTCATTTTTGCAAAGTCTAGTATTCTTTTAGCACTTTTTTGCAAAACGGTCATCTGTTTGCAGTGAAAAGGGAAAGCCCAAAGTTATGTCACTTATAAAACAAATGTTACTTGAGCTGATTACATTATTTTTTCTGCAGAATTCTTGGTCAGACCAAAAAGTCTCATCCAATGGTCTATCAGGTCTATTAGGCACCATACACAAAGCAGCAACAGACGACACATACACAACTTTCTTGACATTCACTTCACAACATGCCTTGAGTACATTAATTGTACCTTTAACAGCTGGCTCAATCAGTTCTACCTGCAATGAAAGTAATTAATGATTATAAAGCTTTTTGCCGTTATTGGTAAAACTGCATAAGGCACAATCAAATGAGCGTTAGTGTCTTGCCTCAGGGTTTGGTACAGAACCAGATGGAACTGGACTTGCAGTATGGAACACGCCATCACATTCCACAATGGCTGCACGAAGAGACTCATAGTCGAGAAGGTCAGCCTTGAAGAGCTTCAGGTTCTCAGATGCTCTCTCAAGACTCTTCAAATGAGCATATTTCTCATCCACTGAAAGAAAATGTGTTAAAACAATAGTATATAATTATTTGGCCTACTTAAGGCTCAACAAATGTATGTCATATGTAATTGTCAACCAACATCTTATATCAACGATATTGACTAGCAAGCTCCCGTGAACAGCCAAACCACATAAATCTGCTTCTTTTTTCTCTCTCTCTCTCTCTCTCTCTTTTTTTTTTTTTTTTTTTTTTCATTTTCGATTTACTCAACAAAAACATCCAGAAAGAACCTGATATCGATCTAATCATACGTAATTATGTAAGAAAAAAAAGTGATCGACTATAGAGACCACATCAACATCAAATTTGACAAAAGTCAAAACATGCGAAGCAACAACATCATTAACTATACTCGAACATATTGAAACATTTCATCCTACAACAACTGGATTTTCAATCTCACAACTGAGATTAACCACACAACAATAGGATTCTGAGTCTTCCAGAAAAAGATAAAATAACCAATAGTATTTTATCTCAATTCTTAGGACGAATCATTTAAAAACCTGTCATTAAATTTGTGGTATACCAAACTAGACATTGATTTAGCAAACAAAACTCACCAGCCACCTTTTTTATTTTTCAAAATAAGTTTTTCGGAATAAATTTTTTTAGTTGACTTTTTTTTTGTATGAGATTAAAAAAGATAGATAAAGTTTTGCAGAATTGATGGTCTGATGGATATTTTGGTATAACTGTTATAAACACAAATTTACACCATCTCAAGGTGACATCTCTGGTCATCTTGGGATGGCCAGAGAAAAGTCCCAAAAACTACCACGTATGGTACGACAAATACCAGTTACGCGGCATACATCATATACAAAGGCCTCGACTATCCCCAGCAGCCTCTCACCAGAGATCCCTCCCCGTTTTGTTTGTAAAAACATAAATTATATTATGACACCTAAATCCATAGATGTAGTTTTCAAAAGGATTAGTTTTGCTATTAAAAAAGGGCTAGCGGCGCAGCTTGTTGCCCGTTTGCCGTCCACCTCTTTGTAAATGTCATAAATCTATTATAAATGGGTAAATTAATGTGTATTAAATAAAATTTGTAATATAGAAGAAAAGTTTGTGTTTAATAAATTATATGACATCTGTGTATAATCAAATATTCACACTAAATCTACAAACCAATCTGAAATGCAAAAAACAAACAGTAGATGAAAAGAAAGTGACATCAAGCAACAAAGTCCAATATAATCACCCAACATAGAATAAGGATTAACATAGGAAAGCAACTTACAAGGGTTTCTAACGGTGCCATGAACGATGTAGTTGTTAGATAACAATATCTTAACTAACCAAGATCCTACAAACCCACCAGCACCTGTTACACACACACGTCTTCCCGCCATTAAAGACTAACTATTGAGACTTCTGTAGTTTGACTTGTATATATCCGACCGTTTTAAAGGGGAATTGCTCCGAAACATTAAGGGGGTGTTTGTTTAAGGTTTGGGGTATGTTTGGTAAAAAATAGATTGTGTTGGTGCATGGTTGTTGTTGATGCTGAAAAATATTTAAAAAAAATTATTTTTATAACCTTTTATTTTCAAAGATTATGGAAGATTTTTTTTTTTTTATAATCTCTTACGTAGTGTTTGGTATGTCGTAATCAAAGCCGTAATAGAAAAAATTATTACAATTATTACATTTATAGAATGTAATGATTCATTACAAGTAATGACCCATTACACCAAAATCATTCCTTAAGGGTCCTTTATTTTTTTTTTCATTAATGGAATCAAAATTACATAAAACTCCATCATTAGTTAACCACATTAAATAATTTTTTTATCATTAATGGGTATTTTAGTCTTTTTATTATCGATTCCATTACGTCTTATCATACAACCAAACATGATTAATAATTACAATGAATCATTACATTGCACTTTTCATTCTATTACATCGTTTATTCTAGTCAGTTGACATTTCATTCCGTCTTACCAAACGAACCCTTATAAGTTATGTCTACTAAACAAAGATTATTTATTAAATAACTTATTTTTTGAAAAAAATAAACATAATCTCTCTATAATCTCATGTGCCAAACATATCTTATATGTGAGCATGCGGCTCATGAGCTTATTTTTTTCGGTTTATTTTGAGACTTGTAAACCTATTAAGCTTTTATCTTTTTCCTAATAAAACAAAACTTTTAATGGAAATTTTTTATTTAAAAAAAAAATCAATTCATACCTTATTTGGTAATGTTTTTTAAAAATTAATTTTTTTTTCTAAATTTTGAAAAATAATTTATTTTTATTTCTTTCCTAATTTAGCTATAGGAGAGCCAATTCATTCTTATTGAAAAAAATTGGGTCAATAGGAGAGCTTAATTTTGCTACGTAAGCAAAATCGTAAGATGTGATTGATTAACAAAAGTCAAAATTAAATTGATTTTGGTCAACCTTTAACAAATTTGATGAAAAAATTTGGCCGAGAAGAAAAACACTACTTTACTTAAAAGTACAATAATTTATTTACATTGTACAATCAATTAAAAGCATATCTACCAAATTATATATAACCAATTAAAACACCTCTTACTAAAAAGTAAAATAAAATTTTCACAATGTATAATTAAACAAACTACAACATAATCTAAAATATAATTAAAATAATAAAACAAACTAATTAATGCTATTTTTAAAACACCCCAAAAATAAAAAGTAAATGTTATTATATACATTGTACAAATTAATAAAACATACAAAGCTTCATACAACCTAACAAGTTGATGGTACATATAGTTTTGAAAACCGGACCAGAATGGGTTCAACGGGGAACCGGAGTCGCCACCGGTTCGGCTAGTTAATAAAAGTCATCCGAAACGAACCAGAGAGAACCCGTTGAAACCGATACAAACTGGTGAATCAGGTCTCATAAAGATTTATTTCTCAAGTTAATCGTCACAGGATACCCGTCGCCGCAACATGCGATACCCTGCTAGTATGCAATTATAAGTTTAAGTTGGAAATATATGTAATTTTCAATTTTTAAAATGACCACATGTGTAAGTTCTCTTTGTTTTAAAAGAAATGTTTCAGTTTCAGTCCTTGTTAATATCTAGTTTTAGCTTTTCAATACTTTATTTTGTTTTTCTTACTTATGACCCAACTTTTGCTGATAAAATTTGTCTCAGGGGTGGCATGTTATCATGTTGTTCAATTAGGTTATTTTGTTGTTACCAAAAAAGTTGTTACTCCGTATATTATTATATTATATTATATTATATTATATTATATATATATATATATATACTAAAAAGGATTTTTGAACGGGGCAAAACCCGAAATCTTAAGTGTTCCGTTTTGTGCTAAATCTCAACTTTATTGGCCCATCACTAATGATATAATACATGAACAGAAGCAACAGTATTTTAGTGGATCGTGTGCCACTTTGTGATTGGCTGAAACGTGTTGAGAGTTTTCCTGTTCATCCCCGTTTTGGCGTAATGATCCCGTAATACACTCCAGGCGTGATTTACCACATATAATCCGGCTGATCTTTGTACTAGAGGAGGATACGTGTCTTCAGATAAAATCTACCACTCTCACCGCCTTTCTTCCACTTCCTAGAAAATTCTATACCGTTATTGATCAATCCATCTTATCACACCTGCCAAACCTGATCATCGAAGAAGAAACTCCCAAAACCCGGAAAAAAACTGTTTGGAATACCACACTTTATCTCACATTACTCTCTCTAAAAATCAGACAAATCTTGAAGGTCGGAGTATTATTCTTGGATTTGGGTTTTAAGGTTAGTAATAATTATGAATTTGTTTGCAAAAAATAGGACCGTTCGATATTGTTAATCATAAACAGATCTTGAAGCTTGGAGTATTGTTCTTGAATTTCGATTTTAGGGTTAATAATAATTATGATTTAAGATCATTTGAGGACAAAAGATTATTTACATACCAAGGATCAATCTCCACCATCAATTTTTATTTGATCTAATGGATGAGATTAATCCCAACAATTTAAAAAACACACTTTCATCCTCTTTTTTCAAATATTAATAACTTTCAAACCGTTAATCGTTAAGCGAAAAAAAATATATCATTGCGACGAGCATTTAATTATCTTTCTATAGATGGGCACTTTGATATACTTTCGACAAAAAAAATTTTTTCGTATTTTTTACGTATTTTTTTTAAGTATTTTCGTTTTTTTACGTTACAGAAATTTACATTAAATAATCATATATGATATAACACTATTAGTGTTATATCATATATGATATTAGTGTTATATCATATATGATATTTATATCATATATGATTTAACAATAGTATCACATATGATATTACATATCATATGTGATTTAACACTAAATATCGCATGTGATATTCAAATTAGTGTTAAATCATATATGATAGTTCATGCAAATTACAGTTTCGAAAAAAAATGAAAAAAAAAAAGACGAAAAAACGTGAAAAAAACGATTTTTTTTTCTTTTTTCGAAAGTATATCAAAGTGCCCGTTTATAGAAAGATAATTAAATGCTCGTCGCGATGGTGTAATTATTTTTGCTTAACGATTAACGGTTTAAGAGATATTTAAATTTTAAAAAATAGGTGAAATAATAAAATGTTTTTAATCTCAGACATTGATTTTTTTTTAAATGAATGGTTAAGTTTGGTATGTAAAATAACTCTCCTCTAATAATTATGCTTCATTACATAATTTGTTGAAAAAAAAAAGTCCTTTGGGTATTATTTTCTGCTCGGCTTAGCTTCATTTTTTTTTCTTTTTTTTAAATGTTTTTTTATAATTAATTTGTTATTTTTCTGTGAGTTTACGGCTGAAATTTGTCATGTTTAGTACTCCTTTTTATGGGTTATGATTGTTGATTGTTTTTTTCCCAAGTTTAATTTAATCTAATTGCTATTTTTTGTTGTTTTCGATGCGGAAGTTGTGATTAGAGTGTTTTTTTGTTTGGTTTTGTTGATGGGTTGGTTGGGTTTCTTGGATAGTTGATTCCACATTCTTGTTTGCTAATTTTTATGCCACATTTGTTTGAGTATATGGGTGGGGGAGATTAAAGGTGCGCCTATCTGAGTCTTGGCATGGCAAATCATTAGATTTGCAGCTACGGACGCCATTTGATTACAAACTGTGGTCAGAAGCTGTGTATAGGCTGCCATTATGGTCACTAATTTCATAAATGCTATAAGGTGCATTTTACATGGTTGTGACGATCCTTTACCCATGTTGTCTTGCTGCGGAATGTGGAAGGATGGTAGAGTGCGAGAAACGTTCGCCTCAGCAACCTCCATGTGCGCAGCCAGGGCATGAATTAATCTGATCCAAACTTTGGAATATTTTTGGAGCAGTGTAAAACGACGTAGTATCAAATACCTACCCAAGGGCTACAACAGATAGCCTCGCGTTATGAAGTTTATTCGTTAAGGTATGTGCTTCTAGACAAATTGACAGTGTCGCTCCACATAATGGCATGGCAACACATCCTGAATTTGTGTATGCAACTATGGTGGAGAAGAATAACACGCTGTCATTTGCACCACATATGTATAAACGAGTACTAAAGGGATGTCCATATACAATTACACTTAGTAGGGATGAGCGCGGTATCATTTTTGCACCATACCGGCACCGTTTTCCGTGTACCGGATTTTTCCCAACCTAAATTCAAAGTATAAGTATACCTTTTATCAAAAAATATATTTAATCCTCTGTTTGTTAGCGTCCATAATAGTCAGACCATACAAAAGACACATTTTGAGCCTCATTATTTGAATAATCATAACATCTATATTTGAATGATTTTGTGCAGTCATTTTATTATGTTTTATACTATGGTTCTCAGAAAGTCCTTCCTGAGTGTTATGAGTGGTTTATGGCATAAAGCCTTAAACTCCATATTTGACTATACAATGCAATGCACGTATGATCAAATAGTCAGTACACTATTCCTTTTTACATATAATGAGTGCCTTTAGTTAGTAAGTTACAATACCAGGTTCTTAATCTCTAATGTACTGATCGGTGTATTTTACATCCCCCTTATTGCATGTTAATTACGCATTGTTGCATCATTATTCATTGTTATGCATGTACTTTGAGGGTGTTTTGTGATTATGTAGGCTATGCGCAAGAATGAGCTTAAGTTGTGATATTACAAGCTTAAAATGAAGACATGCAAGATTAAAACGTTGTCGCGCCGTTTTGCTCGTGGCAATAGACGTCATCGAGAAAGAAAAGTATTTTTTTTGGGCTCTAATTTGAATGTGCAAAAGAAGAGTAAAAAGAAAAGAAAATAAAAAGCCCAAAGGCTATTATGGATTGGTGGAGTGCACAAGAAGAAAAAAAGGGAGCTAGTATCTCTTATTAATATAACGAGATCCCAAGAAAATAAGAACAAACCCTATCTCATTAACTCTGGACGAGATCTCAGAAAAGAAAAAAAAAACAATTTCAGCCGCCATTGTTGTTATTCATTCGTGAATCCCAGGAAGAAAACAAGCACCACATTCATAATATATGATATTTTCTTTCTCGGCGAATGTGCTTTAATACAAGGGATTTAATTCTTTTGGCTTAATTACACTACGTGACAACATGCAAAGAAGAATGACACTGTCGACTAACGTGATGCGCGGCTAAGCCTTTTGTAATCTCTCCCGGTAAAAGATATATTTGGTTTGATCATGTTTACGGATTATAATTTATTTGTCAAACATTAATTCATATGATTTTATTGCATATCATTTGTTTGAATTTAATGTTTTAGTATAATTATTTTATTGAATTATTGTGAGACATTTTATAGCGAGTCAACGATTGTGCCAAGCCTAAGTAGCATAAGGGTTAAGACGATTCGTATGTTTAACATAATTTGTTCCCATAATTGTTCGTTAAATAATTATAAAATTAATTAATAGGATTATTAGAAGACATGTTATTGCTAGTCAACGAATTGTACCGAGTCCAACTAGTTTAGGTATTAAGACAATTCGTGTGGTAAACATAACTTGCGCCCAAAATTATCCTTTTCAATTAATACAAAGCAAGCATTAGTAATAATCCGTAACTTAGTCATATCAATATATCCGGAGCCGGGAGGGATTACTTTTCACTCAATTGTTCATAACTTCGCTTTTATTTGCTTATTGAATTTTTATTTGTTTATTTGCTTTTTAGTTTATTAGTAGTTTTAGTATTAAGTGTTAAACTAGTTATTTATTTCATAGAATTTAGTTTAATTAGTAATTTAGTTATTAAGATTTCAAAACCAAAACTTTTATTGATCAGTGATCACCTCAAAACTTAAGTTAGAACCACATACTTCTCGTGGATACGATACCCGCTTGCCCTATCTAGTATAAGGTAATTAGGTTTATTTTTTATTGGTACAACGAGCCTGTCATGTACCATCATGGCCTAACTGATATACAGGTTCATGAATCTTTATTAGTTTCATAGCCTAGATGATTTTAGTGATTGTAAAAGAGTAGGATTTGATTTGTGTGAGGGGTTTGAAGTACACAATAAGTGTTACAGAGGTTTAGTTGTAACAGAAGGTTTTCCGCTGCTCATCCCTAACACTTACCATGCCAAAGAAGCAATAGGGTGTTTACTCAGTCGTCTCGACGTGTTTTGCTTCATTCTAAAATGCAGTTGTTTGCTTTATAAATATATAATCACTTCTGCCTATAATGCCATTTCAAAATTAGTTTGAGTTGGTATGGGTGAAATCGTTAGTGAAGATGCCTTGGCTTGGTATGAAAGTCATCCAAAGAATTTGCAAGCTTCCAAGTTGATTTCAAGACTTCAAGACGATGTCATAAATTACCAGGTAAAATTCCTTATGAGATAAAAGGACTATTTTATGAAAAGAAACCTAATGGTCAAATTAGATAGACTATTACTAAAGAGGGTACCTCATACAATGTGTAGAACCATCAGGGGTGAAACTCTTTAATGCGTGTCGTTAAGTATGCCTGGAAACAAAAAGAGGTACGAGACTGATGAAGTGTTAAATGTTATCCTTGGATTTGATGGCAAGGATGTTAGAAGAATCGGGTTTCGTGCAGAATTGAATTTTAATCACAGTACTCTTTTTGTTAGCGCTAATGTTCAGCCTACTTTTCATGCCTCTTTTATTAGATTATATAGTAGCAAGATCGGTTTAGCCAACAATATTTTCTACAAGACCATCCAGTTGAGAAAAAAGATTGGTCCTTTATGCTTATGCTTCACAAGAATCCTATCAATGTACCCGCTGTCAAGATGAACTAATCAAACCCATTAGTAGTTAACGAATTTACTAAATTTCGTACCTTTGTTCACCAATTTTACAAACTAGACTCCCAAAGTTTATGTATTGTTAACTAAATTAGTACTTCTATGAATTTTATTATCTTATATTGTGTTTGCTTAAATGTTTCTAAACCAAGTTTGTATGCGTGTTTTTTATATCGTGCTTGATGAATATATTCTCGACCATGCGTACTTTTTGGCCCAAACCATATGGGATCAAAATTAGTTTCCGTTTTTATGTATTTTCTGAATACAAATGGTTCATCACAACGCGCAATTTGGCTTATAAGTTGTTCTCTCATCTTTGTTTATTATGTTGATTTTCTTTGAGTAACAAATCTATTCTGGCGATATGTTCAAGGGTGTTCGGTTCAGAATTTTTCTACCTCTTTGCAAAGGGATTTGGTTGAAATATAATGTTGACTTTTTGTGCAACAACAAATCGTTTTTGTTGAACTACATATAGCGCAAGCATTGTTTAAAAAGTATGAATCTTATTATAGTAGTCTTTAAAAAGCTTACCAAGTCTGCGTTTATAAGTTTTTAAAATGATGCTGCCCCGCAAAGAACGCGCGGGCAATCTTGCTTGTTTCTACTAAATTGCAAAGTTGGTCCATGTCATATTTATCAATTAACATTTGTCATTTATATTAACTTTTTATTACACAGTTTGTTCAACCTAGTTGCATCAATGGTTTTATGAGGAAATTCTCAAAATAAGCCAAAAAGTTATGCATGGTCTCTTACATAGTATTTTTTGTGCCTTTTCTCATTTTGGTTATGCTCAACTGCTCAACTGCGCGACTCCATTATTTTTATGCCATGTGTCTGTGCAAGTACAAGTAATAGGTAGAGATATTTTTTTAACTTTTAGCTTAAACGAGTGTGGTACCCCGCGCGTTGCCGCGGGATTGCCTTGTCTCGATAGTCGTAATTGCGAACTATGGGTCACTGTTGGTTGAGTTAAAGTCCCTTAGTTGTCAAAATGGCTAAATATTGACAACTAAATTATTCAATTTATAACCTGATATATGAAACCCTTCTGAAACAACACTGAACTAACCCAAGTATACTAATATCATAGCCAATGTCCATAACCATATAGGCCACCACCCTTTTCTGAAATCCACTACCCTATTTCAGAGCCATTTTTCTGGATTCAAAATAATCAGATAAGTAAAAACACATTCACTGTTTACCGTCTAATCATGGATGTAAAGTTTGTTTCGGCTTCTCGTGAGTGAGTTTGTCTATCTCTTCATATGTTTTCTCACCATCACCAATTTTCTTTTCAATATTGCCAACCAAATCCTGAAATAATTTAAGCGCCACCAATTTTGTTGATCCAGTAACTCAGTCTCAGCTTTTGTACCAACAACAACTGACCATCCGAGTGCCACATTAGTGGATCCGCAACATCCTGAAACAAATGTAATATCATCAAAAGCTTATGTCACAATGTTATGTAGTAAAACAGATGTACAAAGCGCATGTGTACTATTTAATGATCATTATCAAATGATATCCTTGACTAACTAACATATTTGCTCAATATTTAACTATAAACGATTTTCTAATATTCCTCTTATGCCTCTATATTCCGGTTAAATAATATAATTCCGGCTAAGTAATAATAAAATAGAAAAGAAGAAAACACATTACTTGTTGGTTTAAAGTGATGTACAGCTTTAGCTTTTTTGAATTAATCTCTGGATTCATCAAGTCATCTAGAGCTTCCCTAAGCTGCTATCTCTCCTATGTAATTCGCCCTCCATAATATCGTCTAAATCTTCCATTTCTTATTCATCAGCCATACACTCATCATCATTGTGGTATCGGTGTTTGACAGGGCATTTTGGAAGGTTGTGTTTGGATAGCACATAAGCAGAGGCGGATTAGAATTTCCAAGCATTCTAAGTTGGTTGTCTGCTTGAAAATAAGTTGTTTAGGGCCATTAAGCACCTGAAATCAGTTGAACAAAAAAAAACTTTATTTCAATTTTCAATTCCTAACATATGTTTCTTGATTAACTTGGATCCTATACAATATTAACTGAATGGAATAACTGAAAATACAAAAAGCAACAAACCTGAGATCGGAAGGCCTTTTCAAACTCACAAACGCGGCCCACATCAAACGCATCCACCAACACCTACACAACATACTCGTACTTCAAATCAGAATAATCCTTAAAACTAAAAATATTAGAACTGTTAGTCACTTTTTAATGGTATCGTTTACTTAGCAGACAATGTGCCACGTGAAGAGAAGCAAGAAAAATGTATCAACCATGTTAATTTCCATACCTGTACATATACGTACTTAACCAATGGACCAAGAGCACATTATGAAGCTATGATAATGACGATGATAAACATCGTTTCAAACATGCGTTACTACATAGCCACGTCCAATAAGGGGTCGAAGAGCAGGTTTAACCCCATTCACCTGCACACCACCATGAGGACATCGTTAGAAAGTCAATGATTGGGAGATTTTTAGGATCAAGTGTGCACTAAATTGCTATCATAGTAACACAACACGACCCTGTTTCTACTGATATAAAAAAATTATGCCATATCTATTTATAAAAACTGTATTTATTGACAAAAACTTCAACATTTAGATTGTATTATATTTATTTATTTTGACCCTTTGTGACCTGTCGACAAAAGGCTAAAAATACAACAAATGACATAAACTCACTTACGATCGTACCGAAGTGCATATTTGCATAAGGCTCTTCGGGAGTAAGAATCTCCCATGACACAATTCCAAAGGAGAAAACATCAACCTGTAACATCCTACATCCCAGTAGATAAAAAGTAACGTTAAAGCCGAAAATAAAAATCCTAAAACGCAAAAACAAAGCTACTGAAGGACATATTTACCTTCTCAAAAACTTGATTACTGCTACCGTTCAGCAGCATCAGAGGCATCCACGGTAGGGTTCGTAGACTTGTTCTTTGTAATTTTTTTAGCTGCATATATTGAACGCGGCATAATGAATTGCATTTCATAAAAACAAAATGTATCAGTGAATATAAAATAATATGGTCTTTATCCAAGTATAATTACTCTCAGGCAGCTTATAAGTGCTTACTTACACTTTCCGATATACCCAAACAGTAAATTCATGTTTTACCTTCTTGCAATATAGTTGCCTAAAGCAAGTACTCTTAAGCCATTCCTGAAAGTCCATCCTTATTCCTGAAAATCCATTCTTCGATATTGAAGTGCACTAAGCTGCAATTACCAAAACAGTGTATTATGATTACTATTCTGACAACATTAAAGTAATATGAAGGGTTCATATAGAAACAAAAAGACAAAAAACCCAATGACATATCGATGCTAAGTAATCATGGACACGTGACTCCTTCATGGCATATGTAGCATGTTTCATCAAGGCCTGAGAACGGTCATGAGAAATTAGGAGCCAACTACGACTTTGCAAAGGCAGTTCTAGTAAGCTGACTATTAAATAAGTAGCTTAACCCATATATGATAGAACCAAATATGTTATAACTGAATCTTTTGGGCTCGTTGTGGTCTACAAATCCGACTTTAAAGACTTTCCAGCATCATCAATTCATATTTCAGGTTAATTATTCATAAGTAGCCTTGCATATAAAAAAAAGAATAGGAATCAACATACTGTAAACTCATCCTAAAAAAAGAATAGGAATCAACATATTTGAGGTTAATTATCCTACTCTTTAAATAAAGAATAGGAATCAAAAGTGACTTGTACGAATGTTGACAAAGAAGAACTACCAATCAAGTCGTAGTATTATTCATATGAAAGTATGATAAACAACAGTTCATACTTTTCTTCAATATAGAATTTGTAAAGTTAAATTATGCAAAATGAGTTTTAAGATCTAAAGTCTGTTATTATTAAAGAACAACAATGTAATATATAAACTGTTTACTCAAAAACACACGTTCAACACTATTTATAGACTCCTACACATCAATATACTTTAATAATGAAATGAAATGAATTAGAGCAAAATAGATATACCATAACAGATAAGAGAACAACATACATCATAATATTACCAATAATGGAAATACTACGAACAATGTTAGACCTGACTTTAGTAGTGTCAGCAACAGTGAAGGTCAATGTAGGTATGGGTTCTCTTGTCTAAATTATTTCATATCCATGTCTTCCTGCAAATTGTGCACAGATACTAAACATATAACATGTAAACTTTCTATATTTGAAACTGGCCGAATTTCCAAACCAAATTATTATAACTATTCTGGGATTACAGATTATCAATATAAGAATATGAAAAATTGTAAAAAGAGTAATTAATCATAAAGGCTAATATAAGAACATGAAAAATTGTAAAAAGAGTAATTAATCATAAAGGCTAATCAAATTAGTAAAATATAACGTATATTTTCGAGACTCTCTTACAGAACCCATGACTCTTTTACACCCTTTATAAAACATTAGAAATCTAAACACCCTATTGATTTTCTTAAAAAGTAACCTATAGTTTCCACACTTGTTTACAATCTTTCGTATAGTTAAAGTTCCTTAAAACATTTCCTACAAAAAGTTAATTGTTTATAATAAACCATGTAGTAACAACTTGTGTAAAGTAGGTGCGTTATCCTACAAACAATCATACTCAGTTTGACAGCAACAAAAACATATACAAACCAAAGCAATGCAATCTCAAATAAGATTATGCATTTGAAATCCCGCTAGATATTTCCTATGTTCATTCTACTGTGACTACAACTTGATTTGACACGCATAGACATACACGCATTACGTCATTATATTTCTTAAACGTTTCATCTTTCTGATGTTCAGGTTAAACGAATAATAATAAGATTATTGCAGCTTTTGTATACCCATATAAGCTCTTAACATTATTGTGAGCAAAAAAAATAAAGCAAAATACATTCGGTTAATCTACATACCAATTTGATATGCTGATTGTCAACTCTACATTCCTTGACCAGGTCCGATGCCTGAAACTTTCGTGTTACCTAAAGATCATTCAAATACAAAAGAAAAATATTAGAATGGCGACGAAAATAAATATTACGTCTTGCTTAACTGCACTGCCACTCTATTAATACTCCAAACCCTATCTCTCATCTTACCACTTAACGTGCAGATTTTCAGCAAACCAAACACACCTATTGGTGCAGATTTTCAGCAAACTAAACGCGCCTATTGGTGCATATTTTCAGCCAACTGAACGCGCCTAGTGGTGCAGATGCTCAGCCAACTAAATGCGCCCTTTAGGGGCTGAATAAGCAGCTTCAATGCACCACGTAGTGGCTGAAAACGCAGGTTCAAATGCACCCTTTAGGGGCTGAAAACGCATGGTTTAGGAGCTGTAATGAGCATTTGTGCGGATAGAGAGATATATTATTACTATTTTCATAAAAACAAATTTCACGCCAATATAAAAACCACAGATTTATGCAATTGCGTACACACCGACGTTAGTAAGACAATGAAATAACACAACCAAAAAACATCCCTAGCAACTCACCTGTGGAAAAATTCTTTTAGTTGGTTTTACTAAATCTTTCACCTTAAACCTTTATCGTAAAAGAGAGACAAAAACTACAACTTGCTTATACAGAAGTTAAGAGCCCTATATGATAGGCTGTTGTTGTTTATACAAATGTGCCCTATAATCTTTTATACCTAGTCGCACTCTTATCAATGGCCGATGTAAAAGAGGGGCCCTTGTTTACACGCTGAATGGGTAAAACAAATACAAATCAAGAAACGACTTAAACGCAAAAGCAAGTCAGAGTAAACAAAAGTTCATGTCCGAAAATTACAATTACCAAAAGGGAGGACATTTGCAGCGGCAGGGCAGGTGCATGTTTGACAATAAGGATAGAGGCAATTAATCCAAAGTTTAGAAACCATAAAACCTATGCATAATATTATACAATCAAAAACAAAAATTGCTCATACCTATAATCAAGATTCAAAATTAAACAAAATTAAAACCCTAAATCCTTGAAGTGGTCTTAACAATTAACATCTCACCTCGCGCGTTCACAGTTGCAGTCATAACACAATTATCTTTGACCGTCGCTCCGCATCTGACCTCGCGCGGTAATAAAAGAAGGTGGTATATCCCTGTTTATGATTCCAGCGCCAAAATCCAACATGACTGTTCCATATCCTGTATGTGTACCTGTTGCAGAAAGCCAATCAAAAAGTGTTGTTTTGATAAGAGGTTGTGTTTGTTGTTTGAGTGATTTGGCTGGAAGAATGTTTACGAAAAAACTAATAATTTGGATTCGCATCAGTCAAGTTTTAGATGATGTTGATCTAAGATGAGTGTGGTAGCTTCTCGAGAAGGAGTGTATATTTTTGGTTTTGATGATTAAATTATATGAGATGAAGAGAGGCGGTGAAGAGAGGCGGTGGGATTTGTTTAGTAAAGGTGTGAGAGGTTTACAGTATTTTGATAGTGAGGAGCATTAAAAGCTATTTCAGCTGCAATAAATGTCCACCCACTCTCGTAAGGACACGTAAGTAGTAACCACAATTTGTGAGAGGAGCATCGCTCGATCTTTAGTATATATAGATAATTACAAACATACCCGTAAACCAACAACACATATTTTATTTTCTCTCTCTTATAATTAGATCCATCACCACCCATTAATCTTACCTGCAAATTAGTATATATCAATCGTTGTGTTAAGTTGAAACAATTAACTACAAATACTCAAGATTTCTGTGTCAAGTATCTCTTCCTGCCATCAAAAAACTTATCACCATGCCCCGCACCATCTCATCATCATGACCCGCTGATATAAACCTTGATAACAAATTTCTTTGACTCTCACTTCCGGCGACGCTGTTAGATCTCGCCGTTAGATCTGAGTCTTCGCCAGTTCTCGTTGCCGGTTGTCGTCGCCGGTTAGATCTCGAAACACGTTTAGGACTTGTTGGGCATTTGGCAAATCAAGGACTGTTTTGAAGATTGCAGATTTCATTTTGGAGTGTTATTATGTCTAAGAACTGTTGGTAATGTCTTGGTAGTGAAAATGTTATGTTGTTTGTTACAAAACAAATGTTGGAAACAACTTGGATGATGGAATTGCACTCTGATTTTGCCTTATATATTTGCGTTATATATCTTAGTCACAAAGACACTAGCTTTTTTTTCTTTGTTCTTTCTTTTTTTTTTTTCTTTTTTTTCCTTGGATATTGCTACAAAAAAAACTCCGGATCTGATAAAAAAGAGACCATTTTTTGTGTCCTTTTAATGATTAAAAAATATAGCTTGGAGGTGATTGTAGTCGGAGTGGTGGTTGAGCAGTGGTGGTTGAGAAGTGGTGGTTGAGCAGTGGTGGTTGGCCGGAGGTGGTTGCCGGAATCTGCAGATGAAGGTGGCCGAAATTTGGGTGTGAAATGAGATAGAAAGAGAGAGAATAAGAATATGAGGGTATTTTAGACAATGTATTGCAGTTGACACGTGTCATAATTTGGATGGAGTCGAGTAGTTGAGCAGTTGAGCATGACCAAAATGATAAAATAACTAAAAAAATGACCATGTAATGGACCATGCATAATTTTTTGGCTTATTTTGGGAATTTCCACTGGTTTTATTTGGATAAAATAAGGGTTGGATGTGTAATAAAAGATTAATGAAGATCACGAGATTGTTTGGTATAAATTATTAGACAATATTATTTAGGTTGGCCCGAAGCCCCGAACCAATAATATATAGAGCTGAGTAAACAAGAGATAATAGAAACTCTAGTGGACTCGAATTGAAGCCCATAATAGGGTTTGTGTTAACCTAAATAGTATTGTCTAATACTCTTCCGTATTTTATACCATGAAGCTGTAAAGCTCGAGATTGGATTAGCAAAATTCTTAAAAAATAAAAATCTTTGTTATTAAAGATCTACGCTTCTGTTGTGACGAATCAGATCACATGTAGTGTACTTCTTTGATCCTTGCAACATTATGATCACAATTACATAAAAAGTAAAAATAAAATTTAGGTCAAAAGATGCCATTGTAATCGTGCAATGACCGTTAATGTTTGTTTCGTCTTAGTCGTTGCAGCTGAAAATTTGCATGCCTCCATTGATTATAAGACGTCTTCATCAACATCTTATTCAAAACAAATACTGACGGTTGTTGCTTGACAACGACATATTTTGGCGAATAAATAATGTTTACTTTTAATGTAATTCTGATCATAATATTGCAAGGATCAAAGAAGTACAATAAAGGTGATCTGATCGCGTCGATGTTAATTAACTCAAAAACAAAAAAGAATATGGATGACATTGTTAATAGTCAGCGGTGGTGATTATTCTTAGGTTTTGTGTGATAACAACGACTCGAAAAAGACTATGTTTTAATAAAGTGATTTGACGGGGTGACATAAAAGCAACAACTCATGATGACCAACTAGGTATAAGGATCAACTCTGCTCTAATAACTCGTAGGTTACAAATTATTATTAAGCCATAATATATAAAGTAAACACAACATAATAGAAACCTTAGCAGACTCAAAGCCTGCGCTCAAGTTTGAGCCAACCTAGTTAATATTGTATAATATAACTGCACGAAGCATAGGTATAATTTTTATTTTTCTTTTTCATTTAGATTTTGTATTTGTAATTTGTTGAAATGGTTACTAATTTCTCAGATGACATGTGTTTAAGGTATTCTATTGACTAGGCGGCTACTTGAGGGTAAGCGATTTTAAACGAGGGTCACGCTATTGCCATTTCAGTTCTATGTCATATCTACCTCGTGTTATTTCTTTTCCCTTTCCCCTTCATTTCTAATTACATTAACATTTTTTTGATTATAAGATAAAATAACAACATACAGAATGAACATAATCGATCCGCTAGAGTGTATTAGAGGATAAATAAACACAAGCCTAGTTTGTAGGTTTAGAGTTTGACGGGTGATCTAGAGGAAGCGGCTCAACGTAGCTACCTAAGTCTGAAGATCAGACCCGCTCCAATCACGGTTTATGTCTATCATCCCCTAATACAATGATGCATTAAAAATAAATAATAATAATTAGAGAAATAAAACGTTTGCAAATACAAGTTAAATTAACTTTCTTTTTTTCTCTCTTTTTTTTTTTTTAAATCTTTTACCTATATTTCACATGGATTTTCATTAGTGCTAATGCAAAGGTTTGGTTTGATGTTGTTGTTCAAACTACAACGTGGATCATCTGGAGATACCGGAATAGATCGAGTTTGCTTCGATCCCAAACCTCCAAGAAAGGACACCTTAGGAGACGAGATTAAAACTCTATCGCATTCTTGGATATTAAGTAGAAGTAAAAAATTTGTTCCCAAAGTGGCTTGATTGGATTACTAACCTCAAAACTGTTTTTAATCAATTGTAATCTTTTCTAGCATTTTGCTAGGTTTTAAAAAAATAGTCGTTTCAAAAACAATGTCATGAAATATTAATTAAGTTAACAGTAGCAATAACTACACAATAGATGTTTAATTTGAATCTGATATTAGTTTAGTTTACGTCTTCAAATAGTGAATCTCGTCTTGAGACTCTGCTGATGACTTTCCACGAGATCTATATCGTAAAAGTAAATACTTAATTAACTTCGGTTTCAGATTAGTTAACAAAGACGATATTTATTATTTTGTTGTTGTTGGTAAATAACTAAAGAATACAAAATGAAAAAAATTAGATATAAATAACATACCGAACTATTTAGATGTTAAAAAAAAAAAAAAAAAAAAAAAAAAAGACTATTTAGGATCTATGAAACTTTTTGATACTCTAGAGAGTATTTATGTAACTTTCTAATATAATGTAGCATGACTAATTAGGACTTGCATGTAAAGGTTTGAACAAGTCAGATTATCCCTTGACTATTTAGGATTGTTTTCGATTTCATAAGATCGTAATTATAGGATCGGATCAGGATCGTAAAATCTTGTGAAAATGTATATATATTTGTATAGGGGTTGTAATTTTATATTTCTATATATTTTTATATAATATTTTATATAATAAACGAATCTAAGTGAATGATAAAAAAAAGTTATATGTTCAAGTACCGTAGTAGTAGAATATTAAATATATTGCAATGCATACGTGCACAAAGTTACTATATACATGCATATACTTCTTTTATCAATGTTTTTGATTATAGGTTTTTCGTGATAACATTCGATTATGCAAAAAAATAGTGTTAATTTATTGGTACACGATTCTGCCACTTTTTGTTACAATATATAGATTAATACAAAAAATAAATGGATTGTATCTGAAAATGAAACGGCATAATTTATAATAGAGGACAAAACAATATTTTTTTCTTGATGACCAAATAAATTAAATTAGGATATTTTGATAATACAACTGAATTTTTTTAACATATAGTTCATGAAAATATGTAACATAAAATAAATTATGAACAAAGTTGGGTTAAGTATCTAGATGATTTACTTCAAAAACAAGTTTCTGACATGTTACAAAGCACGAAATCGTTTTTCATAATAAACCCAAAAAGACACATCTAAACTATTTTTAAATAGTCCACAAAAGTATAATGATTTAATACTCATTAATCTTGCAAAAGACAATCAATTAACAACACTAAAATAATAGCTTTTATGAAGAATTCTTAGTCATTTTTGTTAATACAAATAAGCCGTAAAAACGTTTATTTATATTTTACGATCTTCTAATGTTTTGTCGATAACAAACGTAAAATCATCTTAACGAAACAAATAAAATACGTAAATTGTTTGAACTAATAGTTTCTAACATATTCACATTTTCACATAAAACACTAAAACAAGTATAAGTGATTTTATAATTTAATATTACATATGTACAACAACTAGTGTTTACATATTTGGGTAAAATATACACATAACAAGTATTTAGTATATTGGGTAATATAAATGGGTAAAAACTTAAGTATCATAACCCATTGGGCAAATACATTGAATGTAGTTGGGTACAACCCAAAGCCCATGATCCATTGAGCTTGACCCATAACCCATTGCATGACATCATGCTTATATCATATATGGATAATATTTATAACCCATGGTATTGACCCATACCCAATGCCTAGATACATTGAACTCTTGGTGAGCACTCAAGAGAATGTCTAGATACATTGAACCATTTGTGAGCACTCAAGAGATACATTGTATCTAGCCAAAGATCCATGGATCAACCCATGACCCATGACCCATAACCAAAATACCCATGGGTAAAGAGGAGCGTTCCACGGATCCCTGGCTTTGTGCTAGCCGGATCCCAAGTGGAAGGGATCCGTGGGATCCGGGGAACAGTAGAGAATTTTCTCTATAAATAGTGAGCCATTTCTTTACTTTTAGCTCACCACTTCACATATACTCTCTCCAAGTTTTATATCTCTCTAACCTCAGATCCAAGAGATCTATGTAGTTTGTCTTTTGTTTTTGTGTGATCTTCTAGGTTCCTCTTAAAGGCAAGATTACCACTTCTTGAAGACGTGCAAGCTCAAGTCCATGAGTTGTCATGCTTCGTCATCATCAAGACTACTAAAGTTCTCTTGTTGATAGTTCTTCCTTTCTCCATAGATGTTGGGTTGAAAGCATTAGTGAAGAATGCCAAAAGTGACAAGATGAAAGCATTAGTGAAAGGTGTTCATCATCCGTGTCAAAGCATTAGTGAAGAATGCTAAAGGTGTCAAGACGAAGGCATTAGTGAAGGGTGCCAAGCGTTGTATCAAATGCATTAGTGAAGGATGCCGAAGAATCAAATCAAGTCGCATTTGGGAAGAATGCCTAGGTCGTATAATCGATGAGGTGCATCGTTATACATATAAGTATTTGTTTGTTTGTTTCCAAGGATGGCGATATCCTTGATGAAGGTGTAACAAGGAATTGATCTCCTTGGTATTAGGTGTTGTGTTGTGAAGGGTAGTAGTTCCTCCATAGTAATGGAACTAGGTGCTTAGCCTAGTACCTAATAAAGGGTAGGCGACGTTGTGATAGGATTAGTTCTCCTAAGGTGTGAAAGAACTCGGTGGTTAGCCTAGCACCGTATAAAGGGTAGGCGACGTTGTGTTAGGTGTGGTTCGCCTTGGTGTGAAAGAACTCGGTATTTAGCTTTGTACCGGAAAAAGGTTAAGCGACGTTGTGAAGGCTTCTCCGCCACAAGGAGTTGGTGTAGTGCTTACGAACTCTCGAGTAGGTGACTCGGGGAGTGGAGTAGGGCAAGGAAGGTGTCCTTGTAGCCGAACCACTATAAATAACTTGTGTCATGGTGATGTGCTTCTTACTCTTTATATTTCATTACACGTTTATATATCTATCTATCAACGTCCAACATAAACAATCAAATAGATTGACATAAGTCGATCTAAATAGATTAAAAGGAAGTTTTAAATTGGTAAAACTATTCAACCCCCCCTTCTAGTTTTCCACAATTGGCATCAGAGCTTCGTTACCAAGTTTTTTTTTGTATATTGTACTTTGAAAACTTGATACGATCCGTGTATGTTTAAAAACTACAAAGAAGGGAATTTCTTAAAACAAAAAGTCATGTTTTTAGAAATCATCATATGTTGGATAGTGATAGATTATTCTAACATTTTTCTTTGAGAAGTCTTCATACTAGGATTTGGGTATCTTAGAAGATCATGAAGTATTTCGCGTCTATGGTTTCTAAAACCATAAAAAGGGAATATAGCAAAGGATTGGGGTATCTTAGAAGATAATGAAGTATTTCGCGTCTATGGTTTCTAAAACCATAAAAAGGGGATATAGCAAAGGTATGTTTTCTTAGTTACATTTTTTTCAAAAACGTGCTAAATTGCTTGTGGACAAAATGGTGATATATGCTTCTATCTTATAATAAGCATAATATGAAAAGTGTTTTAGTGATTTTTTTCTTTGAAGTTTTGTTGTTAGATATCTTGTTAATCAAACTTGAATAAAGGTAAAAATGGGTAATATAACTTCACTAAAAAGTCTTCAAAGACTAAACCTTTTCGTCGGGTCAAAACGTACATTTTTGTAATTCTGTGTTAGATCCGCGGATCCCTCAGGTTACATTGGACGAATCCCTCAAGCGTGGGATCCGTGGGATCCGTGGTACAGAAGACAGTTTTTGTCTGAATTTCAAAAATTCATAACTTTTTAACCGTAAGTCGTTAGAAGTCGTGCCACCTATCGTTTTAAAGGTATTTGAGTCTACTTTCATTTAAAAATGATTTCATAAACTGATTCAAAACAATAATTTACAGAATCATTGATTTATAATAGAAAGTCATTTTTCGGTCATAACTTTTGCACAAACTTTTGATCTAATTGGAGACGGATGTTTTCGCTTTTGAATAACAATGTGTCCTCTATTGAAATTAAGGTTTTGATCATATTTATAAATATAAAAGAAACTAATCAAGCTTGGTATACATGTTTATATTTAACACAAAGCGATGAAAAGAACTTTCGTATGTTATGCTAAATGATAAATTGTCTTCGTTGCATTACTTGATTATTTGCTTATCTCAAATAGCTTTTGTGCTTGTTTGATTGAATAGCATATGTGGTTTCCTTACCTTGCTATTCATTCTCTTGTTTGTCGATTTAGTAATATTCTACTAATCAATGTGCTATTTGAAGAAGTGTTTGGGATAACATCTAGTTGTGTCGAAAATGTTAGTTTAGATATTTAGATAAGTCATATAGGTTGAAAAATGTTTAAAACATATAACACACTAAATGGATTTTTGATCGAGTTTGTCATATGTGCTTATATGATTTCCTTTGTTCTTGTATCATTTTCTAAAAACAACAAGAATGTACATCGGATCATAACCTACACTTGTGTTGATGATGTACTCTCCATTTTCCTTTTCATGATCGCTCTCCAAGCTTCTTGACAACTTGATTATTTCATCCGATATACTCAAGTAAATTATTTTGCTACGCAAATATAATTGTTCATATCCGAAAGTCCAAACTCAAAGCTTTCCAACAACATATGTTGAACTAGCTCATCCAACCAGTTTTTGTTGTTTACCATATGGAAACTTTTAAACTTATTTTTAACATGACGCCTTCGTCACCTTATTTGTCTCAAGTATAATATTAAACGAAGCAAAGTATCATCATTGTTACTCTTCGATAGGCCATTGTAGGAATATAAATTTTCCTAACTTGAGAATGAATACTGGAGAACTTATTGCACTAGAAACTCAATTTGACCTAACGGTTGAATTGCTTCCTTGATAGAAGTTGGGTATGTGGAATCACCCATAAAAATGGTCGTGTTTAGCCGTAATTGAGCACCGCTAGTAACAGTCTCATATTCATTCTCTCACTTGGGAAATTTATACTCCTATGTTTTCCTAAAGTAAGTTTACAATGGAAATACTTTGCATTGTCTTAGGATTACTAATCAAACAAGTTGTAAAATAAAATTTTCTTTTAGTTAATCACAACCACTTGCCTCATCAAGCGATTATCTTGCTTTGATCGAGAAGAGCTACATGACTTCATGGACGAAGTTCATTGTATGCTAATCACCATCCGTAATGACTATACATAGTTCATTGCTTCCGTTGGCCAAAACAACCCTATTGTCTTGAACACCATCATCTACTCTGCACGCCATTGTTAATACAAATGATTTACTAATCTAGATCGTAAATAGGTTTTTGAGTTTCTTGAATAGTGCTTGTTAAGTTTGATAAACCTCTTTGTTATTTGTGAGCTCGATCTCATTTGATATATTAGTGTTAGAACCTCTTAAACTTGAAATATGATTCATTGTCAAAGTCATTGCATACCTTTTGTAAAGGTTCTGCTTAGCAGATAGACGGATCCCAAAATTTGTGCTTGACGGATTCCTACTCTTAGGGAACCGTGGGATCCGGCAAACAGAAAATGCAATTGCAATCATTGTATTTCAATCATGTCCTTAGAACACCTCACACTAAGCTAAACATAGTGTCTTAAGGAAAATTAAGTCCTTATCAAGTTAAGTAGATCCTTTCCTACTCAACTCACCTAGATCACACTCTAAGACGCTTGTAGATCTATCATTTTCACTTTAACCCAATACTCTTCCGCTCTCTATGATCACTCATCATTCTCACATGATCCCTCACATCTAGCTTTAGAAATCTTTCGATTATGGCAAAATTGATCATAAATCATCCTTACCTCAAAATTTATCGAAGTTGATCAAATTCTAGTTTTCCCATCTCAAAGCCTCTAGGATATTTTCCAAAACACTAGACACAACCTGATCTCTAGGATCATTTAGCTTCAATTGACACTCTAAATCTTTAGTGTCATCCTTGCTCATCCATTGGTACTCTTGAAAGTTCCAAATCCTTCCATAAATAACAATCATTAACTACATCACTCATTACCTTCAAGTACTCAAGCACCCCTTCATTTAAAACACTTAGGAGGACTGAAACACTCAAGATGATATAGGTCTTAGATCTTAGAAACATCATTTCCACTCTTTCATAACTGCTGAAAGCCGGATCCCTAGGATTAGCCTAGACGGATCCCTCTGAGGAAGGAACCGTGGGATCCGGATGACAGTTTATGTCTAACTTTGCTAAAACAATCATTTCAACTCATCTTCCTAACTCAAACACTCCATCTCATCTTATATAAGTTCCTAGATCAGTGAAACTCTGAACTTCAACCTTGTGCGTGCTAATCATCACATTCCAAAGGATTTTAGAGACTTAAGTCTTGAATGCACTTGCTAAATCCTTCCCTTTATAAGTCATCTTCCTAGAATCCCTTAGTCATCAAACACAACATAATTCTCAGCATTTAGAAACCTTTTCCTTAGTCATTTCATCATGAGGAAAGCTCCTAGTGCTAACTTGCTCGTGTTGTACACGAAATTTCCTCAACCGAATCATCTCCGGTTAAACCCACAAATGGTAGGACTTCCCATCCACCGAATCATCATCCGTAAGAGATAATAGTGCTAGAATCTCACCTCAACAAACCCAATCAACAATTGCCAAGAGAACCGCAATAATTAGCATTAAACCTCTTAGGTTAGAAAAGGGATCATCGAGCTCTAAACCAAATGTACCTAGTTCTAGCAAAACGTCTAAACCCTCATTCCTAGAGCATGGACTACACTCCTTTACCGAGCCTCTCTCTATTCATTAGAGCATTCACCACCGAGAACTTCTCATTCACCAACCTTCTCGTTAAAATAGGAACCACCTACATCACCAACTAGTCCATCGTTGGAAACAAGGAACCACCAAGGACTTGATCATATGAAGGAATTTCCATTACCACCACTCTCATTCCTAGTAGAACCTCATCCTAAATTACTCAATGTACCTCCACCATCATTTGTAGAACCTCCTCAAAACATCCTGTTCCTAATCAAGACAATAATTGCTCTAATTGTCTAATCACCCAAGAACTTGTTCAAGAAGTACGAAATGAGTTGCATTTCATGTTTAATTATCTTCTTGAAAGATTGGACCAAATCAACAAGTCTACTCATCCCTAGACTCAAGCACTTTGTTGCTTCTTAAGCTTTGGTCACTTATTAGTATTAGTAGAATTGGCTAAATCACTCTCTTAGTTTTTAGATATTTGTTGATCATCTCTTATGTTTTATTGAATGATAGTTTACTTGCCATATTGCATTGAGTATATGTTTGTTGGTTGAATACATTTCTCATTATGATGTTAACATTACTTGTTACATCACCATTGCTGAATTTAATCATCAGCTATACGGATCCCTCAAAGTTGCCTAGACGGATCCCTACTAGGAGGGAACCGTGGGATCCGTGAGACAGAAAACTATTTTTCTACTAACTTGGATCACATATGCAGGAAATTTTGCATTATACTTGTTTTCTAACCTTTGTTTTGTAGTTATTCAATCTACACTTGAAGCCTTTTGACACCCTAAAGCTAGGGGGAGCTTTGTGTCAAAACAATACATTGCAAATTACTTGCAATATTATGATTACATCCCTTTGCAAAATTGCAATCATCAAGGGGGAGCACATTCGTCACTTAGACGAAATCTTTTGCAAACTTAGTTGCAAACAAACTAGATTAGTATTACTTTCTTGACGCCCTTACCTAGGGATGGACTCGTCAAGGGGGAGTAAAGACGAGATCCTTTCCCGTTACTTGCTCTCAACCTCTTTTTATTTCTTTCACATGTTTTTCTTAAAAACAATGTGTTGCTTTCTTTCAAGGCTCTTTTTGTTTCGACAAAAAGGGGGAGAAGAAAGTAAAAACTACAAATTCAAACTTTTACGAATTTTAGATTTTTCTTAAAATAATTTTATGTTTTGTCATCAACAAAAAGGGGGAGATTGTTAATACAAATAAGCCGTAAAAACGTTTATTTATATTTTACGATCTTCTAATGTTTTGTCGATAACAAACGTAAAATCATCTTAACGAAACAAATAAAATACGTAAATGGTTTGAACTAATAGTTTCTAACATATTCACATAAAACACTAAAACAAGTATAAGTGATTTTATGATTTAATATTACATATGTACAACAACTAGTGTTTACATATTTGGGTAAAATATACACATAACTAGTATGTAGTATATTGGGTAATATAAATGGGTAGAAACTTAAGTTTCATAACCCATTGGGCAAATACATTGAATGTAGTTGGGTACAACCCAAAGCCCATGATCCATTGAGCTTGACCCATAACCCATTGCATGACATCATGCTTATATCATATATGGATAATATTTATAACCCATGGTATTGACCCATACCCAATGCCTAGATACATTGAACTCTTGGTGAGCACTCAAGAGAATGTCTAGATACATTGAACCCTTGGTGAGCACTCAAGAGATACATTGTATCTAGCCAAAGATCCATAGATCAACCCATGACCCATGACCCATAACCAAAATACCGATGGGTAAAGAGGAGCGTTCCACGGATCCCTGGCTTTGTGCTAGCTGGATCCCAAGTGGAAGGGATCCGTGGGATCCGGGGAACAGTAGAGAATTTTCTCTATAAATAGTGAGCCATTTCTTTCCTTTTAGCTCACCACTTCACATATACTCTCTCCAAGTTTTATATCTCTCTAACCTCAGATCCAAGAGATCTATGTAGTTTGTCTTTTGTTTTTGTGTGATCTTCTAGGTTCCTCTTAAAGGCAGGATCACCACTTCTTGAAGACGTGCAAGCTCAAGTCCATGAGTTGTCATGCTTCGTCATCATCAAGACTACTAAAGTTCTCTTGTTGATAGTTCTTCCTTTCTCCATAGATGTTGGGTTGAAGGCATTAGTTAAGAATGCCAAAAGTGACAAGATGAAAGCATTAGTGAAAGGTGTTCATCATCCGTGTCAAAGCATTAGTGAAGAATGCTAAAGGTGTCAAGACGAAGGCATTAGTGAAGGGTGCCAAGCGTTGTGTCAAAGGCATTAGTGAAGGATGCCGAAGAATCAAATCAAGTCGCATTTGGGAAGAATGCCTAGGTCGTATAATCGATGAGGTGCATCGTTATACATATAAGTATTTGTTTGTTTGTTTCCAAGGATGGCGATATCCTTGATGAAGGTGTAACAAGGAATTGATCTCCTTGGTATTAGGTGTTGTGTTGTGAAGGGTAGTAGTTCCTCCATAGTAATGGAACTAGGTGCTTAGCCTAGTACCTAATAAAGGGTAGGCGACGTTGTGATATGATTAGTTCTCCTAAGGTGTGAAAGAACTCGGTGGTTAGCCTAGCACCGTATAAAGGGTAGGCGACGTTGTGTTAGGTGTGGTTCGCCTTGGTGTGAAAGAACTCGGTATTTAGCTTTGTACCGGAAAAAGGTTAAGCGACGTTGTGAAGGCTTCTCCGCCACAAGGAGTTGGTGTAGTGCTTACGAACTCTCGAGTAGGTGACTCGGGGAGTGGAGTAGGGTAAGGAAGGTGTCCTTGTAGCCGAACCACTATAAATAACTTGTGTCGTGGTGATGTGCTTCTTACTCTTTATATTTCATTACACGTTTATATATCTATCTATCAACGTCCAACATAAACAATCAAATAGATTGACATAAGTCGATCTAAATAGATTAAAAGGAAGTTTTAAATTGGTAAAACTATTCAAACCCCCCTTCTAGTTTTCCACAATTTTGGCTATAAAATGTGGGCTTATGCTTAATAAGTTAATATAGCAAAAATAATAATAATAATAATAATAATAATAATAATAAGTTAATAAAAGAATCAAATCCTAAACAATCCTATGATCGTAGTCGTAATCCTATGATCCTACTTGAATTACGATCTTGTAAAGATCCTGATCGTTTTTTGTGTGCCGGATCGCGATTTTGACAATCATGAAATAAACTACTAGCTTAAGCAATGTTTTAAAAACCGGGTTTGGAATCGACCCAATCGAATCATCGGATCACCCGGTTATCGGTTCAATTGGTTTGGCGGCCGGGTCAACTCTATTTTCCATTTAAGTATACTGCATGCAATATTTCGGCTCACCAAACATATATAAAACCTTAATATTTAATATCAGACATACACAAAGCCTAAAAAATTAAATACCAATCACGTTAATTGGTTTATAAAACATATACTCCCTCCGTCCCAAAATTATTGTCTTCGTTTGACTTTTTCGGTCTTTTTTTTACATCTTTGACCTTGAATATTTTTGTTTGTGTTATATGAAACTTGATGTAAAATATATGAATGTATTGCGTTTTAAATGTATTCTCATTGATATGAATTTCATCAACGGTTGTTTAACACAAACAAAAATATTCTAGGTTAAAGTTGAAGAAGAAAGACCAAAAAAGTCAAAATGGGACAATAATTTTAGGACGGAGGTAGTATTAGACAACAACAAATACATACGATTCAACATTAATACAAATTTTAAACTTAAAAACAAAAATATATATCGTCACGATTAATCCAAACTTACGATATACAAAGTAAACCAATCGAAACACTTTGCTCTACGTTTCTCAATTATTAAAAGATAAAAATAGATCTCAAGATTCATTGAACACGTTGTTCTTAATAAAATAACCAATAAAACATGACCAAGACCGATACATCTATTAGGCTGGTCCCAATCGTGACATGAGATTACCCAGGTCACCACAGCTTTCTCTCTCCAGCGACCAGATATAATCCGGATGCCACAGTCGATGACCGACGTTTTTATTTTATTATTATTTTTTTTAATTCAAACATTTTATAGAGTGGTGAAGTTGGTATTTAACTATTTATAGAGTGGTAAAATTTTTAAAAAAAGTTTTTTAGTTTAATGCCCCAAACAGTCGAAAAAGTGGTTTGGAGTCCAAATTTAATATCGGTTGAATTTCGGACCGATGTCCAAATTATTCCCTTGTCGACCGATGTCATGACCTATTGCCATAAACGGGTCGACCGATTTAAACATCGGTCATATGCAATGACCAACCGATTTCAAATTGACGATTGCGTCTAGCCTTATAGAAACTTTGCTCTACGTTTTTCAATTATTAAAAGATAAAAGACGACTTTGAAATGTATGCTTAAATATGATTATTGAAGTAGTTCTATTACATACAAATATATCTATTATATATTGTTTAGGTTGTTGTAAATATTGAGTTATATAATTAGGTCATTGTCCTTTTTATACAAAATGCTAGATCACTGCTGGGTCAATTCGGTTTTTCATTTAAATATATTGCATGCAATATTTAGGCTCACCAAATACTTATAAAACCTTTAATATTTGATACCAAATATATATACACAAAGCCTAAAAAACTGAGTATCAATCACGTAATTGGTGTATAAAACATATATTATACAACAACAAACACATACAATTCAACAATAATATAAGTTTAAACTTAAAAACAAGAATATCAATCATCACGATCAATCCAAACTTATCATTTAATTACGTAGTAAGTGCGAATGTTTTGAATAGATCTATTTGTTTGAAATCCCCGTCTAGGTAGTTACCCTACTTGACTCGTACGTCAAACGGATGCATAATTATTTGAGGTACTTGAGTGTTCACGGAAATGAACACTTACAAGGGCACCAAAAATTAGAAAACATTAAAGTTTCGGGGTCATGAGCTTAGTGCAATATTAATACATTTTCTATGACGCTGTATTTGTTATAATGGTCATACATACTGAAATCTTGTAATCCGCACTTTAACAATTACATTTACTTAAACATATGAACTCACTAACTTTGTGTTGACACTTTTAGCATGTATTCTTTCAGGTCCAGAAGACATTATATTTGGCTTGGAGCATTAGAGTCGCACAACATGTTTTGTGATGCATTATATTGACCATTTGATGATTTTTTAACAATGTTTATGTTTCATATCACACTCGGACCTCTATTTTGTAACTCTGATATTATTTAGCGAATGATATATTTTAAAAATGTCTCATTTATAAGTCGTTTTCTATGACTTGAACTTTGTGCTATGAAGTAGCACTCTTAGTTACTTTCCGCTACTATACTGATTTTGGGGGTGTTATACAGCCGACTTCGATGGACTGAGTTGACTTGAGTCACATAAAACTTGACGGGTCAAACCAAAATTTCCAAGCCTAAAAAACCGGTTCATTTTGATCCGTTTTTTCGATAAAAAATGGTTCAACCGGATGGGTTGAACCGGGTTCAAAACACTGAGCATAAATTCAAAAAAAAAAATAAACTACTGACCGACGTATCAGTATCATAAATAAAAATAAAGGGGAATATCATAAATAAATATAAGGGAGAATTACATATAAATAAAAATAATCATAAAATACAATGATTTTAATGTATCAAAAAGATATATGTGTAATTTTATTAAAAAACAGGGACATATATGTAAAAGTCCCTAAAAATAATCTTTAGACTAAAATACACCGTTGGTCCCTAAACTTGGCAAGACGCATCGTTATGGGACAAAACTCGACATTTTCATCACCATAGGTCCAAACCTTGGCCATTAAATGCCAGAATCGTCCCTTGACCAATAACGCCTATGTCAACGTTTTTTTTCTGTTAGTTATTGGAGGGTATTATAGTCCATACACATTTATAACTCAACTTAGTTAATTCTGAGAAACGCTTTACCGTATACCATCTTGATCGTTTCCCTCCTTCCTCACACAACCCTCACACACACTTTAACAATGGCAGACAAGGAGCTTACTTTTACAGATGTAACTGATGAGATGGTAAAATATGTGAAGGCAAAATATGCGGATACTTGGTTAAAAGAAGATGAAATGTCTGATGAAATGTTTGATGATTTATGCAGATTTGCGAAAAAAGCTCAAGTGATGAAAGGTTAGTCGTGTTTTTTTTGTATTTGTGTGATTGCCATTTTAAGGGATGAGCATAAATAACTCCAATTTATTTGACAGAAATCCGAGCAGTGTCAGAATCTGTAAAAAAGAGGGATTATAGCAAGCTAAAGATATCTGACGATATGGTTGAGTATGCCATGGCTACTTATGGGAATAAGTGGGATATAGGAGATGACATTGCTTATGTGATACTTTAAGACTTGTGGGAAAAATATGGGAATAAGGAGCCTGAGAAAGGTTAGAGTTAATGTTTGCAAGCTAAGAAAGTTGTAATGTGTGAACTCTGATTTCTTTCTGTTTTGTCTATCTTTCCAGATACTAATGTGAAAGGAAATGAAGTTGATGTCATCATTATTTCAGACACATCTGATGATGAGTGTGGGAACATGTCTTCTAAGACCACTAATTTGAAAGGTTCCACTTCCCAAGCTTCCAAGGCGTCCAAGGCTTCCGCTCCCAAAGTTGTACTTGGTCTTGTAGCGGCTGTGGGATGCTCCGGCACAAATAGGAATGAGTGGTATGTGCCTCCCCCTAAGGACCTCAAGTCTCCCCCCATGAATAACAAGCCTCCCATCAAGAAGTTCACCTGTTATTTTTAGTTGTTGATGTAATGAAGATGTATATTTTTTGGCTGATGATGGTTACTGAAAACGATACTTGTTAACATGTATATTTTGCTTCATATGGTGTAATTAGGTGGTGGTGTAGGTATATTTTGGATATGTTGTTTTCATTTTGTAGTTTGCACTTGCATATCCAGTTTAGGTGGGTGCTTGGGAAAACCCATTTTGACTTATAAGGTCAACAAACCAAATTATTTGAGGAACCACACCGAATTGTTAGTATTTAAAATCTCTTTTGTTTGACTTATAAAGTCAACAGATTCAAATTGTAACCAAAATTCAATTATTATAACAAAAGAATCACACACATATCAGTTAAGCTACATTTAGACTGAAAGACAACATAGCATTTCTTGCTAGGAATTCACTGCGTTAAATGACTAGTAGGTGATCCATTTGGTCTGTCAGTTGCAGTTAGTTCAACTGGTGTTTGTCTTGGGCGTTATCCATTTGGTCTTTCAGTTGTAGGTGCTTCACGTGGTTTTTGGCTTGGGCGCTCTTCACTTGCTATTTCAGTTGTAGGTGGTTCACTTTCTTCTTCATCACTGCCCAAGGATGCACCAACACTAGTAGGTGCATAAATATGTAGACCCATCAAATATCCACCACTATCTCCTGTGGTTGTGTTTTCCCTTGTAACACCATCTCTACCAGTATAAGATGTGTTTCCCCTTATCTCAAGGCACACTGGACAAACATACCACATGAAAGCTATATAGGGTGGACGCCTTGCAAAAAAGGTCAATCCAACCCTGTTTTCCCTTTCAACCCAACAATCAATGCATACCATTTCACAACCATTTTCTACATCCATGGTGATAATATGTTGGTATGATAAACAATTGCTGACTTAAGATGTATTATATCAGTAGATGGGAGTTGTGGTTGTTGAACAAGTAGATAAGGAGTAAAGACAATATAAATTCTTACAAGCTAGTCAACTTATAAAGTCAACAAAAAATACAAAAACATGTTCCAACATAATATTGTCGATATTACAAATGGCTAGAAGAGTAGAAGCCTATAACCTTCGAAAACTGCTGGAATTTGTGCCATTCAGAGCGTGAATTTTATCCAGCACATATAGATGTCTTGGATATAACTCTTCCACAGACACTCCATTGTAAGCTGCCTCATACTCTGCATCTTCAAGCCAAATTTTCCTCTCTCATTCCTCTTCAATTCTTTTGTACATTCTCTCCTCTTCCAAATACTGCTGGAATGCTTCTTCATCCAACCTGAACTGCTCTTCATCTTCCTCCAAATTTTTGTGTTCTTCTTCTTGCTCATAAAGAGCTTCATAAAACTCTTGTTCCATAGTCTTCCGTATATCGTCTTCATCCATCCACTACAAAAGTAATACATTTGCACATCAACTAGAATGTAAACACACAAGAACAATCATTATGCAAATGACAATTAAATGAATACCTGTTGCCTTCTGCCATCACAATGCCTTTTTCTACCTCTAACTTTAGTTTCCATTGTTGGTTTTGGTACCTGATCCTTTTGACAGCTAGACTTATTATGTCCAACAGTTTGACAATTGGAGCATTTAATCTGTTTACGAGCTCTAGATTTACCCATTTTGACGCAATTTCTCTGAAAGGGTTGGGTTTATGTATATGAATTCAAATTTGTGGTAAAATGTGAGAATAAAGTGCTTGCTATAAGTTAATGCAAATGTGAGGACATGATAGGGGACTAAAACCTTAGTCCCCTATACTCTTAAACTGTTTGAGCAAGGACCATAGTTCTACCAACAATCAAAACCGATATAACAACTCTCTTAGACGAATACAACAATTAACAACATAATTAACAAATTAAAACACTAGAACATAACATATATATTCATTAACTTCATATTAAACATTAAATATTCAGTACATATTTTTCCAAAAAAAAAGGGAAAACATAACCACTTCTTTTCCTTCTCAACACTTCCTAAGATCATCAAGGAAGTTGTTCCTGTCACACACCTGTGAGTGTGTCTGACAGATCATCCTCCTTATCTCCAACGCCTTCAAGACATTAGCCTTTTGCCTGTTGCGAAGATCCTCGATAACCTTGTAGTTCATCACCGTAGTTCGAAAGCCTTCGATCTCAGAGATGTATTCTTGGGTTTCCTTCATACCCCGAATCAAGTCAGTCAAAGTGTTTTGGAGTCCCTTAGCAATTTTGATGTCCTTATCGTTTTCTCTCTGATAAAAGAGAGAAATCGAGTCAAACATGTAGTCAGAGTTCGAAGCTTTGGCGAGTTCTTCAAGTAGTGGGAAGTCAGCCATTGGGAGGTTGTTGAGATTTTCTTAGGATATGTTTCTTTTGATTGTTGGTATGCAATTGGTATAGTGTATTAACCAATAAATACCAAAAACAACTGGACGTTCCAAATTCAGGGACTAATTGTGAAGTTAGTAAAAAGAGAAATAGTCAAGTTTGTGTGAGAAAAAATATGCGGGAATTTTAAGTGCAAAAAACGGCTAACTGGCCAAATTAAGGGACCAAGTGTGACATTTTAAACCTATTACCCTGCAACTTGACCTTTTGCCTTCCTTGATACGCTTATACACAATTAATGTGTTGGGAATCACCAAAAGAACCCAACTAACAAGATCCGAAACAATAAACACAATCATAATAACTCGACCCAATTAACAAAACCCAATCAAAACGAAACCTAACATACATCCACACTCACGTACTGAAACACACATCTAGTCAAACCCATTCTTAAAAAAACAAAAAAGTAACAATGAAGGACAGAAGCATATTCGTCTACACTTTTAAGGATGTGAAGGAAGAAGAAGAAGGTGAGGTCCTGTTCAGAATCCACTATAATGGGGTTTTTGATTATAGCCCACTCAGGTATGAACGAGGTTCATTAATTAATCTGTGTGCCTTTACCAGTGATAGGGATATATTTAGTTCAAGCCTTGATAATGTGTTATCAGAGATTAATGAACAAAAATGGGCGTTGTTTTTCTCTGATCCTAAACAATCCATAGAAAATGGTTTGCATTTGATTCATACTGATGTTGATGTTCATACTTTGTTTGGAATGGCTGAAACAAATGAGTTAGTTGATATCTTCGTAGCCCACAAGCCCCAAAAGTTAGCACAATTTTTATTAAAAAACATCAGTTTTGAAGTTGTGGGTTGGGTAGAGTAGGATGCTAACTTTAGGATGCTTAGTCAAGCACCTTTTAGGACTAGACGTCAATGGCAGGGGATAGATAAGAAAAAAATGCAGGGGAGTGGAACCAGGACACCAAGAGTGAAAGGTGGTGTTGTAATCAAAGACGAAGAAGGGGTTGTAGCTAAAATAAGGGAGAAAATTAAAGGAAAATGAAAAGGAAAGATGGTTGATGAAGAGGAGGTTTTGCCCAGAAAAAAGGGAGAGAAGTTGTTCAAGAATTTAAGCGAGGTTTAGATGGGAAGGGGAAGGCCAAAATGGTTGAGTTTGCAAGGTTTGATGTTGAGAACTTGCCTGGTTTTGATGTGGAGGGGAAGGCTGAAAGGGTTGGTGGTGCTGCTGCTGATGTTTCAAGCGGTGTTAAGACACCCTTTCAGAGCAAAGAAAAGATTACAAACTGCGTCCTAGCACTGTTCGCCCAAAGGCGACCCTAGGTGATGTTTCAGTGATGAATACCATGTCATGTGTTAAATTCCATTAAACTGTAAAGACAGTTGATAACTTATATGTTTGTTGTTTTTATACTTGTTTTTGCAGACAAGGTGGCAGCATCATCATCAATTTAGGGTTCATGTTTTGTCGGTTCAACAGTTTCGGATATCAATCGTGTGTAGATCATTTGAAGATTCAGCAGTTGAACGTTTTGAAGTTGGGCCCAAATTCATCTTTTATATTTTGTAAAGTATCAGCATATTAACATGTATGAGACAATGACTCCGTAGTATCAGTTATGTTCCAGTTTCATCAAACACTGTATATAGTTGACTGTTATAAGTCAACTAGCTAAGTAGTTGATAATGTATAAATTTGTTTGTTAATCCTGGGTAAAATTCTGTGAGCTCATACTTTCTTTACCAGTTGACTTTTATGAAGTCATACTTAAGTGGTAAAGACTCAGGTACACTGATCTAATTTGTTCAAACAATAACCCCTTTTTGTTTTGGTGAAATAGTTCTTGAGTTAGAATTAACTAAGTTGAGTTATAAATGTGTATGGACTATAATACCCTCCAATAACTAACAGAAAAAAAACGTTGACATAGGCGTTATTGGTCAAGGGACGATTCTGGCATTTAATGGCCAAGGTTTAGACCTGTGGTGATGAAAAGGCCGAGTTTTGTCCCATCGCGATGCGTCCTGCCAAGTTTAAGGACCAACCGTGTATTTTAGTCTAATCTTTAGCTTAAATCATCAATAGTGCGTCATCTAAATAACACCTTATAACCTACTAGTAACATAATTATTAACATATCATAAATGACAGACTTACGCATGAGAAGATTCGAACTGGAAACATTAAAAAAATTAATGACGTTATAATAAGTACGTTTTACCTGTTTTGCTAATTTTAAAGAGGAAAATAATTGAATATGGAATATGTAGCCTGTATGTAATCATGGAGCTAGAGGAGTTGAAAGATTAGTACATTACAGTAGGCGTGATCACGGTCTAAAAATCGGACCAGACCGGCCAAGATCGGACCAGACCGAGATCGATTTTGGCAAAAATTTTAGACCGAGACCGGATCGAATGTGGTCGGTCCGGTCTCGGTCCGGGTCGGTCCGGTCCAACAAGGCCAAATTAGCCCAAATTAGTCGGTTTGTGGTCCGGACCGGACCGAGGACCGAATTAGCCCAAAAGCCGAGACCGAGGACCGGACCGAATGTGGTCAGTCCGGTCCGGTCCGTTCAAGTCATTTGCTCAGCCCTACATTACAGTTATAAGAGTAGGTGGCACATGAGTAGGTGGCTCATGTTATCATCTTCAGTAGACTTCCACTTCAAAGAAATCCCGGAAGGACCACTAAAATTAACTACAACCTATATTGCCCAGCAATACGACCCATTAACCGAACTCGAAGCTGTTGATGAAACAAAGTCCGGTGTCAAATGCCTTGTCGATGCCAGAATCCAACAAATCCCTCGCATTTTCATTCTGCTGAAGTAAAGAATCAAAGTAAAATATAGTTCGTATATCAACGACAAATTAGGTTGTCGCGCATTGCAACGGAACCAACTTAAGTCAAATATTTGTCTTAAATTACTTTTGATTAGTTTGATGACCAGATTAAAATAAGCTTAGCGTAACATATATAACAATTACGTATATATAACATATAAAAGAATGCCCCAATTGATACCAATATATAACATACACTTACAAATACCTGCTTTACATTTAACATACCATTCTAAAGGGAGAAAAGTTACAACATATCTTACTTCGTTATTCGGATACAAATGATTATACAATGAAAGTGTCATGAACATATTCAAAGACCCGTAAATACAACAACTACATAAACACCTCTAAAAATACGTACAAATGCTTTATGTCCGATGTTGACTGCAATACATGTCCGCATTAAATGCAATTTACCTGTGCAACTCGATCTCCTTTAAGACATACATTTCCATTTTTTCGACTGTTTTGTTCATGTCAACTTCATAATCTTCATGTATCAGAATTTGCGTGACATTACTACAAGTACGATAAGAATGTGGCCCACCTTTCCTGACCCAAGTTTTGTTGGTGCTTGTAAGGTGGTACGACGCTAAGCAATACACTCATGTACTATACCCAAAGAACAAAAAAGATGATATCTTACATTGGAAGCAGCGGCCACAAATCCTACAAACTATGATATAATGAGTAGGTGGAGAGTGCCAGAAAATAAAGCAAAACTATTTCGGAATTCCCTCGCCTTTACAAAGCAAAACCTCTCACTGGCCACGAATCTTCTATAATTAGGTCCATCGCAGAAAAAGATTGTTATCTACAACAACGTTCATTTTTTATTTAGAATATGCATGATATTTAAAATGGGCATACTAGCATTGAGATAAAGAGGATGGAGAAATCAATACAAATGTTTTCTAAAAAGTGGGCAAGGAAAAAATAAATCACGAAAAAAGTCCCGATAACAGTTTTCTCGTCACATAACTCATCCTGCAAACGTCCTATAAAATCTTCTATAGATTTCTCCCATATTCCTCACCATGGCATTAGTAATTCATTTGGGTACCCTGGATAGTCTAAATAAAAAAATGAACAACGCCTTAGTAAATGGATTTAGGATACGTATACTTTGGCTCAAATATCGTATTGGCTAAAAACTAAAATTACTACGCATCGGGTGTATGAATCATCATAGCCAGACAACTATTATCCAAATTAGACATACTATAACAGTTTACTAAAAGGAAATTAATCTTTAGTGCAAGCCTACAAACCAAAGTTTCAAATACACCCCCAAAACTAACTTGTACAACTTTCGTTCCTTTAAACCACTCTTTTACAATTCTTCCTTTTTTTTTTCTTTTTTCTAATCGCTTTTAGAGTCTCCATCCATCAGAAGTTGCACTGCATTATACACACAGTGCAGAGTACTGGTGGTCACCTGCACGATTATAAAACTTGCACAGTGAAAAATAAAGAGATAAAGTCGTGCAGACCAAAACCCAATTATATAACATATTCTAACGCATAAGAAGGGTGTTTATGATTACTTACTTGTTATTCATGCTATACGTAAGCTACACAACCTTTCTTTAGTTGCACGAAATGCCTTCTTTTTTATCTTGATGCTTCGCGAACACTTCTAGGGTTTTTTGGGGAACATATCACTACTTGGACAATGGTAGGTATCCACCGGTACTGCACAAGTAGAACTAGGGTTACGAACCTATGCAAGCCAGGCGAGCATGAAACCGGGTAAACTATTAATCGACTAAAAGTTGACTTATGTCGACTTGCGATCGGCTCGCAAGGGTTTCGAAACCCTTGTGGTTTTGTGAAACGCCCCTTTCATGATTTGACTAAAATTAAAAACTTTTTTCGGAAATGACAAGAATATAATAGACCTTCTGTTACTCTGTAATAAACTGATAAAAATCTATTACAAACCGGCCCTTGAGACTATTTTAAAATGAAACTAGAATCAATTACCTTCGAAACAACGGGTAGCACGACTCCTAACGACTTACGTATCAAAATATATGAATTTTCGAAAACCAGACGAAAATCTGCCAAAATGGATCCATCCGCCCGACATAGCTCTCCAAATTGCCCGACATGCTGCTCCAGCCGCCCAGTTGCAACAACCTATTAACCTGGCTCCACTTTTTCATACTTTTTTCGAAAAAACCAACTTCCCGGACTTGATAATTTACCAAAATTTCCAGAACTTATTAAAACATCTTATATATCATTTAAATGCATAAACTTGGTCCAAATGACCAACGAAAACGTGTTTTACAAAGATACGAGTGTTTTTCCAAACACCCCATTTGACCTACTTTTAAACACAACTTAAGAATAACTCTATAACATACTTTAAGACCTATAAAATGACTTAAACCATAACAAGGACTCGACATTTACACCAAACGTCACTTGGGGGTTTAACTTTACTTTGAGCTCGACATCTACTTCTATGTTCCTACACATAGTCCAATACTTTCAAGTTCCAAGCTTCCACTTCTAGACCTTAAATCAAGGCCATACCTTCATCACATATAAACCTACAAAACGCGAGTAAACAACTAACCATAAACATAAAGCTTAGTAGATAAAACTGCAATAACACGATATTATACATCATAAATCATATAAGCATCATTCACACCATTAATGGTCAATAAGGCTACTTTCCACAATCTCTTACACATCATACTTAAAACACGTAACATCAAACATACAAATCCTCACATACCTTATATGGGTCATATTATCTAGCCACATCCTTGGCTAGTTTTGCTAAACTAGCCTCAACCTATTCTTAATCCAAGCATACTAAACCAATGTCTCCTAAACTTTCATTATCATCTTACACATAATACATATATGATACAGTCAATATAATTTCATATCAGAACTATTTTACTTACTTTGAATCCAAGCTAATTTTCCAACATAATTCATCATCAACATCCTCACTTGCATCCTAGGCTAAAATCACCATAAACATAAACATTTAAAACATAAATTGAATTACTACAACAATGGTTTATACAACCATTAGCGCACCTTTAATACTTCTAATCATCATATAATCATAAATTCATCATATGAGGAAAGACTCATAAAATTACTAAATTTAATCAGTATAACTTAACCCCATAATTACTTTAACCTCATAATTTAACTTAAAACACCATTTACCCAATTTTCCCAAATTAGGGTTCATGAACCCCAAATTCTTGATTCGTTAATTAACTTAAATTGAACATCACTTACTTACATAGAAGTATGGCTTGGGTTTAAACTCTTGATTTGACACCTTAATCACCAAGATCACTAGAAAGACCTCATCTTTTCCTTCCTTTTTATCTTAGCTCCTCTCACCAAAACACACAAAATAGAATGTGTGGAAATGTCCAGAAGTCCAACTACTAAGATAAGAGGGTGACTCAGCTTAAAGGGAAATTTAGTAATTTTGTATATTTTAAGTCATTTGACAAGAGTGGTCCCTGATGGAAGAATCCTTTTACATTAAGTTCCATCAGACTAGAACAAGGTGGTTCTAGTATCACTTTGGGAATTTGGAAACTTAGGTCCCTTAACTTATTTTCTCCAATATATAGGCAAACATAATACTTTTTAAAATCATATACTAATCACTTTTACTCGCACTTAGCTTAAGTTTGACTATTTGGTTTGGCTTACCAATCACATAATGCCTTCAACTTATAAAGGACATAGTCAAACTTACTTAATGGCATTCTTGATATAAATACTCAAAAACGGTTTTGGGGTGTAACATTTTGGTCGACCGAACGCACAAAGAGAGAGAGAGAGAGAGAGAGAGAGAGAGAGGATTCGTAATGTGTGTTATGAAGATCCCTTTAGATGACTTTATATTTATAGGCTTCATGCAAATCCTATTACTTGTAGAACAAGTATTACAAGTTTGACACAAAGTCAAACCACACCCCCTCTTAGGTCAGTCGACTGAATACAAACCCTAAGGGTTTTGTGTTTTGTCTTTTCTACCTAAATAGTTATCAACTTTGGGTAATTACCGTTATCCCCATAAATGTAAATACTACAATATTTTCATTTCCTCGTTACTCTATTTCACTTCATAACTCATTTCTTATTTCTGCTTGCTTGCTTTGTTTAGTGTGCACTGGTGCGACCCTTTGGCATTTTTGTGAAGGCAAGTGTGAAAGTCGTTGTGTCACACCCCCAATTTACCTATTTTGCAGCGGAATGGAATTCCTGGGGGTTTGACTGTCATAGCACCACATCACAGTTATATTGAACGACCTAAAGTGCCGTTTTAAAAACACATCGTTGGATATTTATTAAAAACGTTCAGAGTACAACATCGGTCCCAAAAGGTTACAGAGTTTGCGGAAATACAAATATGTTACAAGTCCAAACGATGTTTTTGAAATAGAGTGCCATAATGTACAATCATGTAAGTCGACGCCACGACTCAAAATGTGGTCCCTTAACCATGCCATGCGAATGTCTTAGTTACCTAAAATACATTGCTAAAACGGTCAACAATAATGTTGGTGAGAAATCATAGGTTTATGTAAATGTTTTATACGACTACGCAAGTATAGATCAGGCATGACAATCATGTCACGTAAAAATGTTACTGGTATGACAAACATGTCACATAAAAATGTTACAATTGCTTTAAGCCCATGACACCAAACGAGACTGCTCATAATGTATGCCCCTGCAGAGTGTTTGCCAGACAACTCCGTAATGTTATCAAATGAAATGCATCCGTATGACAAGTTGGGATTCACCAACTCGGATGGAGGCGTCACCCTCGATAGATCTATCCACTCATCCTCGCTTCAAAGATTAACGGTTCATGTTCAGGTAATGGGGACTTTCAAATTGGCAAATGCGGTAACTTAAGCAATGTAATATGAATTTAACATACTTGGTATCGTAAAAAAAATGTAGTGCAATGTATTCTCCCCGTGGGTTTGAAAATAATCGAAAGCATGTAAAACGGGGCTATGAAAACTCACTTGGTAAACTGGAATGATGGCAAAAGTGAGTACACTGAGGTATGATGTGATGCTTTAACCGGGACCTATTATCAATGATATGATATGTAATGAGTTGCAATGTAATGTTATGCATGCATTTCGTATGTTATTTATACCATTTGCGAGTTTTGAAAATATTACTTATCGTCGAAAAGTACACTTTTGACGTCTTGACCACTCAAAAATTACTTTACAAGTATTTACATCAAAATGTCATCCTACAATGGTTTTATAATGATTTATGGTGAAATTTTCACTTTTCGTCGTAAAACAATATCGTCGGAAATTTTATAAAAGTGACAAAATTGCTTTGGAAAACTAGTCGTAAAATGGTGTACGTCGATCGTTAGGAAACGAACTCGACGGTTTTGGAAAGTATGTATCGAAGTCTAAAAGTTTCAGTTCAGGAGTTTTCGACATAAAAGTCTCGAACATAAAGATAATAAGGGTTAAAGTTAGTGATTTTGTCTAATTGTTGTGTAAAAAGTGAGTTTCGGCCAAGTTTAAACATCCGTAATTAATTTATTACAACTCCGCTATACAAACGGTTTGTCGTTTTGAAAAATATGCTCGGTGATCTCAATTTTATTAGAAGACATTTCGTTCCAAAAAGTTCTACATCATAGGTAAAACAGCCCTCAACATGGACGTTACAGCTACCGTAACACTTGTATCGTAAAGTAATATAGTTTTTCGGAAAATAATAGTTACGAAATTTTATGAAAACATGCATATCTTTGTCGTTTCAAATCCGTTTTCTACGTTTTATACGTCTTTAGCTTCAGTATCAAAGTATACTAATATATTTTTGACAAGTCGAAATAATTTGTGAAGCTTAAGGCTCGTTTTTGACTCGAATAGAGTAAAAATAGTGTGCTGAAATTTCTGAAAAATATATATCTCGTCGTCAAACTTTAAAAATTCATAACTTCTTCGTTATAACTCCGTTTTAATCCGTTCAAGCGGCCACGGATTCGTTTTAAAGTATATTTTCTAAATATCAAGGCCAAAATGTCGTGCCTACTGTCGGATTTTCCAGAAAATCAAAACAAGGACAGAACACATTTTATACTTATCGAAAATAGTTTTTCTCGTACCAAACCTATTCTAATCCCTTCAAATCAACTCCAAAGCTAATCTAATCCTACCATACACCTTCTTAGGGTGTCATGGGTTCCTAAACATCATCAAGACCAAAATATACCAAGGGAATGATTATAGGATGACTTTATATATATAAAACTCTAAAATCAAAGGTAAAATGGTATAACTAACACAAGTCTTGCATGTTTGCACAATGTATGAAGAAATAAATATGAAATGAAGATGAAATATGTAAAATGATAGTAATATGCTTACAAGTAAACTTGATGAGGTGATTAGAACAAGGTTTAACTTAAACACCCTAGGTTTTTATTTCAAAACCTTAATTAAGAGTGTGATCTAGATTGTTTATTAACTTGATCTTGCAAAATTTTGTGATCCCTTGGAAAACCTCTATATGGCCGGTTATGATAAGGAAGAAACAAAGGAGAGAAACTTTTCTTGACTTGATAAAATGAAGTGAATGAGTAAAATGTATAAGTAAGACTTTATGTATATGTATGTATCTAAGAAATCAAGAACCATACCAATCAATAAATGCCAACCCTATAGGGCCGGATTTTGGGGGCTTTTGTTTCTCAAATATATATATATTTTTTTTCTTATCTTGTATATAATTAGTAAAAATGTAAGTGAAATGTATAGGTAAAAAGGTAACTTGTAAGGTTTTGTATATATTAGTGTATTTAAGGTAGTTTTAGGTAAAAGTAATTTTTAATAGATCAAAATAAAGTATAATGAGATCATAAAAATTGTAAAAATACATTCCTTGTGAAATTTGAGTGATAAAATAATTATCGTATAATTTTTAAGAAACACGTCGTAATAATTTAACTTTAACGATTTATGTACAAAATAAATTCAAAACACTAGTAAAACTCAAAATATAGTTTTTATAAACTAAATGTAAATATAAAAATATGTCGGGATCATTTTTGGAAGTAACGGATTAAATATTCAAAATAATAACTCACGCGCTAACGTTTATTTAATATAAAATTTACGCGTTTAATGTGAAATGCAATGTCGTGAATGAACTAACGTGATGCAAATGATGCTAATGAAATGTAGACTAAACTTAGTCCATATGAAATGTTTGTGATGATATGATCATGAATTCGCCGCTAAACCATTAAGGTTACGCGAATTTGGAACACGTAAACCTAGTTTACGATAAATGATGAAATTGTGAAACGTGAATTGTTTTGAGAAATGACCTGAAAGTACGAGTTGTCACATTCGCCCATCCAAAAAGGAATTCAGTCCCTGAATTCAGTTCGTGTTGGTCTATCGAAGTTTTGAGTTTGTGATGAATATCGAGGAGAGGAGACATGGAGAAGTGTCGTTACGGTTATCGATGATTGAGAGTGTACAAAACATCGTAGTAAAGAAAATATCGGATGAATCTCTCATAAGTAACACTTTGACTTTGAAATATGTGAAGATTTTGCTTGCACTAAGATTTATAAATAACCGCTCCCAACATAACGTGATCCCTCCAGAATTAGACATAGTTAGCTAGGCTATGTATAATTAAGGAACGATGACGTGACGTTCGGTTTAGTTGTTATAACTCTCGATGTTTACAACGATTTAATCTGTGTCGTTAAAATGATAGTTGAAGTGAAAGGAATTAAAATTCTCGTAAGTAATAACAAATCGGAAAGAAAATAAAGTACGATAGATGAGAATATTTGGGTCGAATTGGTTCGTTCAGTGTTTTTCTAAATGGTACCACGCCTTTCCAAGACGGGTCCTTGTGCATAATTTGTTGCCCACTTGAGATTCTAATGGTTTGCGGCTTATGGGACATATCTTCAATTTTTGCATCGTATAACGATGTAGCTTATCTAGCTATATGTTGTTACTTGTAACTGATTCTTGATTTGTATGACTTCTTTGTTTGTTTCATGAATGGGTTATGGACTAATGAATCGGACTTTCCTGATTTTAATCCTTGAATAAGTGATTGATACCTCAACCTTATAGTGCCTCAAATGATGTAGTCAATATGTTCATGAGCTAACTATTGTTGCAAGAAACTTGTCGATGGAGAATGATCTGCCTAACCATTTCTAGAAAGTCGCACTGGCTTGAGCATATTATCTAATGTGGGAATTGCTCTTTCGCTCTAACCATTGAGCTGAGGATAATAGGCGGTAATCATGTCCTAGTAGGTTCCATGGAAATCCTGAAATGACTGTCAGCAGTCTAAGGTGAATCAAATAGCTTATAATAGGTACAACTGGAATTGATACCACGTGTCTCGTGTTAGATTTCAAAATGTTAAATCTGTCGGAAAGGACCTTATTGAAAAGAATAGATTATAGGTAACAGTTGTGATTCCTCGCGTTTCTAGTCCTATCGAATGTCATGACCTGAGTATTATTTGCCTAAGGTGCTTAGTCTCTATGACTAAAATGTTTATTGTTTGATTATCGAAGTGTTTCCATGCTCCATGTTGTAAAGTCACAAACCTTAAATATTTAAGTGAGGTGGTGTAGTGGTTGATTTTCCAGATTTGTTCCGATATTGTGTGCTTCCAAAAATAGTTCATCACTAATATTGTTATCATGCTAGCAAGAAAATAGATATCAGCTTATACTATGTCGAAGAATGTCTGTCCTAGTTTCACTTGTAGATGGAGAGTCATTGATTGTCCGACATGTTCAAACCTGTGGCATCTCTTGATATGGAAGTGAGGTTACTTGGAATTTCTAGAGAACACAATGCCTTAGGGGAAGTTTATATTGATAACCTTAATTTAACCATATTTTCCTTTAAGGGACACTCATAGTAGGAAAGTTCACCTATTGTTGAAGCTATGTTTAGTGAAATGTTCTGTAGTCTCGATTAGAATATTTGGTTTATCCCTATAGTGTTGTTTAGTGTGTATTCGATTAGTACTAAGTCTTGTAACTCGGTCTAGCTAGTACTTTTGGAATGATAGAGTTTGGATTCTAATCCAGAATAGTGGTTCGGAATGTCTCGTGATGTCTTAAGATTTTTGTTGAGTTTTGAATCATCCTACCACCTAGTTCTAGTCCTTGTTGGAAATCCCCAAAATCCTTCCATTGTTTTCTTGTATCGAGGAATCCTCCTCACAGATGGTATAGGAAGTCTTTCCTAAAAAGGTCACTCGTCAAATCCTAACTTATCGGTTGAGTGAGAGATAAATGGCGTAAGCATCTATAGAGTGTTAACAGAAGAAAATGTTTATGCACGGTATATCTGATTATAAAACTTTGCTTTCAAACGAGAATATATAGTTTGTAAGAAAATTACAGTAAAGTTTATGAAAAGGTTTGTAAAACCACTTTATTGAGTAAGAAAGAAACATTTTTATCATTTACAGTTTAATAATAAATCTTAGTTGTGGCTTGGTGTTAAAGCAACAACTTGTTAAGGTGATTTTAAAACAGCTATATAGTGATAGAAAACGGCTTAACAATGGTAGTGAAAGATTTTGGGTAAGACACAATTCAAATTATAACATAACTCGTGAAATGATTTGTAAAATAGCTTACAATAAAACAATTTATCGTTTGTTAAATAATAGAAGATTTCGTAGTTTACTTAATATCAAGATGGTTTAGAGGTTGGTAATATAATAGTCAGTAAAGTAAAGGCGAATAGTCTGTGAGGTAAGCGTACCAAGTTTCATGATTTTAAATCAGACAGTGACTAATATAGCTCACCAAAAGGGTAAAATAGTTTATAAGATCGTAATATTACTTGCAAGAAAAAAATTTGTAATATAGTTTATAACTTGCTATTGCAATTGTTTGTTGTTTTATAAAATAATAGCAGATTAATCGGTTTATCATACTATGAGAAAATAGTTTGCAAAGTATCAGTAGGGTCATTGTTTATAAGTATTATTAAAGTCGTAAATTTTTGGTTTAATGGTACAGGAGTAAGATGAAATGGTCGGTAAAATAGTTGAAAGCAGTTTGCGTTAGATAACGATGAAGTTTATTATCTCATAAGAGGGAATGTAGGACAATTAGTTGGTATTCAACGTTTTGTTTTGTAAGATAATAGCTTGATGATTTTTTTTTTTTCAGAGTAACATGAAAATCGTTTCGCATGAGGATATTAAATAGTTGATAAAATGACTGAAACCAATTGATAAATTGATAATAAAACAACTTGCGTTAAAACTTTATGAAACAACGTTTCTAAGATGGTGATAAAATAGTTCGAAATAAAATCAAGTGAAATTATTTCATGAAATATTAGCAGGATAATTTGGAATAAAATTTGTTGGATGGTTTGCAGGATACATAGGAGAACCTTATCGAGTAGTAATAGTCTACTAATTGGTCGAGAATAAAGTTGGCCTAACCCCTAGTAAGATAGTGATGTATCGTCGTGAAATGATGGAAAATTGGGCAATTGGAGTAAGGGATGAAATAAACAAGGTGGTGATTATCGTAGAGATAATAAATGATAAGGATTACATTAGCTAGAAAGGTACTTATTATCTATTCCTGTTGATGGTCTAATCGTGTTTCAAGTGTAGGAGCAGTAGGCGGTCTAGCAACGATAGCCCTAGAACTCTCACAGTCCTCAAATCTATGAGGTAGTGTAGTGTCTATAGTCTTAGTGGTAGGTGGTAATGGTGTGTCAAATCATGCACGCTTCCCAAGCTGCAAGTCAGGTGTATGAGTATCGTGTATGAGATGTGATGGTACGGATGGTGCTCGAAATGATAATGATGATGAAAATAATGACAATGATGATAATGGAATCCTTGTGGTGAGTTAAGAAAATGGGTTCATTAGGACTAAGCCTATAAGTTCTACCCAATGGTATGATCTGTCCCAACTGAGTGATAAAAATTGTCCTGATCCTATAGTGAATCAATAGTGATCGTGATGGTGTAGGTGCAACTTCGTCCTCCTAAAAGGTCTCAGTGTCATCGTCTGATGTTATCGGTGTTGAGTCAACTGATATTAAAATTATGATAGGGACTGACAAGGCATTCTTCATGTCAAAGTGATGTGAGTATAATGGGATGGGTATTTGAAGGCATCCATGTGACAATCGGGTTCGAAATGAAAGTAAATAACTCGTAAAATGTGCGTATAAAACCGCATGTATAGTGACTATGCATTTATGATGAAATGATGAGATGCTATGATGATGTAGTTATAGTCTAGGGTCAATGATGCAACCTAGTTCTCTATAACTGTAGCTCTGGTACCAATCTGTCACACCCCCAATTTACCTGTTTTGCAGCGGAATGGAATTCCTGGGGGTTTGACTGTCATAGCACCACATCACAGTTATATTGAACGACCTAAAGTGCCGTTTTAAAAACACATCGTTGGATATTTATTAAAAACGTTCAGAGTACAACATCGGTCCCAAAAGGTTACAGAGTTTGCGGAAATACAAATATGTTACAAGTCCAAACGATGTTTTTGAAATAGAGTGCCATAATGTACAATCATGTAAGTCGACGCCACGACTCAAAATGTGGTCCCTTAACCATGCCATGCGAATGTCTTAGTTACCTGAAAATACATTGCTAAAACGGTCAACAATAATGTTGGTGAGAAATCATAGGTTTATGTAAATGTTTTATACGACTACGCAAGTATAGATCAGGCATGACAATCATGTCACGTAAAAATGTTACTGGTATGACAAACATGTCACATAAAAATGTTACAATTGCTTTAAGCCCATGACACCGAAACGAGACTGTTCATAATGTATGCCCCTGCAGAGTGTTTGCCAGACAACTCCGTAATGTTATCAAATGAAATGCATCCGTATGACAAGTTGGGATTCACCAACTCGGATGGAGGCGTCACCCTCGATAGATCTATCCACTCATCCTCGCTTCAAAGATTAACGGTTCATGTTCAGGTAATGGGGACTTTCAAATTGGCAAATGCGGTAACTTAAGCAATGTAATATGAATTTAACATACTTGGTATCGTACAAAAAAAATGTAGTGCAATGTATTCTCCCCCGTGGGTTTGAAAATAATCGAAAGCATGTAAAACGGGGCTATGAAAACTCACTTGGTAAACTGGAATGATGGCAAAAGTGAGTACACTGAGGTATGATGTGATGCTTTAACCGGGACCTATTATCAATGATATGATATGTAATGAGTTGCAATGTAATGTTATGCATGCATTTCGTATGTTATTTATACCATTTGCGAGTTTTGAAAATATTACTTATCGTCGAAAAGTACACTTTTGACGTCTTGACCACTCAAAAATTACTTTACAAGTATTTACATCAAAATGTCATCCTACAATGGTTTTATAATGATTTATGGTGAAATTTTCACTTTTCGTCGTAAAACAATGTCGTCGGAAATTTTATAAAAGTGACAAAATGGCTTTGGAAAACTAGTCGTAAAATGGTGTACGTCGATCGTTAGGAAACGAACTCGACGGTTTTGGAAAGTATGTATCGAAGTCTAAAAGTTTCAGTTCAGGAGTTTTCGACATAAAAGTCTCGAACATAAAGATAATAAGGGTTAAAGTTAGTGATTTTGTCTAATTGTTGTGTAAAAAGTGAGTTTCGGCCAAGTTTAAACATCCGTAATTAATTTATTACAACTCCGCTATACAAACGGTTTGTCGTTTTGAAAAATATGCTCGGTGATCTCAATTTTATTAGAAGACATTTCGTTCCAAAAAGTTCTACATCATAGGTAAAAACAGCCCTCAACATGGACGTTACAGCTACCGTAACACTTGTATCGTAAAGTAATATAGTTTTTCGGAAAATAATAGTTACGGAAATTTTATGAAAACATGCATATCTTTGTCGTTTCAAATCCGTTTTCTACGTTTTATACGTCTTTAGCTTCGTATCAAAGTATACTAATATATTTTTGATAAGTCGAAATAATTTGTAAAGCTTAAGGCTCGTTTTTGACTCGAATAGAGTAAAAATAGTGTGCTGAAATTTCTGAAAAATATATATCTCGTCGTCAAACTTTAAAAATTCATAACTTCTTCGTTATAACTCCGTTTTAATCCGTTCAAGCGGCCACGGATTCGTTTTAAAGTATATTTTCTAAATATCAAGGCCAAAAAGTCGTGCCTACAGTCGGATTTTCCAGAAAATCAAAACAAGGACAGAACACATTTTTATACTTATCGAAAATAGTTTTTCTCGTACCAAACCTATTCTAATCCCTTCAAATCAACTCCAAAGCTAATCTAATCCTACCATACACCTTCTTAGGGTGTCATGGGTTCCTAAACATCATCAAGACCAAAATATACCAAGGGAATGATTATAGGATGACTTTATATATATAAAACTCTAAAATCAAAGGTAAAATGGTATAACTAACACAAGTCTTGCATGTTTGCACAATGTATGAAGAAATAAATATGAAATGAAGATGAAATATGTAAAATGATAGTAATATGCTTACAAGTAAACTTGATGAGGTGATTAGAACAAGGTTTAACTTAAACACCCTAGGTTTTTATTTCAAAACCTTATTAAGAGTGTGATCTAGATTGTTTATTAACTTGATCTTGCAAAATTTGATGATCCCCTTGAAATCACCTATATGGCCGGTTATGATAAGGAAGAAACAAAGGAGAGAAACTTTTCTTGACTTGATAAAATGAAGTGAATGAGTAAAATGTATAAGTAAGACTTTATGTATATGTATGTATCTAAGAAATCAAGAACCATACCAATCAATAAATGCCAACCCTATAGGGCCGGTTTTTGGGGGCTTTTGTTTCTCAAATATATATTTTTTTTTTCTTATCTTGTATATAATTAGTAAAAATGTAAGTGAAATGTATAGGTAAAAAGGTAACTTGTAAGGTTTTGTATATATTAGTGTATTTAAGGTAGTTTTAGGTAAAAGTAATTTTTTAATAGATCAAAATAAAGTATAATGAGATCATAAAAATTGTAAAAATACATTCCTTGTGAAATTTGAGTGATAAAATAATTATCGTATAATTTTTAAGAAACACGTCGTAATAATTTAACTTTAACGATTTATGTACAAAATAAATTCAAAACACTAGTAAAACTCAAAATATAGTTTTTATAAACTAAATGTAAATATAAAAATATGTCGGGATCATTTTTGGAAGTAACGGATTAAATATTCAAAATAATAACTCACGCGCTAACGTTTATTTAATATAAAATTTACGCGTTTAATGTGAAATGCAATGTCGTGAATGAACTAACGTGATGCAAATGATGCTAATGAAATGTAGACTAAACTTAGTCCATATGAAATGTTTGTGATGATATGATCATGAATTCGCCGCTAAACCATAAAGGTTACGCGAATTTGGAACACGTAAACCTAGTTTACGATAAATGATGAAATTGTGAAACGTGAATTGTTTTGAGAAATGACCTGAAAGTACGAGTTGTCACACGTTGTGTATTTGCACAAACTCCTTTCGCACAGTTCGATCCCCTTTGAATCCTCCACATCTAGTTGGAAGCTATTTCCACTAGTCTGCAATAGATGTATGAAATGTGGCTAATATTAAATCTTGAGGTTATCGATGCAAAGAAATTAACATAACACAATAGCAACAATAAAATCCCAGATTACCTGAATTTTTGTAGCAGGATAGAAATATACCATAACCATTCCAGAATATTGCCCCCTTTCAAAGTAGAACCCTTTTGTATGTGAACCTGGTGTGAGTATGTTGCTTGAACCAACCACCATGTTACCTAAGACATTGTTCATTTTTCTATTTAGAATCTGCACAATACATAAAATGGACATACTAACATTCATGTAAGGAGGATTGAAGAAATCGATACAAAGGTTTTCCTAGTAAGCATGCAAAATGTATTTTTGTCAGAAAGAAGCCTACGTTACAGTTTTCCAGTCACATAACTTCTTCAAAAAAACATCACAGGAAACATTTATATCGATTCCATCCAGCCTCCTTATTCAAAAATTAATATTTCTACTCAACGTATCACATATAGTAAATAAAAAATGAACAATGCGTGATAAGGTGTAACTTTGTACACTTTTTAAGGGCCATTTAACCTCTAAATATGTGCATATTCAATCATTTAGTACCCTAAATCATTTCTATTTGATTTTTAGGTACTTGGGATGCATTTGCTGGAATAGGACGTGTTTTGAGCTCGTTTGGATGGAAAAACGAAGAAAATGAGGAAAACGCCAAAAATGTCACGAGAAGGCGCCGTAACGCCATCACAACCACAACCTGACGCCATCACCTGGGGGTGATGACTTTTCAGCGACTGGTGACGGTTTATCCAGACCACATCAAGATCAAGATTTTCAAGGCTGGCGACATCACACTTTGCAAGTGACGCCGTCACAACTAAGTCGGTGCAAAAATGAAACCCTAGAAGACCGCGAGCTGACGGTGTCACACATAACAAGTGAAGCCATCACAATTGTAAATCTATTTATACTTTCGCATTATTTTCATTATTGTGTGTGCAACTTGGGAGGAACTTACACCACCGAACCCTAGACGAATTATACAACTTTTGTAAGCCTCTTTGGCCATTTAAGACCTAATATTTTACTAAGATAAGTTCTTATTTAATTATTCAAACATCTCTATGTGTTCTTTTTTGATTTATCTATTTTCTTCTCTTTTCATTACCATACCAGGCTAGATTAATTACTGTTTGCTTAGGAATATATGAAACCAACTTGTTAATTACTTTGTTTGTCGTCTCTTGTTTAATGATGGGCACGTTAGGAGTTGGAAAACTGGCTAGGGAAAACTAGACTAGCTTGAACATCCACTAAAACGTGTCATATTAATGTTTATGTCTTAGGCCATTAATATGCAAAAGGAATTTATAGCGTAGGCTAGTCGAAGGGTGAGTTTAACATACCATATAGGCGTCGTTCACCTAGAGTAGTCTATAGATGTGAGGACTGACCAACCCACAACATGAAATTAGGAATAGTTCACATTCCATTTGCAAGAATGTGGAAATTCGACAGTGTAGTAAAAGATAACTAGGGAGTAATATAATTCTAAGTAAACACGCTTTTCCTCTTATAAGAAGTTCACCAATTTACTTTTATTGTCATTAGTTTAATTAGTAGTTTAAAACCATCATCTTCCAATACCCGAGATTTTACTTGCTTTCTAAAAAAACATAAAAAGACCAAAAGTACTCTTCTCTCAACCCTTAGACTTAATCCGTCATACACTTCGAGCCTACCTCACTATTCCCCAAGAAACCAATCAATCTCTGTAACATATTGGATTTCACAAATACATCAAACCATGACAATATGGGGCGTACACTTAAGGTTTTAGAGAGAGAAAGTTTAGAGGTTTGGGAACTTAGTGAGAGAAAGTAAAATCTTATTATGAGCTCCAACCCTCTACCTTGGGAGGTAGAGGGTATTTATAGTACCATACATAAAACGCCACCTACGGGCTGTAGATCAGGCATACAGTGGGTAAAGACCCGTCCGTCCTCCACGATTTTACTTAACTAAATACTAACTAACATACAATAACTACGACTACGAGCTTTCTAACGATTACATATACTTGAGGTGACCGACACTTTAACGACGGATTTTATAAATCCTAACAATCTCCTCCTAAGGGAGGTCACCTCAAATTACATTTAATACAAACAAATATTACATTAAGATTGTTCTTGGATTCTTGTAATGTTCTTTGCTCTGAAGCCCGTAGTCTTTGATTCTTCATGTTTTGCATGTTTGGTTAATCCAAGTGGAGGTCTTTAACTGATTCACGTGATAATGAGTTTTGAGCCAGCTTTGAGATCATCAGCTACCATAAATCTCTGACTTTTCCTTTGTAGTGTTGACATTATGTGAAGTTGTGACATTGGACCGACATGCTCACATTCTGGATCATGATTTCTTCTCATCAGAGTAGCGGAAGCTTTAGTTGATTCATTATATTTGCAGCAGCGTAGCAGAAGCATGGAGTGTAAATATCAGAGTTGTTGATGCACTTATCATGATTTCGAAGTGAATGTGTTGTGTGAGCATGCGGCTATGGATTGACCTCTCAATTCTGATCAGCTGCACCTGCATACAACAATTAGCAATAAAGCGCACGAAAGTATCTTTGATCACTTTTCATTGAATTGAGGTACACGACCCACGGTTCCCCGTTGATCAGTACAAGTACTACCTGTAATCAGGTATGATTCCGAAGAATCTCCTTGACAGGGTTTCGCAGCTGCTCTAGCTGTTCTCAAACCGGAACGTCTCAAAGAAGACAACACGGAGTGAGTGAACCAGCGAATTGAGATTCACTGATTGATGAAAAGAGATTTGAAAAACAATTGTGTACAGCTCAATATAAAGTGTTTTTGCAATACAACGAAAGTTTTAAGAAAAATTAGTTATCAATCATAACCACCTTTTATTTTGAAATATTAGTACACAGTCAATGTGCTAGAGAAAAGAATTTTAAGCACAACGACCAGTTTTTCAAAGGTATCCGTCAATTCATTACCTGAACCAGGATTGATTCATAATTTTGAATCGCCACATTGTTTCTGTTCAGTTGTCACATGGTTGATCTATTGGATAGATCTCACATGCCACCTACCAAGAGCTTGCTTGATGTTGGCTCCATAAGGCTTTCCATCTTCATTGTGAGTATGTTGGCATATCACTCAGATGTTCTGGCAATACCACAAGGATAATGCGTAGGACTCATAAGATATATTCTCACTTTCCACATAGTGTGAAACAGTGATTCTTCATTGGTTGTGTCCTAATGACATTTATTAGATGATCTCGTGGCTCTAGACTCAATAGTGCACATTTGGTTCCTATGCCGGAGACTAGGGAGAGGGTCTCGTTCTTCAATATCAACAATCTCTAAGAGAAAGTCGATAGATAATGTAGGTTCCCCGTGAGAATGAAACAAGTCCTTTTAAGAGGAACTTGAGTAGCATGGGAAGTTGTAGTGCAGTGCGTCAGTGGGTCCATGACGTCTTGTCTTCAATACCAGTGTTACCTTGGTAAACACTAGTAGCATATGTATTGAACCCGGTTTCTGCCCTAAGGTTGAAATAATGGAGGGCTATTTCTTTTCACCCTTTTCGCATTCATTTCTTTTTCATTCTTCAACCCCTTCAGTGCTTACCGAGACTTCATTACTAGAACCTTGTTGGGTTTATTCCAGTTCTAGCTCTATCTCAGTCCGCACTCTTCCCATTTCTCACTTTTCACCTTTTTACATCATACCTAAGGACTCTACACTATCTAGTGGATTGTCCCTGGGTAGATCACTCCGGCTCTGGCGGGATCGTGGGAACGAATACCTAACCTAACCATCCTTATATCTCCATACATAAAGTAAATTTGGTCGGTCTTTTGGTATTGTTCTTCCGCCATTGGAACCAATTGAAAACCATTTGAAAATCAATCCAGGTACTTGTGATATATTATCAAAGCATTTTGTACCTGAATTGTTTTGGATATTTCAGAAAAAGAGCTCCCCCTCAACATGTGCATCGTATATTTGAAATCGTTTTGGCACATGGAGGCAAGAGGAAGAATTCAATTCATTGATTAACATTTTCTAAAACTATCGACATCACCTTCCCGATCAAGATTAGTATTTTTCATACTTAAAGATATTTTTGGGAAAGGATGTGGTTTTCAAAAAGTTACCCCCCCTCAATATTTGCATCGAGATTCAAAAGTGTTTTGCACATATTAGGGAAAACCTGCACTTAGAGAAAAATCAATCACGTTTCAATCCTTTTTGGTTTGATATAGATGCTCCCCCTTAACATGTGCATGGAAAATTTGAAATCGTTTGGCACATGTAGGGAGGAGAGCTTGCTAATCACTTATAAAACCATTTATTGAATTATCAGTTTAAATCCAATTTAAATCACAAATTCTCCCTCGATCACAATTTTCAAGTAATTTAATATTTGTGATCTCTATAGATTTAAATTGATTTTGAAAGCTTTTTAGGAGAATTGTGACTTGCTTATGAAAACATTTAACCGATAAGGATCAAATCTGAGACTTTAAACTCCAACGATTAAACATGCTTGAGTATCTTTTGAAAACATGACATAAGCCTTGGTTTGAACCAATTGTATGACAAATAACCTTTTGGATTTAATTGAAATCATTCTCCCCCTCAATCAATGACATAAGTTGTTGATTGAGAGATAAAGATTTTGACAAATCTCAAGTCCAGATGATTTTCAAAAATTGAGTCCGAGTTATTTTTCAAAGCTATTTAGTTTTCATTAGATAACAAACATTTTTCAGAAGAATTTATAGAAGGAAAAATATTTGGGAAGGAAACATTTGTCTTTTTTTTTGGTGACAAACATTTGTGAATCAGAGCATGAGATTTGAAAAAATAAGATAAAGCATGGTGTGGAAAACTAGAAGGGGGGGGGGGTTGAATAGTTTTGCCAATGAAAACTTCCTTTTAATCTATTTAGATCGACTTATGTTAATCTATTTAGATGTGTGTGTTGGATGTTGATAAACAAACATATAAAGGTATGTAATGACAGATAAGAGTAAGAAGCACAAAACCACAACGCGAGAATTTATAGTGGTTCGGCTACAAGGACACCTTCCTTGCCCTACTCCACTCCCCGAGTCACCTACTTGAGAGTTCGTAAACACTACACCAATCTTCTTATGGAGGAGAAGCCTTCACAACGTCGCCTACCCTTTTTCCGGTGCTAGGCTAACCACCGGGTTCTTTCACTCCAAGGTGAACCACACCTACACAACGTCTCCTACCCTTTATACGGTGCTAGGCTAACCACCGGGTTCTTTCACACCAAGGTGAACCACACCTACATAACGTCTCCTACCCTTTATTAGGTACTAGGCTAAGCACCTAGTTCCATTGCAATGGAGGAACTACTACCCAACACTACACCAACGACTAATCCCAAAGGAGATCTACTCCTTTACAACATCATCAAGGATATCAATATCCTTGGATCTAGTACTAATCTATCTTGTACATCGAAACACACCATATCGAATGTACATCTAAGGCACCTTTCACTAATGCCTTTGACTTAATCTTCAAGACACCCTTCACTAATGTCTTGTGTCTTGACTTCTAAGCACCCTTCACTAATGCTTCTAGTCTTGACTTCTAAGCACTTACCACAAGTGCTTATGATATGGACGATAGATACCCTTCACTAATATCTTCGTCTTGACACTTGAGACACCTTTCACTAATGTCTTCAACACTTCTTAGAAAATAAAAACAATCTGTAAGGCCACTAGATTTACAACACAAGCTTAATAGAAAGATAGAAAGACGATTGAACAAGTAAACCAAACACACACACACGTTAAGCTTAGAAGGTTATGCATAGAGAGTGAGTGAATGGAATAAATTGAACAACCAACCTTCAAATGAAGGTTTAAAAGAGTATTTATAGGAGGGAAGCTAGGGCAACACTCCTAGTTCCCATCCTTTCCTTATTGGACATGGGCCTTCTACATAAGCTTAAGGCTAATAACAAACATAAATGCCATAATTAAGCTACCTATTACATATTAATTACTAACACTTGATTATGGTTTAGGAGTGATTCCAACAATCTCCCCCTCAAGTGTTGGTGATGAAAAACGGTGAAGGCGTTGATGTAATAGTAGCTTTGACGTCTTCTGACATTCTTCTTTCTTGTGAGAAGAATTGCCTGGATTCAAACTATCTCCCCAGTGTAGCGAGATAGTTTTCTTTGAACAGTTATGCTTTGGCGTCATCTTTAACTTTGTTCTTTGATCATTGTTCTTTGTGATGAAATTGATAGTATGTTGTTATCGCATCAAGTGCCCAGTGCGCCGCTTCGGTGTCTCCACGTCTTTCTCCAACATGCTCACACACTCTTTAACGTTGGATTACGGTAATGATGAAGTTCTTTAAGTCTTTAACTTTGTAGATTCTTTGATTTGACGAAGAATCATTCCGACTTTTGTGTTGCTTTAAGATAGAACTTCTTTGATGATGTTGTTGGTGTGAACAAGTGGGGAATCTGCACGATCATTCCGCTCCAGAGCTTCCATAAGAAGTAAACATTAAAAGCGGTTAGTAATAAGCGGATTCCGGCACTTACAAGTTTGAACTTCGAGAGTGTTGACAGCATAGTGTGAAAACACAACTCTAATTCTTACAAAGGCCGTTCCTGAATCGGAGTCCCACAAATGAGATAACACGATGTACCGAAGTACACCTACGATTCAGATGAGTCGCTGAGGTACCACGAAGCATCACCTCACGACTGTAGACCGTTTGAGACCACTAAGCGCAATCCATGGGGAGTTGCGTAAGCGACCTGCTGTCGGCTGTTTGATGTTGACCACGGCAGAGTTTCCATTCAATCACCGAGGATCACAAATGTGAACCTCTCATAAATGTTCTTGACAGATTGCTAAGATCTGTGAAGGACTCGATAATGTACCACTGAAATTCTTATTGTTGAATGTCAAGTAATGAAATGTCAAGTGTACCTAAGAGATCTTTTGATGAATCTCGTGGCTCTAGACTCAATAGTGCATTTTGGTTTTCCTGAGCGGAGACTAGGGAGAGGGTCTCCTTCTTCAATACCAGCAATCTCTAAGAGAAAGCCGATAGTTTACGTAGGGTTCCCTGTGAGAATGAAACAAGCTTTTGTTGAGAGAAACTTGAGTGGTTAAGAAGGTTTAGTGCATGCGTCACTGGGTCCATGACGACTTTTAATCTTCAATACCGGTGTCATCTAGTGACAACCAGTAGCATATGAATTGAACCGGGTGTCTGCCCTAAGTTGAATAATCTGGAGGGCTATTTCTTTTCACCCTTTTCTTTGCATTTCTTTTTAATTCTTCAACTCCTTCTTTCTCCGATTCTCATTTTCTCCTTTTTTATAATCATACCTAAGGACTTCTAAATTCTAACTATTTGTGGTGTCCTTGGGTAGATCCCTCCGGATCTGGCGGATCATAGGACAGTTATTCCTAACCTTAGTCACCTTATAACTCCATGACTAACCTATGTTGCCATAAAACCATTTTGAAGAAAATCTCTCAAAGGGTTTAAATGAAAAACATGTTTGAACCACTGTGAGAGTTTTATCTTTTAGCAGAAATACTCCCCCTCCACATGTGCTTTAGAGTTTTGACGGAAATCTGCACAGTGAGGAAAGAGCGCGCACTTTTGAATTGATCGACTCAAGATAGACATTCCCCGCGAGACACGGTTACGTGGCATAGTTAAAGAGTTGCATTGTCAGCTTTTAGGTGACAACTAGCTCTAATAACTATCTTGAAGGTGTGGACAACCCCGAAGGTTGTCAAACCCGTCAAGGTTCATGTCTACCAAGAGTTTCTCGAATGGTACATTCTACTCGGACAAGTCCTTTGCGAGACACGTTTACATCACTAGCGAACTAGCTTGAAATTATTACCCGTCCCGGACAAGTCTTTTCGAGTTACTAACAGTTAAGATCTCGTCAATTCATGGGTTAAAGTCTTTTCACACGAGAGTTCATATAGTAAAACACAACATATTTCTTATCACGTATTTTCTTCCCCTAAAAAATGGCATATAAAATGTTATTTTTGAAAAGTTGAGAATAAATATGACCATTTCGAGTGTTGCGGGAAGAATGACCACTGTGAACAATTTGTGAACAAAGTTTTAAGTCAAGTACTCCCCCTCAACAAGTGATATAAGCGGTTGAGGTTTTGAAAATCATAAGGGAAAGTACTTGTTCTTTTGAGCAAAACCTTGAAAAATGAAAGGTTTGATAGGTTTTACTCAAAAGTAAGAAGCTTTCGCTCCTTGTATAAGGATTGTGGCACTGAAGCGTACCACAGGGTCCTTTATTTACAAGTACGGGTTGTACACTGTAATGAGTGCACAAGCCATAGACATAATAAATCATACATCCAAATTTATAATGAAAGAAGCAGTTCAAGGGGTACCAGGTAGTCCAGAGATGTCGCCAGGAGTGTGAATCGGTCGTTGAAAGCCGATGATGTTTCTCCCGGGTCGACCACCAACATAGCTTTCCAATCTTCGAGGCTGATCCCTTCTATACAACCGTTCATCAATCATCGTGATGATCCTCTTCACATCCCTTCGATCCTGAGAATTCCATCGCTTAGGAGACCCGATCTTTTGGTGTATATCCTTCAACCGGTAAGCCAATCCGTCCCTAACCATCTTCAAAGTGTGATCTCCAAACTTATGAAGATCTCTGCACGCCATCAAGCAATTTCTTTGAAGTTCACTCCGGTAAACGACGCTGATGAGTGTAAGTTGTGAGAGCTGGTTGATGTCGGGAAGATCAAGCTGTGGTGGAGTAAAGTTGACACGGTGCGATAAGATTCAACCGCCAAGCTGGAGATCTTCTACACGTTCTTTGATAACTATGCGTCTGATGAAGATGAGCACTGACTTGATGAGTTAACGTTGTACTTCAGTGGAGAATTGTCTCATACGACCCTGTACTTTGGCAAGGTACATGTCTTCGATGTCGTTGATAGACAAATTATCAAAGTCAGCTTCAGAGAATGCATAATCCCTTTCGTCTTGTCTCTTGACCACAATATCCTTGAGATAAGTGTAGTCCCATTTGGACGAAAGATCAACGTGTTTGATGGCAATGATGTTTTTAGTACTGAACACCGCATGTTGAGACTTCTATACCTGGCAACTTCTATAGTAGATTCGTCGGCATTCCGGCCAATGATGAATCCCGTACATTGCATCTCGGTCGTATGCTTCCACTTTGTTGGAGAACAAGTGATTAGCTCTTTCCTCGATAGCAATGCAGTTTGAGTATTATTTGCTGGGAATGGAAGTGTCAGGGATGTAACGTATTTCCTTGAACCATCGCCACCGTGAAGAAGAAATTCCAAGTCTTTGTTGAAGAAATATCTGAATAGGATCCTAGGCTGATCTGGTTGGCCGATCGTTGGTAGTGGTTTAGACCAGTCGGTGTAATATGGAGGGTTGTCCCGCTTTGTAAAGTCGATGTTTGCTTCCGGGTTGAGCCAATCCATGTTATTAGACATAGCTCGAGCAATGTTGTCAAGGTGATATTCGACCTCGATGGCACTTTTCGAGCTATCTTTCCACAGTTGAAAAGCTTCATTTTTGATTCGCCGCAACTCAGATTTCGTCATCTTCTTTACTCGGAATTTATCTTGCAGTATCTTTGCATGCTCCAATGTATTACCGTCTACCAGATCTTGACCTTCAGCAGGGTAGGGAGTGGAATTAACAAGAGTAGAGAACCATTCAAATTCCTCTGTGTTATCTTCATCTAGCCATGATAGGACGTCAGCCTTGGGCGCCATCTTCTTCTTTTTCCTAAGCCTAGATGAGGGTTCTGGTTTCTGTACTTTGTCGGGAGAGGCGGGTTGTTGTTGGGGCTCATGGTATTCTTCATCGTCACCACCCGTATACTCAAAGTGATCACCTTTTTTCTGAGTCTGGGGTGGTGTCTCAGAATCCTGAGGTTTATCTGCAGAAGAGGGAGGAGAAGATCTTTGTTGAGCGGATTCGTTGTGGTGGAGCGGCATTGAGTCTTGAATCGAAGATGATTCACCCGACTTCTTTGTGCGTTTAGGCTCCTTATCCTTATCTTGATCTTTGTCTTCGTCGTCTCTTGAGCGTTTGGGCCTTCACCTCTTCTCTGAATGATGACTTGAGTTGGTATTCCGGCAATGCTTCAAACAGTTTAGCTTCATGGGAGGCAAGCGTTGCAGAGCGTGTTGACATTTGCGCTACCAGCCGGTTTACTAATTCATCATCCGAGAAGATTGTAGTTTCAACTGGATTGATGCTCAAATTCATCGGAGTTGATTTCATGGCTTGCTTGGATAAATGTAAGAGATTGGATAAAGTTGTGCGGTATACATCTCCTTTGTCAGTTTCAGAATAACCTCCATTAAGAACTTGTGAGTGTATCCTTTTATCATCTCGTCCATGCTCCCTTGAAGATCATCCTTCATAAGCTTTTGTACATACTCCCTTTCAACTTCATCTTGTCATTCTCATCATGAAGATACGTTATCGATCACGAGGAAATTCAACTTTCTGTAGAGAATATCTTTCTTTCTGACTCGTTTGACGGCTTTAACGATTCGATTCTTAGATTGAGAGATCCAAGATGGAGTTGGCTTCTTCTTGATCGGATGATGATTTGGTTGATTTCTTTGATGGTGGTGGTGAAGAGTGAGAAGAAGAATCCGATGATGATGAGATGTGAGGAGACTCCGGGTCCTTTGGTGGTGCAGAGGTTTTGTCCTCTGAGCGAGCAGGACTGTCTAGCAGAAACTTATCATAATCAGTATCATCTCCAGACTTTTCTTTCTCTTCTGTCTTTTCTGTCCCAGTCTTTTCTTTGTCACCCTCATCTTTCTCGGACTTTTCTTTAACAGGTTCCTCAAATTCATGCTCAATAGTTTCTTCCACGGGCTTTTGTTGTTGCTCCAAAGTGGTGGTACCGGATCCCTTATCGGGTTAATTAACCGCATCGGGACCGGTGAAGGTTGAGCTGCACCACTTGACCCTCGGGGCCACCCATTTGTTCTTTTCAAATTCTTTTGCCACGTGTTGGAGTCTAAGGAATTTGAACTTCTTCCTGTATGAAGTATCCAGTTGCTCTTCTTCATCTTCATCTGAGCTTTCTTCATAAGGCACAAGTACAGTAGTCTTCCCTTTTCCTTTGTCAGTGGTGGACTTGGAGGTTTAGGCTGAAGGAGGTGTTTCGGATTGCGATTCAGATTAGAAAGTCTCTTCATCTCGATTCAGTAGCCTCGAGTCCTCGTCCATTAGCTTTCTCTGCGGTTCGGGCTTAGATACGGGAATAGGAACAGCTTCCTTGGCGGGAACTGTCCCCTTTCGTGGAGGATTCCTCCTGGGAAACATCCTCTGACTCTCAGTGCTTGCCGCACTTCCAGCACTTCCTCTTCTGGTTCTCCTAGTAGGTGTTCCGGAAGGCTTTTCATCGAGATGACCAACTTTGCCTTCACGTACTGCAACTTGATACCTTTTGTGTGTTTCAAGCTTTTTGATTTCATTTGTCAGAAGGTGATCAGCCAGCACGACACCCTGTTTCTTTGTTGACGATTCCTTGATTACGTGATAGGGTAGGCTCAGTCAACATATCATGATTTTCTGGGTCATTGAGCCTCTGTAGAATATCGGGATGAAGTCCAAGTGCTCTCTGGATCAACAATTTTGTGTATCTGACATAGGGAATCTTTGAGCCAAGTTTCTTGTGAAATGACATCATGTCTTCCCATAGCAGTGCTTCAATTTTGATGTCCTTTTTGTTGATTTGTAGTTCCATGAGCTTGGGATGCTCATAACCACTATCACGACCAGAGACCGATTTGGTAATGATGATGTAGAGGGTTCTCCACGGTTGAGGAATGTTCTTAAGCTCCACATGAGAGTGCTTAGTGATTATTCTGAAGCTTCATCATAGCCAATATCAATCAGGAATTTCAGAACTGTCTCTTCATAGGTGTGGCATAGAAGTCGGTTGGCTCGATTTCAGGAATTAGAAGAACGGCCCGTAGATCTGCTTGTGTGATGGTGATTTGTTTGTGATTGAGCGTCACAGTCACCGCACTTTGACCTTTGATCCTTTTCATTGAATTCTAGAATTGTTGTATGTAGATTTCGGATGCTGTAGCGAGTGTGAAAGCATGTTCTGGTACGGATGATTCCTTAGAATATCCACAGCGATCAAACAAGAAGATTCTGAGCATGTGAGGGTTTCAAACTCAACTCTGAGATTGTTCTTTACAATCTTTCTTGGATAGCCATTAGGGAAGATATCGGCAATTGTGAGAACTTCTGGTGCATCCACATTCATTTGAGCAGCCATGTCGTGATCCGAAATAACATTAGCCAAAAGAACCAACATATCAAAAGACATAATGTTAGTCAACAGAAGGTTTTATTGTCTAATTATTGAATGTACAATGTTAATGATTGTTACGAGTCCAAAGTCACTTGTTTGTTCAATAGTCCAAGGACGTCGTGATAAGTTTCGTGAGTTAGTTAACTTTAAGTTTTAAAGTTTATGTTATCACTTATTTAACACAACATATTAAGCGTTTAAGTTTATTAGTGACATTATTGGTGTCGTGATGTTATGATTTGTTTATTTACAAGTTTGCCGCGTAACAATTCATAATTAAGGTCAATCAAGGCTTAGGCGTAAAAGTGGAAAAGTTATGCGTAAACAGGAGTGTTATATGCGTAGACGAAAGCTTATGCGTAGCATCCTAACTTACGCGTAAGAGATATTACGCGTAGGAACAGGGGACCTTATGCGTAGAGCTTACGCGTAGGCGTATTAAAACCTTATGCATAAGGCTTACTCGTAAGAGTAGGCCTTATGCGTAGGGGTCCTTGTTCGCATATCCTTCACAGGATATGCGTAGTCCCATTGTAGAACCTTATGCGTAGACGCTACGCGTAAGATTACTCTTACGCATAACATGCTACGCGTAAGGTGATCCTTATGCGTAGTTTGCTTAGAACCTTGATTCTGAATTCTCACTTGTAACATACCTGAAATAAATTCATCATATCATCAATATTAACCCATACATTCATCTTATAACAGAACATGGCATGAAAGCATATCAAACAGTTTAAGCGTAGAAAGTCTTACGCGTAAGACAAAAACCCTAATAGTTTAAGAATTACGCATATGAATTTTAGCCATAGGATTAGCATCAAAGTTTTTCTGGTAAGTCAAAGATGTCTATTGAGTTGTCTTAGCCAAGTTTTAACATCAAATGTGTTAAGAATCAAAAGTACCTAAACCGTATGAACATAAACCCTAATTTACATTTTATGAATAATTAGTGTTTGGGTGTATTCGGGCCTAGATATGATTAATTCAAATTGACTACAACCTTCTACAACAATATATATATATATATATATATATATATATATATATATATATATATATATATATATTTTACCAAAACGTTCTCATTTGAAAATACTCAAATCAACGCATAAATCCTAATTTCAAAAGTAATTCAATTCGTGTTTCTGGGTGCGTTTTGATGATAGAAATTGTTTTAGTATGATTAATTGAACGTTTTGACACAATCACATTAACCACAAAACACACGAATGAGTGATTTGTGTTCATAGCTTACGCGTAGAACATGAATCACACTCAATCTCATCTTTTGACCGTTGGATTTGAGTGAAAATCAAAACCCTTGTTAAAAAAACTTGTAAAGATTATTAAACCACTTACAAAATGATGATCCAATACATGGATATGAAGATCGATTTTTGAGCGTAGGATGATTTAGGTGATGATAATAAATGTGAAGTGAAAGTTAGGTGGAAGAGTTTTTATTAAAAGTAACTTTAAACTTTTGGCAGTTTTGGTCCCTCCACCTTTTCCTTTTTCATACAAAGCCATTTAACTTCCATTTTGGTTACTAAACAAAGATTTTAAGAAAGAAACATGATGACACTCCCCCTCGACTTAAGAAAATAATGAAAGGTTATAAATTTTAGTCCGAGGAGTGTCAGCTTAACCAAAAAAGTTTACCACCATTGATACAAGAAACAACCAGAATAGAGTAACATGCAAGTACACAAATGTTTTTGAAACAGTTAAGTATTTATTTTCTCCCCCTCAACACTTGATCGGAAAAATACTGAATTTTGAAAGATTAGAGTGTTGACGGTTGAAATGTACTTGCCATGTTGAAAGAAAAAATAGATAGAAGAATATTTTTGTTGTTTTGACAGGTTTTAAATTTTTGTATTTTATTTTTGAAAAATATTTACAAAAAAGATTTTGGTGTTTGACAGGTTTTTAAGACTGTTTTAGAAGGTCATCCAATTCCTCTTGAGTCAAACACCTCATACCAATCCGGTGGACCAACTCATTAAACCTAGCGGGAGGCAAGGCTTTGGTGAGAAGATCTGCCAATTGGTATTCTGTACCCACAAAATATAATTCAACAGTACCTGTTCCACGTGATCCTTGATGAAATGATATCGAAGATCGATGTGCTTTGATTTCGAGTTCTGAACTGAGTTGCACGAGATCGCAATGGCACTCCGATTGTCGCAGTACATCGGGATTCTGTCAAATACGTAACCATAGTCTTTGAGTTGTGTTCTCATCCAAATGACTTGAGCACAACACGCCGACATGGCTACATATTTTGCTTCGATTGAGGACAGCGATGTACAATCCTGCTTCTTCGATTGCCATGACACCAGTTTGTCACCAAGAAATTGTAAAGCTCCGAAAGTGCTTTTCCGTGAATCTAAGCATCCTGCGTGGTCAGCGTCTGAAAAAGCGATTAGTTCAAAACCAGAATCCTTCGGATACCAGATCCCCAAATTAATGGTTCCCTTGATGTATCAGAGGATTCTTTTAGCCTCAGAGAGGTGGGTTTCAGTTGGTCGCGACTGATAACGGGAGCAAAGATATACAGCAAAGACAATATCAGGTCTACTGGCTGTTAGATACATGAGAGACCCAATAATACTATGGTATTTTGTAGGATCCACCAATTTCCCATGTAAATCAGCGTCGAGTTTCTTGGTATGAGCCATTGGTGTGGCATAGGTGTCACAGGTTTGCATTCCAAATTTGTGTAACAATTCAAGGGCATATTTGGACTAACTCAAGAAAATACCACGGGGTGATTGATGAACTTGTAATCCTAGAAAGAATGTAAGTTCACCCATCATGGACATTTCAAAAATTTTCTTCATTAGTTTTGCAAAAGCGGTTGAGTACTTTTTATGTGTAGACCCAAAAATGATGTCGTCCACGTAAATTTGAACAATTAAGATATGTGCCCCGTGATATTGTATGAAAAGAGTAGGGTCAACCGAACCTTTGGTGAAATTATTGGCAATTAGGAAAGATGATAGCTTATCGTACCATGCCCGAGGAGCTTGTTTGAGACCATACTGAGCTTTGTTCAGTTTGTAGACATGGTTCGGGAACGCGGGATCAACGAATCCTTCGGTTGGTGACATAAACCGTTTCTTTAAGTTGTCCATTTAGAAACGCAGTTTTGACATCCATCTGAAAGACCGTCATATTCATATGAGCCGCGAACACGAGAAATATCCGAACAACCTCAAGACGAGCAACCGGAGCAAAAGATTCTTCAAAGTCAATACCCTCTTCCTGGCAATAACCCTTAGCCACCGGACGTGACTTATTTACGATTACGTTTCCTTCAGCATCCAATTTGTTTTTCCAAATCCATTTGAGACCAATGACGTAGACCCTGTTGGTCTTTCAACCAGTTCCCATACTTCAAGACGTTTGAATTGGTTGAGTTCTTCTTGCATGGATTCAATCCAGTTGTCTTTTGTCATTGCGTCTTTGATGTTTTAGGTTCAGATTGGCAGACGGTGAGTGCATAAATGCAATGTTCACCATCTGAGTGAAGACGTTGTCTTGTAACGACTGGTTGATTCAGGTTGCCAATAATGTTTTCCAGAGGATGGTCTTTTGTCCATCTATGTGTGGAGGGTTGATGTTGGTATATATTGTGCAGATTTTGAGGATTCAAATGGCTTGTTGAAGATTCCGCGACATCTGGTGCAGCAGTCTTATTTGCAAACGGGTTGAAGAACGCATTTGGATCAAAATCTGCAAGTGGGGGTACTTCATTTAGAACATCATCAGCCGGTTCATCATTGTTGGAAGCGGTTTGTTCAACTGTTGTGTTGGAGTCAACCGGTGGTGCTTCTTCAACCGTAGTTGTTGTAGCAGGTGTATCAGGTATAAGAGTATTATCAGGTTGAGCAGCAGAAACAGCGGATACACATGGAGCACGTTCATCAATATCGTCACTGAACAGCGGAGCAAATAATCTTTCCATTTGTTGACGAGTAAGATGGGGGCTTTGTTCAGCTGATGATGGGGTTTGGGGGAAGTTTAAGCGGTTGTGTCCGGGTTCCAAGCTGTTATACTCAGAAGCCATCTCCGTAAGTTCATCAAAATGAGCATGAATCGTTTCCATAACCTCCTTTGTTCGACGATTCCAGATTCGGAAACCTTTAGAATTATCACAATATCCTATAAAGACTCCAATGTCAGCTTTGGCTTTGAGCTTTCCAAAGTCATCACGATCATTATTTGGATAGCAAAGAGATCCAAATACATGAAAGTGTTTGAGATTCGGTTTTCTGTTGTGGACAAGCTCAAAAGGTGTTTTGTTGTGGCATTTTGTAATCATAGAACGGTTTTGAGTATAGCATGCAGTAGATACAGCTTCGGCCCACAAGTAATCTGGGAGTTTGGCATTGATTAACATTGTTCTTGCAGCTTCCACCAACGTTCGGTTTCGTCTTTCAACAACTCCGTTTTGTTCAGGTGTACGAGCAATAGATGACTGATGCTGAATTCCCACTTTCTCATAAAATTCATGAAGGGTTTGGTTAACAAATTTAGTTCCTCTGCATTCGATTTGTCGGACGGTGTTTCAGAGCTGAACTTGTATTTTCGTGAGAAAGGTGATGATCATCTGTGGAGCTTGGTCTTTGCTTCGAAAAAGTAGACCCAAGTCCAGCGTGAATAGTCATCAACAATTACTAAGATGTATCGTTTGCCATTGATCGTTTGCACGCGCATCGGGCCACACAAATCCATGTGAAGAAGATGAAGCACATCTTGAGAGCGTGTTCCACCTTTGAAGGAAAATGAGCACGAGTGCTTTTGCCTTGTTCACAAGCTGAGCAAAGGTGATCTTTAGAATACCGAAATCGTGGGAGTCCTTCAACTAGTTTGTGTCGAGCAAGGTTGGTGATGGTTTGAAAGTTTAGATGTGAGAGACGCCGGTGCCATAGCCAGGATTTTGTTGATGTTGCCTTTGAAAGTAAGCAAATGGGAGAAGAAGCAACCATGTCTTGCATAGAGATAGTGTAAAGACTGGAATTACGCGAGCCAGACATAAGGTCGTTTCCTTGTAGATCACGAATGAAACAAGTTTTATCCCTGAAAGCAACCTCCAAATCTCCATCACAAAACTGACATACTGAAAACAGATTGTGACCGAGGCCTTCCACATAGTAAACTCTGCTTATTTCGATGTTCCCATTGATATAGTCTCCGTAGCCCATGATAGCTGCGAAGTGATCATTCCCGAACTGGACAGTGCCAATGAACTTTGCAATAAAGTTTGATAACAGTTTAAGGTTGCCTATCATGTGTCGGGAACATCCGCTATCAACAATCCAGAGAATGATCTGTATCACCTGCATTACACACAGACGACACAGATGGAATAGAAGTAGATGTGGAACCCGAAATGTTAGAGGGTTCCGGAGCAGTTATAGTAGATATACACACATCAATAGCTTTAGGTATCCATTTAAATCCTAGCGTGTTATATATCCATTTTTGCCATCTCCAACTAGTATTTGCTTTAGTCTTAGTGAATGCACTAGGTGGTACTACATTCCTAGGAGGTGAAACTGGAGCTACAGGGATAGCAAAGCGTTTCTTAAAATCTAAAGAGGGCGGTCTACCAAGCACAGACTTAGAAAGATTAGTGGGCCTATAGGTATTCCGGTTCTTAGGATTCCTTAAACGAGAGATGATAGCTTTAGCAACACATTTATCATGACAATCAGAATTCATACTTTTACGACAAATAACACAAGGTGCATCAGACTGAATATCGAAAGTGCTTAATGGTTTAGCATTCGTTACATCACTATTTCTATTACATGTGCCAGACACAATATCTATAGTGGAAGAAACATGAGTCTTATTCATAGTCCTAGGGTGTTCTTCTACTTTAGCATTCCTTATTGATCTTTTCTTAGGTCGCAACTTCCTATTCTTCGATGTAGTGCTCTTAGGCTGTGAAGTGCGGACGTTTGGAAAAGACGCAACTATTCCTGTTTCAGTAGAAGGACGCACGTTAGCAACTTGTGATTTGGTAGTAGTGATTCTAGGTTCACGATTACTAAGTGTTACTGGGGCTATTCTCTTAATCACTGTAGGCGGAAGTTGTTCATACTTTCCTAACATTTCTCTTAACATGAAGATAGTGTTAATCAGATCTTGATTGTCAGACCGAATATTTCCAAAGCAAAATGCATAACTTCTTTAGTGTGTGCAAGATAATGATCAAGTTCATTTGATGCTTCATCACGAGTCTTTTTGAGTAAATCAAATATGACACCATATTCCTTTTAACTTTTACAAGTTCTTGTTCATATTTTGAGATTTGACACTTAAAAGACACGTTTTGATCATCCAGTTGCTCAATTTTTGGATCAGAAGTTTTGTCACGCAACTGGGCGATTTTGTGTTGAAAAACAAGTTGTTGATCGTGAATATCTTTTTGACACCAATTAAGACGGCGTATTGCATTTGAAAGTTCGTTTGACAATCGTTTATTTTCAACTTTTAAGGACTCGATCTGAAGCACATTATCAGTGTTCTCAACATTTACCACAGAATCAACAGTATCAGCAGAGATATAATCAAATGCATATGACAAAGAATTCAATAGCACAACATTATGGACATCAGCACAGATGACATCTTCCAAGAGTCGATCAACATCTTTTCTCAACATTTTCTTTTTACGTTTAGTATTAGAAATAGATGTTTCTGTTTTTTCGAAAACGACCTTCATCAATCCAAGTTCCTTATGAAAGTCCTTTCCCAAGACAATGCACAACTTTTCAAATTTTTAACATTTGGTAAAAGATTTTTCTGAAAAATGTCTCTTTGTTCTCGCGCCAGAGGCGATTGAAAGTGTTGAACTTTGATTTTAGAATGATATTCTATCTCATGTTGTAAAGTTTTGAGGTCAGCCATGAAAAGGTCAAAATATCTAAGAATTTTGTGATTTTTAGGTTTTGAGTTTACTTCACTGATGGAAGGTAAAGGACCATAAGTTTGTGCATAATCTGGTTTGGGATTGTCATTAGAAGACTCAGAAGTTTTTATGATAATCCTTGGTGTGTTAGAAGAATCCGTTGGTGTGACGAAAGTGACCGCTTTTGAATAGTTAAAAGGTTTGTTGTAAACAACTTTTTCTAATTTTGATCGACTCTCGTCTTCTGCATCTAATTCCTCTTGATGATGATATTCAACAACACTCATAACAGAATTATCAATTTTATATTCTGCACTGGAAACTTCAGGATTTGGTTTGAATGCTTTGGGTGAAAGCTTAGGTTTGTAATCAGCGAGATTCGGTCCATATCCATTTGGATTGGGTTTTAAAGTAAACTTTTCAATAGCTGTGACCGACTCGCCATGTTTGTAAACAACAGTTTTAAACTCTTTAAGTTTGTTTTGCAAGCCGATGATTTCTTCAAGATGATCATCTATTCGTTTCGTTGAATGCTTTTTGTATGCAGAGAACTGTTTTTGACAAGTTAACAACTCAGCCTTAGCTTTTTGATTTTCCAAGGTGAGAGCATTAATTTGCTTTTTATGTTCATGTTTCAGTTGTTCTATTTCAGACAACAAAGCATTCTTTGAAGCGGCTAGATCACGCATCTGTCTCTCTAAATATTTTTCGTTTTGATGAGATTTGGCAAAGGCTGCTTCAAAACCGTTTTCACATTTTTCTTGAGTTTTGAAAAAGTTGAGTTGCTTTTGTAAACATTCAAAATCCTTGGTTAACAGTGCATTTTTGCTTTTCAAGTCCTGATTAATGGCATGACATTTTTCCACTATGGTCTGTTGGTCTTGTATTAAACGAGCAAAATCTGGATGAGGCAAAAGTTCGGTGTGTTCAACGTGAGTCACAACATGATCATTACTTAGATCCTCAAGTATAACCACAGAGTCAATTTGAGTATCAAGGGAAACCATAAGGTCATCTTGATCGTCAAATATAACTACGGGGTCTATTTGAAAATCGGCGGAATGAGATGTGGGCGACTCATTTTGAACATTCTGAGCCTTGCCGGATTCAGATGTTGGCGGAGATATGAGATTCGAGATAAATATGGTTTGTTCGGGTACCTGAGACAAGCCATCAGTGTCATACACTGGGCCTGTGACACTCATGTGTAACTCATGCATATTAGCCATCAACATAACATGCATTGGCACTGCAAGTCCTCCATATCATCATCGAGTGCATTTGCCATAAAGCTCTGTTCTTTGTCCGTGAGAGTTCCACCAGCTTCATCCTTAAGAGCCAAAAGAAGAGCCTCTTTGTGATAAGCACTGCCCGAGTCCTAGGCTTTGGGCATGCATTAGCCCGATGTCCCTTCTCATTGCAGTTGTAGCATCGAAGACCATTCAACCCATTTTGAGCATTTCCCTGTTCCACCACTTGAGCTCGATTGTTATTCCTACCCACAGCATTAAACCCTTGACCACCGCCCATCTGACGACCATAACCACGATTTCGAACTTCAACTCGTCCATTGTTCACAACAGCTTGATTCCTTGTGTTAGATGAGGAACGAATACGGTTGTTGGACTTGTTGGTATAACGGCTAAAGGCATTAGCAATCATAGCAAATCCTTGTTGCAATGCTTCGAACGGATCAGATTCTTCATTAGCTTCACTGACGACAAGTGCTTGAGCATTGTTGTTGTTGTATGGAACCAATTGAGTTTGTTGAGATTGAGGTTGTGAAGGATCATATGGTGTGATTGTAGCAGTTGGTTGAGTTTTTGGTTGAGGAGAATAACTGTTTTGAGCATATAAGGCAAGTTGTTGATTTTCCGGATGTGTCGGTGGAGCAATTTGAGCACGGAGAATCCTTTCCCTATCAACTTCCTTTTCATGAGGCTTCAAGTAATCGTACAACAATCCATATGTAGAATGATGCATATTCTTCGCTTGACGGAGAAAAATGACATACTTCTCCCATTCAGGACCAAGACTACTCAGGAACTTATTATTCACTGCAATTCTTGGCATGATGATGTTGTGTTTATCCAAATCATTGATGATGTCTGAAAACGATGATGATAAGACTCTAGTGTCTCTCCAGGTTCAATCATGAAGTGTTCATAAACCAAGTAAATTTTGGATTCCAAATCCTCCTGATTGAGTACTGATCCTTCCATAAGAAGATGAATATGATCCCACATTTCCTTTGCAGTCTTTTGAGCATCAACACTTAGAAGAATTGGGTTAGGTAATCCTAAGAGGATATATTGCATTGCAAGTTCATCAGCTTCATAGTGTAGAAGTTCCTCTGCATTCAGGTCGGAAACAGTAGCAATGTTGGATTGTTCATCTCTTGGTGGATTAGCATTTGGATCGGCGGGTACGATAACAGTAGGCATCTGAAATGGACCTTCCAAGATAACCTTCTTTAGGAACTTTCCATGTGGCTTCTTCAGATCACAAAATCTAAAGAACCTTATCACCCATTGATCGTAGTTTCCTGGAGTGAGCATTGGAGGTCTATCTAGTGATCTAGCCTCATGAATTGATTGTTGGCTACTTAAAGCTTCACACATCTTTGCAAACCAAGTGGGTTCCTTCATAGTGTTCCTTGATGGATGTTGATTGAATTCGTTTGTGTAGGGTTGAACTTGAAGACTTTGTGGTGGTTGAACCATTTGAGGTTGTGGAATTGCAGCAAGTTGTGGAGTATGTTGTTGATTAAATTGTTGTTGATAAATTGCTTGTTGTTGATTCCATTGTTGATGTTGTGGAGTTAGTTGTTGTTGTCGTTGAGAATAAGTGTAAGGGAAATAATTAGAGTATGGTGGTTGTGACATGTTGAAAACTTGTGTTGGTAAAAATTGATCTTTGTAGTCGAATGAACCTTTGTTGATGAAGTGTCCTTAGGCGTAGAAATCACAAGAAACCAAGTAGAACTTATGCATAAAAACACCAAAGTTACGCGTAACAATGAGAGTTACGCGTAGTTTTAGCTTACGCGTAAGCAGGGAAAAGATGCTAAAGTTATGCGTAGACACAAAGTTAGGCGTAGAAAGTTAGGCGTAGGATTACCTTATGCATAAGACTAGGCTTATGCGTAAGATGAATCTTATGCGTAGGATTTCTACGCGTAAGCTTTATGCTTATGCGTAAGTTTAGGGTTTTATCCCAAATGATCTTTTACACTATCACAGTGCAAAAGATATCCAAAGTCGACGTGTTTTCAGGCTTATCCAAGCAAGAAAACACGGAGTAAACCACGAAAACGAAGATCAAACCAAGGAATAACTTACGCGTAATATTCGGGTTTTGATACGCGTAAGATTACTCGTAAAAATGATTGTGCCCAAATTTGTTTCTAAACCAGATTTTTGTTATGGAATAGCTTCAATATCACCAAAATAACACAAAAGTGTGACACTTGATGAACCAAAAGCAGCTAAAGCGGGTTACGCGTAGAACGACACCCACGAACAAAAACAAGCTTAAAAACTTAGATCCACGCGTAAAGATTGAAACTTTTTGCCAAAAACAAGTATTTTAACACCTTAAAACGTTGAAAGTACAAGAATCTTAGATTAAAAAGTGTAAAAAACGAGTTTTTAAGCGATCCAAAGTGTTAACCACGTTTCCGCGTAAGACCGAAAACAAAAAAAAAACTTCAAAAATGAAAGTGTTTACCCAACTATTTGGCGATTGATACCACTGTAAGGTCACTAGATTTACAACACAAGCTTAATAGAAAGATAGAAAGGCGATTGAACAAGTAAACCAAACACACACACACGTTAAGCTTAGACGGTTATGCGTAGAGAGTGAGTGAAAGGAATAAATTGAACAACCAACCTTCAAATGAAGGTTTACAAGAGTATTTATAGGAGGGAAGCTAGGGCAACACTCCTAGTTCCCATCCTTTCCTTATTGGACATGGGCCTAAGCTCATGAGCCTTCTACATAAGCTTAAGGCTAATAACAAACATAAAGGCCATAATTAAGCTACCTATTACATATTAATTACTAACACTTGATTATGGTTTAGGAGTGATTCCAACACAATCATCAACAAGAAGACTTCAGTAGTCTTGATGATGAGGAAGCATGGCAACTCATGGACTTGAGCTTGATCGACTTCAAAGGTGGTGATCTTGCCTTTAATAGGAACCTAGAAGATCACACAAAAACAAAACTACAAACATAGATCTCTTGGATATGAGGTTAGAGAGTTTTTAACTCTTGGGGAAAGTATGTTAGAAAGGGTGAGAAACAATGAAGAAATGGCTCACTATTTATAGAGGAAAAATTCTACTGTTCCTCAGATCCCACGAATCCCTTCCACAAGAGATCTGTTGGGTTTTAGGTTCCTTGGATTTGATGAGACAAAATAAATAAAAGAATGAAACATCAAGGGCTTAAAGAGAAAGAGATGAAACCTACAAAAAGATGGAAGGACTTGCTTGCAAAAGAAGATTTATTATTTAGTCCTTCGTAGTATTTTGTAAACCCTAATCCTCTAGTATATAAAGAGGACATGGGGTGTAGGTTTTATATATATGTCTTCCAAGATGTAGTCGACTAAAAGGTGTGTGTGTGTCCTAGGCGTGTAGTTCTTTGTAAACGCCTAGGTTAGTGATAGTTTTGTTAACACCCAAGATCAAAGAAGTCTTTGATCCCTGTTACATTTAGGTAACACGTTATTAATATAATTGGAGGTGATGGTGAATGAAACCTTGTGTCAATAACATAGTTGTTTGTTTAATTCCGCTGTGCATGTTCTTTATCTATGTTATTGTTAAACCCTAAGGCTCAAAACGATCTCAAGGAGTCTATCAAACTCCACATTTGGTACCAGGGCTTGGGGAGCTCGTTACCTAGGGATTCGAAAGGTTTCTTGGCGAAAAAGAATGAAGAAAATCGGATTTATGCAGAATTCGCAACTTTTCTGCAGCACTGTTTTAAAACGATGATAACTTTTTCGTTAGCCGTTGGATCGTAACGAAATTTTCGGTGGACTTTCTCTATATATTCATCTAACTTTTCACCGAAGGGATTGTCGATCTGAGCTTTCTATCAAAAGTTATTCAATGTCGAAGTTGGCTGCAGAAACTGGTTTAATAATTCGAATTTTTGGGTTTTCATGCATATTCAACTTCTTGAATTTGTGTTACTTGTTCTAATTCTTGATGGAGGTTGTTTATACATTGTGTGGTGTTTATGATTCATGGTTAGAAGCAACTTTCCTAGTGTTTTTACGAAACCACTTCTAGTGTTTTCTGAAACCACTTCTGAAACCACGGATAGTGTTTTCTCGAAACCACTTCGAAACCACGGATAGTGTTTTCTGAAACCACTTCGAAACCATGGATAGTGTTTTCGAAACCACTTCGCAACCACGGATAGTGTTTTCGAAACCACTTACGAAACCACTTCTAGTGTTTTTCTGAAACCACTCCTAGTGTTTTCTCGAAACCACTGCTAGTGTTATCTCAATTCCACTGCTGGATTTTCTTGCGTTATTCGTTTACTGCGATGAGGTTTTGGAATTGAGGGGAAGCTGTACATGTTTTTGGTACTGAGATTTTTGGTGACACACACATGGATTATTGGTTCACACACAGGAGGATTTTGGTTAATTTGTTCTTAAAGGTTTTAAAATGCTCGTTTTTGGGATTTATTGACTAGTTGATTACGAAGACGGTTGAATATCACTAATTTGATGTTGTAGTTGAGTTTCACAGGTTTGTGTTCTTATCATATCTCAAAGTGGGTGTTACACTTTGGAGATAACTTGTTCGTGCTTAAAGGATGTTGACGAAGACTTGCAAAATCTAGTTTTCATAGGTCAAGGGTGGATGGATGAAGACCTAGTTAACTATCACTTAAAGGAGTTACATTGTAGTGCTCAGTGTCTCATTGAAGATGAGGATTTTGTCAAGAGATTGCGGTCTACTTATATGGTGTTAGTATAAGTTTGGAGTCACGTGGATAGTACAAGACATAAGACACAAGTTTGGGTTATTTTACTTCTTCATCAAATTCGTTATACTTGGTTTTCTTCACAAGTGATCATTACATAGAGCTTACTGATTTGAAGAATCATTTTCATGCACCACTCAAGGGAAGTTTCTAATGTTTACATTCTCTATTTGTTGATAACAAAAAGGGGAAGAGATATTGGAGTGTGATAGCATAGATTAAGGGGAAGACAAAAGGAAGACAAGAATGTTTCATTCACGGAGATGTTTACATCTCAACTTCGCTACTTAGTCTAGGGAAGTTAGGTACACGACTTTGTTTGTTTTGTCATCATCAAATAGGGGAAGATTGTTGGGTTTTAGGTTCCTTGGATTTGATGAGACAAAATAAATAAAAGAATGAAACATCAAGGGCTTAAAGAGAAAGAGATGAAACCTACAAAAAGATGGAAGGACTTGCTTGCAAAAGAAGATTTATTATTTAGTCCTTCGTAGTATTTTGTAAACCCTAATCCTCTAGTATATAAAGAGGACATGGGGTGTAGGTTTTATATATATGTCTTCCAAGATGTAGTCGACTAATAGGTGTGTGTGTGTGTCCTAGGCGTGTAGTTCTTTGTAAACGCCTAGGTTAGTGATAGTTTTGTTAACCCCCAAGATCAAAGAAGTCTTTGATCCCTGTTACATTTAGGTAACACGTTATTAATATAATTGGAGGTGATGGTGAATGAAACCTTGTGTCAATAACATAGTTGTTTGTTTAATTCCGCTGTGCATGTTCTTTATCTATGTTATTGTTAAACCCTAAGGCTCAAAACGATCTCAAGGAGTCTATCAAACTCCACAGGATCTGTCTAGCGTAAAGCTAGGGATCCGTGGGACGCTCCCCTTTACCCATGGGTCTATTTTGGTTATGGGTCATGGGTCATGGGTTGATCCACGGGTCTTTAGCTAGATACAATGTATCTCTTGAGTGCAATGCACCTAGTCACATGGGTATGGGTCAAAACCATGGGTTATGGATATTATCCATATATGATATAAGCATGATGTCTTGCAATGGGTTATGGGTCAAGATCCATGGGTCATGGGCTTTGGGTTGTACCCAACTACATTCAATGTATTTGCCCAATGGTTTATGATACTTAAGTTTCTACCCATTTATATTACCCAATATACTACATACTAGTTATGTGTATATTTTACCCAAATAAGTAAACACTAGTTGTTGTACATATGTAATGTTAAATCATAAAATCACTTATACTTGTTTTAGTGTTTTATGTGAAAATGTGAATATGCTAGAAACTATTAGTTCGAACCATTTACGTATTTTATTTGTTTCATTAAAATGATTTTACGTTTGTTATCGACAAAACATTAGAAGATCGTAAAATATAAATAAACGTTTTTACGGCTTATTTGTATTAAAAATCTCCCCCTTTTTGTTGATGACAAAACATAAAATTATTTTAAGGAAAAACTAGAATTCGTAAAAGTTTGAATTTGTAGTTTTTTCTTTCTTCTCCCCCTTTTGGCGAAACAAAAAGAGCTTCGAAAGGAAACTAACACATTGTTTTAGAAAAAACATGTGAAAGGAATAAAAATAAATAGAGAGCAAGTAACGGGAAAGGATCTCATCTTTACTCCCCCTTGACGAGTCCATCCCTATGTAAGGGCGTCAAGAAAATAATACTAAGCTAGTTTGTTTGCAACTAAGTTTGCAAAAGATTTCGTCTAAGTGAAGAATGTGCTCCCCCTTGATGATTGCAATTTTGCAAAGGGATGTCAAGAAATGTGATCCTAATATTGCAAGTAATTTGCAATGTATTGCTTTGACACAAAGCTCCCCTAGCTTTAGGGTGTCAAAGTCTTCAAGTGTAGATTGAATAACTACAAAACAAAGGTTAGAAAGCAAGTATAATTCACAATTTCCTGCAAATGTGGTCCAAGTTAGTAGAAAAATAATAGTTTTCTGTCTCACGGATCCCATGGTTCCCTCCTAGTAGGGATCCGTTTAGGCAATTTTGAGGGATCCGTATAGCTGATGATCAATTTCAGCAATGGTGATATAACAAGTAATGTTATCACAAAAGTGAAATATGAATACAACGTAATCATATACTTAGAAATATAGCAAGTAGCATGTAATTTCATTTAATAAAACTAGAGTTATGATAGACATGACTCTAAAAACTAAGAAAATAAAGAATACATGACTAGGAATTTCTAGACCAACTATCGCTTGATGCTAGGACACCACTAAAATCTTCTAGCTTGAGTTTTGTTTAGGTTTAATCACGTCGAAACGTTCGAGGAGATGATAGAACATGAAATGTTGGTCTTCTCGTACTTCATGTATCAAACTTTCAACATGTTGACAATGATTGCAATCTTTGTCATGGCTAGGTAGTGGTGGTGGAAGAAATGAAATGGCTTGATGCGAAGGATCAAGTGAAGCGGCTTGTGGAGCTTTAAACGACGGAGGAATTGGTGAAGGCGCATTTGAGAATGGCTCGACCAAGAATGATGGTGGTGGTAGAGAAGTGTCAACTTCCATATGGTCGGGTGGTTGACTTTGGTGATTTTTCATAATCCAAAAGGGATTATATGATGGACACGGCGAAAAGGAAGCCGGAGCTAGTGCTGACTCAACACCTTGATTTTGTACCATTATTCCTCCTAATGAGGAGAATGTTGTCGGGGAGGAGGATGAGACGGCCTAGGAGGCAAATCCTCTAAATTGTAGAGGTCTGGTGATGATAGTGGAGATGTAAAAGAAATAGCTCTAGGAACCAATGGTGATGGTTTAGTGGAGATGATATTGTTTGGCCTAGGAGGTATGGTGGTGTTTGGCATAGGTAGTTTTGTGGGTACTATCCTTTTAGAAATTGGTTGAGAAGAGATCCTTGCATTTGTTGGTTTGACCGGAGATGATTCGATTGAAGAAATTTCGTATACAACACGAGAAATTTTCTTAGGTGGTTCTTTGGTGGATAAGTTACTACTTGGAGTTTTCCTCATGATGAGATGATTTCAAGAGGTTTGTAAGGGTTTCTAAAGTGCTGAAAGTTAGGATGAAGGTGATGACTATGGAAGTCCTAACAATGTGGTTTATAAAGCAAGAGATTTGGCAAGTGCATTTAAGCCTTAAGCCACTAAGATTCATTAGAATGTGATGATTAACATGTACAAGAGTCAACTTCAGAGTTTGTACTGATCTAGGAACTCATTTAAGATGAGATGGAGTGTTTGAGTTAGAAAGATGAGTTGAAATGATTGTTTTAGCAAGGTTTGACATAATCTGTCACCCGGATCCCACGGTTCCCTCCTCAGAGGGATCCGTCTAGGCTAATCCTAGGGATCCGGCTCTCAGCAGCTATGAAAGAGTAGAAATGATGTTTCTAAGGTCTAAGATCTATATCGTCTTGAGTGTTTCAGTCCTCCTAAGAGTCTTAAATGAAGGGGTGCTTAAGTACTTGAAGGTAATGAGTGATGTAGCTATTGATTGCCTTTTATGGAAGGAATTGGAACTTTCATGAGTACCAATGAATGAACAAGGATGACACTAAAGATGAGAGTGTCAATTGAAGCTAAATGATCCTAGATATCAGATAGTGACTTAGATTAATCCTTTGGAAAGTATCCTAGAGGCTTAAGATGGAAAAAAAACTAGGATTTTATCAATTTTGACCAATTTTGTCGTAAGAATGATTATGATTGATTTTGCTATAAGAGGTTTCCAACGTTTAGATATGAGGGATCATGTGAAAAAATGATGTGTGAGCTTAAGAGCAGAAGAGTAATGGATTAAAATGAAATGATAGATCTACAAGCATCTTTGAGTGTGATCTAGGTGAGTTATGTGTGAGTAGGAAGGATCTACTTAACTTGAAAAGGACTTAATTTGCCTTAAGACACTATGTCTAGCTTAGTTTGAGGTGTTATAAGGATATGTTTGAAATACAATGCTTGCAATTGCATTTTCTGTTTGTCGGATCCCACGATTCCCTAAATGTAGGGATCCGTCTAGCACAAACTTTGGGATCCGTCCATCTGCTCAGCAGAACCTTTACTAAAGGTATGCAATGATCTTGACAATGCATTATATTCCAAGGTTAGTTTAAAGGGGTTCTAACACTAATATATCAAATGTAAGATGTTTTATTTCATGAAGGAAATAGGATTACATTGATAAAGCACGAGTACAAGAGGATTGATCCTATTTGAAATACTATTAGGTTCCTTGAGTGTTTTCGCTAGATGGATCATCAAATGGTTGATGAGTGTTGGCGGATTCAGGAATGAAGAACGTCTTCATGAGGGAAATGTTCAGCGGTTCCATCATCTTGTTCACAAGTACGTACAACGGACTTTGAAATTGAGGATGAAAATGCATGACATTATGATAGAGGCGCGTCAAGAACATTCCATATGGAATGAGTTTATTCTTGGAACCTTGAAGGTTTACAATTCACCTTGCAAAGAAGTAGGCGAGATTGTATGGTTGTTGTGTTAGCACACAATACATTATGTGAGCACAACAGGCGGGAAGGATTTCTCGATTTCCCCTAAGACTCCAAACATTTTCATGTAGGATGAGTGCAAGGGGTTTGTACTCTTCAAGAATATCCCGTGTGTAGATGATGTTTGGATTGGAGTGATGGGGTTTGCATAATATGCGAATTAAGTCTTGTGGGGAAGGAATGTGCGAACAATACGGACTATTTTCTTCACGAAAGTTGAAGAGAGAATCAAGAGACCAATCTTCAGTGAAGGCACATTGTCCATAATTTGGAATTCGGAGAATTTGAGAAAATTGCCCAAGAGTCAAAACAAACTTTTGGTTTTTGATCCAAAACCAAAGGGATAGAGAACGATCCTCGTTACGAATGAGTTCGACTTGACGGAAGAATTCCAATACAAACCTTGGACATATTTTCTCGTTAATTTCGAGAAGACATTCTAGTCCTATGGCTCGGAAGGAGGTATTGATACCTTCTTCGAATTGTAGAGAGGTGTCTACAATACGTCCTTCATGAAAGTGATGGGTTTCGAGATTATTGAACCAAAGGACATGATTGCCAGGTGTGTTGGGCTCAAGAGAGATGTTCGGAGTGTAGACGCTAGAGAGTGAAAAATCAAACTCATATACGTGCGACATAGTGAAACCTATAGAAAAGATGAGTTAATAGAAAGTGATGTTTGTGGTCAACCTATGATTATCTAACGTTTTTATTAGATTTTTATTAACAATGGTTTTTAACAAGAAAGACACTTAACTCACTTATGGTTTTGACATACTAGTGGAGTATTACTTTTAGAAGAAAAATGGTTTTTAATTTGCATGAAAAACTGTTCTCCAGTAGGACGGATCCCACGGTTCCTTTACAAAAGGGATCCGGCTAGTATATCTTCTGGGATCCGTAGATCTGTAGTTACAGAAACAGATTTATGATGAAAAGTATAGGTTTTTATATCTCATAGTTTTATATCAAGATATGTGTTTTAGCCTACATTTTCTTTTAACATGCATACATGACTTCTAATGTATCACGAGAGAAAGAAATAAAACAATGAGAAATGATAAACACATTATGATAATAACCTAGATAAACTTAGATTATTAGTAATATTTCATTTCAATGCTAAGGATGATACAAAGGATTGGGTATATAACCCCAATGTAGATTAACAACACAAAGTAAATGTCTCCGTATGTGAACTTCATCATAGGGAACACAAGTGCGATGAGTGTTAAGACGATGAGCACGAAGGCGATGTAAACCATGTTGAAGATGATTCTTCTTGGTTTCGGTTGAGATGAAATGAAGAGGAGGATGAAGTTTTGAGTGAGAGGGAGTTTTTGAAATTGGAAGATTTGAAAAAGTGGGGATTTGATAGAGTGGTTGACGGTGGGAGTATTTATGGGAAAAGAGGAATTTTTGATATTTGTGTTTTGTTTTATTATTAGAAAGATATGATTTAGGGATTGAGTGAAGCAAAACACAAGTTTTATAAACCATTATTTTTAGACGAAATAGTGACACGTATGTGAGAAAAAAAACTTCCTAATGAAGCTTCATGTAAAACATGTATATGCACAAAAGATAATCATATAAATACCTAAATAGGCATACTTAATGATCAATCAAAATAAAAGGAAAGTCATACCTCTAGCGCACTTAGGAATGTTTTTACAAATGACACAACAAATGTCACTTAGACGATTCCCGCTCCTTTGCGTTTAAGATACCTTCTTAAGGAAGGTATTCTTGTTACCAAGCGATTCCTATAGCTTGGTGGGTATGAGCTTTGACTAATCAACATGACAAAGAAGATTAGTGCAATTAAATGAAAAAGTAAATAAGAAAAATGTTGTTATCAAATCAACATCCAAACATATAGTTTTGAAAGACATGGTGTTTGTTTTTATGAAAAACCTTCTTTGTAGTTTTCAATTAACCATGGATCGTATCAAGTTTTTAAAGTACAATATACTTCAAGAAACTTGGTAACGAAGCTCTGATACCAATTGTGGAAAACTAGAAGGGGGGTTGAATAGTTTTGCCAATTAAAACTTCCTTTTAATCTATTTAGATCGACTTATGTCAATCTATTTGGATGTGTGTGTTGGATGTTGATAAACAAACATATAAAGGTATGTAATGAAAGATAAGAGTAAGAAGCACAAAACCACAACGCGAGTATTTATAGTGGTTCGGCTACAAGGACACCTTCCTTGCCCTACTCCACTCCCCGAGTCACCTACTAGAGAGTTCGTAAACACTACACCAATCTCCTTATGGTGGAGAAGCCTTCGCAACGTCGCCTACCCTTTTTCCGGTGCTAGGCTAACCACCGGGTTCTTTCACTACAAGGTAAACCACACCTACACAACGTCTCCTACCCTTTATACGGTGCTAGGCTAACCACCGGGTTCTTTCACACCAAGGTGAACCACACCTACACAACGTCGCCTACCCTTTATTAGGTACTAGGCTAAGCACCTAGTTCCATTGCAATTGAGGAACTACTACCCAACACTACACCAACGACTAATCCCAAAGGAGATCTACTCCTTTACAACATCATCAAGGATATCAATATCCTTGGATCTAGTACTAATCTATCTTGTACATCGAAACATACCATATCAAATGTACATCTAAGGCACCTTTCACTAATGCCTTTGACTAGATCTTCAAGACACCCTTCACTAATGTCTTGTGTCTTGACTTCTAAGCACCATTCACTAATGCTTCTATTCTTGACTTCTAAGCACTTACCACAAGTGCTTATGATATGGACGATAGATACCCTTCACTAATATCTTCGTCTTGACACTTGAGACACCTTTCACTAATGTCTTCAACACTTCTTAGAAAAGAAAAATAATCATCAACAAGAAGACTTCAGTAGTCTTGATGATGAGGAAGCATGGCAACTCATGGAATTGAGCTTGCTCGACTTCAAAGGTGGTGATCTTGCCTTTAAGAGGAACCTAGAAGATCACACAAAAACAAAACTAAAACATAGATCTCTTGGATCTGAGGTTAGAGAGTTTTTAACTCTTGGGGAAAGTATGTTAGAAAGGGGTGAGAAACAATGAAGAAATGGCTCACTATTTATAGAGGAAAAATTCTACTGTTTCCCGGATCCCACGGATCCCTTCCACAAGGGATCCGTCTAGCGTAAAGCTAGGGATCTGTGGGACGCTCCCCTTTACCCATGGGTATTTTGGTTATGGGTCATGGGTTGATCCATGGGTCTTTAGCTAGATACAATGTATCTCTTGAGTGCAATGTACCTAGTCACATGGGTATGGGTCAAAACCATGGGTTACGGATATTATCCATATATGATATAAGCATGATGTCATGCAATGGGTTATGGGTCATGGGTCATGGGCTTTGGGTTGTACCCAACTACATTCAATGTATTTGCCCAATGGTTTATGATACTTAAGTTTCTACCAATTTATATTACCCAATATGCTACATACTAGTTATGTGTATATTTTACCCAAATATGTAAACACTAGTTGTTGTACATATGTAATGTTAAATCATAAAATCACTTATACTTGTTTTAGTGTTTTATGTGAAAATGTGAATATGTTAGAAACTATTAGTTCAAACCATTTACGTATTTTATTTGTTTCGTTAAAATGATTTTACGTTTGTTATCGACAAAATATTAGAAGATCGTAAAATATAAATAAACATTTTTACGGCTTATTTGTATTAACACGTGACTCTGTTCTTTCTTTTAAAAATGGGGTATAGTCTGAAATGACTATAAACCTTTTGTTTTTCATTCTCTCAATTTTTTTTATTTTTTTTTATTTTTTTAAATTATGTACATTCGAACTTCATCTAAAGACTCGTGTCACTCTTTGAATGACAACACAAAGACCGTAGATGAAATCGAATAAAAGAAAAAATGGGAAAAATATTTTTAGCTTTTTCAAAGATTTTCTGATTTTTATGGATTTTTTGAAATTTTATATTTTTCTATTTCCTTTTGAGGGTTTTATAATTTTGTATTTTGCTTTTTAAATAAATATTTACAAGAGATGGATGAAGAAAACTTTTACTCCTCATCTTCCTCTTGAAGACGTTTGAGTGTTTTCGAGTGTAGACTCTTTAGACCAAGTCGTGGAAGGATAAACTCCAAAAGTTCTCTAGGAAGAGCTTTGGTGAAAATGTCTGCTAACTGGTATTCAGTCCTTACAAAATAAAGTTCCACCACACCATTCTCCACTTGCTCCCTGATGAAATGATGTCGAATGTCGATATGCTTTGCTCTTGAATGTTGAACGTTGTTGCAGGAGAGAGCAATGGCACTTTTGTTATCACAATACAGAGGAATTTTGTTGAAGTCAAAGCCATAGTCATATAGTTGGGATCTCATCCATAGGATTTGAGCACAACAAGATGACATGGCGATGTATTCAGCCTCTGTAGAGGATATCGACGTACACATTTGTTTCTTAAAAGACCAGCTTACAAGTTTTTCTCCCAAGAATTGAGCACCACGATGTGCTTCGCGTGTATCCCGACACCCTGCATGGTGCGCATCGCATATCTTGTTAGTGACATGTTGGTGTCCTTCGGATACCAAAGTCCCATGTTAATGGTACCTTGGAGATACCAAAAGACCCGTTTAACCGCTTCAAGGTGCTTTTGGTAGGCTTAGCCTGGTATCTAGCACATATGCATACAGCGAACAGAATATCAGGTCTACTTGCTGTGAGGTACATCAGGGATCCAATCATACTACGATATTTCGTTTGATCTACCATGATCCCTGAGGGGTCCTCATCCAGTTTGGTACGCTCCACCATGGGAGTGTCGGTGTCACAAGTGTCAAATCGAAATTTCTTTAAATTTTCATTAGCATATTTAGATTGATTGATAAAAATGCCTCAGGGACTTTGTGAAATTTGTAATCCCAAGAAAAATGACATTTGTCCCATCATAGACATTTGAAATTTGGAACCCATTTCATTTAAAAACGGTCACATTCAGTAGGGTCGGTCGAGGCAAAAATAATATCATCTACATAGATTTGAACGTGAATTAAGTGTTTGCCTGACTTTCGGGTGAACAATGTGGGATCTACTGCTCCTTTGCTAAAACCAGTAGATAAGAGGAACTTTGATAGAGTATCATACCATGCCCTTGGAGCTTGTTTCTGACAATAGAGAGCCTTCTTTAAGCAATAGACATGAGTAGGACGTTCAGGATCCACAAAACCTTATGGTTGACTGACGTACACGATTTCTTTTAGATCTCCATTAAGAAAGGCAGTTTTTACATCCATTTGATAAACTACCATGTTCTTACTAGCAACATTAGCTAAGAAGATTCTGATTGCCTCAATATGTGAAACTGGAGCAAATGATTCCTCAAAGTCAATACCCTCCTCTTGACGATATCCTTTTGCAATAAGTCTTGCCTTGTTCTTTAATACATCCCCATGCTCATCAAGTTTCACTTTGAAGATCCATTTGAGAGCAATGATCATTGCACACTCAGGAGCTGGTACTAATTCCCAAACATCAAGTTGGTCAAATTTATGAATTTCTTCCTGCATTGCATTGAACCAGCTGTCTTCTGACATTGCTGTTTTGACATCTTTTGGTTCGACTTTTGATAGTATGGAATTGAAGAAGCACCATAAGGCATCTGTTGCAAGCTGTTTACGGGTGGATACCGGACGAGAGGGATTCCCTATGATATTATCCAACGGATGATCGTGTGTCCATTTTCTGAAATGCTCGTGTGGTTGTGATTGAAGAACTGAGGTAGCAGAGTTGTTTTCCCCTGATGAAAATGGTTCTGATGATAGTTCAGGAGCAAATAGGTTTTCAAAGGGAGCATCTTCGGGAGTAGCAAAGGGGTTATCTCCATCATAGGTGCCAGAAACATTTCCATGATGTACACTTAATGATTGAGGATTTGAAGATGAGGATGAGTTATCTGCATTAGGAGCTTCTTGACTCAATGACATAGAAACTGAGGGGTTGTCTATGTTGACTGGGTTAGGGGCAGCCTCTGTTGATGGATTTGACTGATCATTAGCAATTGGCTCATAATGTTCATCAAACATTGGATCAAACAATTTCTTCAAATCATCTTCCGAAGGGGGTACATATGGAATTACTGGTGAGGGATTTTGTACAAGAGAAGAACTAATGGGACTACTTAATAAAGGTTGTGATGCGGGTCCAGAACTTGATTGTCCTGGAGCCATTTGCCCAGACAGCTCATCGAACGTAATGTGAATAGTTTCCATGATATTTCGAGTTCTTTTGTTGTAGATTCGGTAACCCTTCTTGTTTGATGCATAACCCACAAAAACTCCAATGTCCGCCTTAGCTCTTAATTTTCCTAAATCTTGACCGTCATTCGTTGGATAGCACAAAGCACCAAATACACGAAGGTAGGAGAGATCAGGTTTTCGTTTATGGACAAGTTCGTATGGAGTTTTTCCATGAGTGGTGTGTATGAGGGAACGATTTTGGGTGTAGCAAGCAGTGGCAATGGCTTCAGCCCAAAGAAACATTGGAACCTTCGACTAAATTAGCATTGTTCTTGCAGCTTCAACAAGGGTCCGATTTCGTCTTTCAACTACACCGTTCTGTTGAGGCATACGTGGAACACTTCTTTGATGACTGATTCCAATGCTTTCATAAAATTGACTTAATTTTTTGATAACGAACTCCGTGCCATTGTCTGTTCGAACAATTCTAACAGTCATATTAAGTCGAACCTGCAGCTGTTTGATAAGTTTGATGATGACATCTGAAGTTTCATCCTTTGTCCTCAAAAACTTAACCCAAGTAAATCGAGAGTAGTCATCAACAACGACTAATACATATTTCTTCCCATTTATCGTTTGCACTCTCATGGGTCCGCACAAATCCATATGAAGAGTATGAAGAACTTCCATAACTGAGTTTGCAGGTTTGGGTTTGTGGGCATATTTCCTGCTTTTCCCAATTGGCATGTTGAACAAAGATGATCTTTTTCATACTTTAATCTGGGTAAGCCTCTTACAAGGTCCTTTATGGAAAGATCATTAATGGTGCCGAAGTTCAAGTGATTGAGACGACGATGCCATAGCCATGACTTTGTTTTCGAAGCCTTTGACAACAAGCAGATTGGAGAAAACTTCATCATGTCTTCGATAGAGATGGTGTATAGGTTTGAACCACGTGTTCCTATTAACAGTTCCACACCATCAAGTTCTCTAACGAAACAAGTATGTTTTCTAAAAGCCACCTCTAGATCGGAATCACAGAATTAACCAACAGAGAACAGGTTATGACCAAGACCTTCAACATAATATACCCTGGAGATTACACTGTCACCAAAAACATAATCTCCAAAACCCATAATTGCACCAAAATGGTCGTTCCTGAATCTAACAGTCCTGATGAATTTACTCACGAAGTTCATGAGCCGCGACCAATCTCCAGTCATATGCTTGGAATAGCCTAGTCCAGTACCACGAAGCGATTTGAACGACCTGCAGTTGAACACAGACAAGAATGGATAACTGGATAATTGGGATCCCCATGCAATAATGGGTTCCACTTGGTTAGACAAATAGATTGGAACATCTACATCAGAAGCAGAGTCAATAAGATCATTAGAGGTAGATGCTGGGCTAGTAGAAACAGTAGATCTAATCAAAGTATGTTCACTTCTTAAAGGTATAGTTCTACCAGTGGGCATCCATTTCCTAATGGGCATTGACTTAGATAATTTAGGGCACAACTCATTAAGATTAAATTTGCGGCCAATAGGTATCCACTGATAACCTATATTGCTAAATTTTCTTCCTGTGGGTTTCCAATGTTTTCTAACCTTCTTCCGCCTTTGCTTTCTAGCCTTCTTAACTTGATTTTTGGCATTAACTATTTTAACTGGGTATTTAACAGCATTAATCAAATCATTCACACCACATACATGATTAGTAACAGAAACCAAGCAATTATCATTACATGTTTTGCCAAAAGTAGCAGAATACGCATTAATTACAGCATGCTTAGAGCTAACACTAGAATCAACACAATTCGTTTTATTCAACATAGTTTCATTCTTCCTAAGGTGATCTTCTACTCTCTTCCACTGAACATTCCTAGCTTGCAAGGTCCTATCATTCTTTGTGTTGCCTTGAGGCTTTGACCTGTTCGCTTTGGTGTCACTTTTTACTCCTGTAGAGGGAATGGGAACATTAGTTGGTTTTGCTACTTTTTGCATTTCAGGTTTAGAAGTGCTGGGATCTGAACTACTTGAAGGCACATTAAAGTTCACTTTCTTAACACTGGGCATATAATGAGTTGCATACTTAACACTAGGCACAGAACAAGGCATCACAGCTTTATCTTTCTCACATAAGGATTTAGGGCATGTTGCTCTTAAACATTCTAACAGCTCCTGAGATCGTTTGGCATATATGCAAGCATACCTAATTTGACTATCAAGTGGCTTATTTATGCGATCCTCTTCTAAAATCTCACGAAGACTTTCTAGACTATCCGTAAGGTGAAAGAAATAGTTATGAAACACAAGTTCGTTATTTCTAAGATGAGGAGGAATGTATTTAACAGTCACAGTATATTTAGAGTCTGTAGATGACTTTGATGCAACATTCTCATTAAAGATAAGTGGCATTTTCCCTTTTACCTAACTCTTCAGATTCTCAATTTCCTTTTGTAACGAAGTTATTTTTTCATTGTTTTTGTCACGAGTGACTTTCATTGAATCGTATAACACTTTGAAGTGTCGTTTGACCTTTTCATTTTCTTCTAGAAAACTCTCATTTTCTTGTTGTAATACGTTAATGATGTTTTGAAGATGAAAGTTTTGAAAAAATTGAGAATCTAAAGGAGGAGGCATTTGGGAGCCAGTCACATTGTTCTTTTCACCCTTTAATTGTGAAATTTGGGCTTTCAACTTTCTGATCGTGTTACAGTGAGCTTGAATCTGTTCATCACGTTTGTTTATTTCAAAAGCGCATCAAACTCGGAACATTTGAGGATGTCTTGATGTTTGAGGTTTTGACATTTTCTTTGAGATGTTGATATTTTAGTTGCAAATCAAAATGTTCAACTTCTAGCTTAGAAAAATGTTTTACCTAATTATCGTGATCATCACGGTCAATTTTCTCATTTAGTTTTGCGTTTTTGTTTTCAAGCTCAATGACACGATCATGGGAAACTTTCAAAGCAACAGATAATTCATGAAATTGAGAAGCAGTAATAGAATGCTTAGTAACAGTATAAAACACATCTTGAGCCACACAACTCAATACTAAGTTCTCATTTAAGATATGCAGATTCTTCCTTTCAATTTCATTATATTTGAGTTCCCGTTCATAATCATTGACCTCAACTATCATTGCATCAAATTCCTTTTCCATTTCTTTAATATCTGAGTCTATCCCCTTTTGAAGACTCTCAAATTGACCTTTTAATTGTTTAAAGAAAGGTATGACGTCAGTTAAATAGCATTCTTTAGTTTGCTCAAAACCCCTTTCCCCTTCAGTTATCCCTGTAGGTGTGATTCTCTTCTTACATGTCTTCTCAAAATCAACGAATAGTTGATAAACAACATACAGGCTGATTAAGGTCTTGATCTTAGTGGGAATAGTTCTAGGAACTAAATGCATTGGTGTATTCGGAGGATACACAGTAGCTGCAGGCACTTTCCTAAGGGGAGTGTTTGTTTCAACAATTACTTTTGCTTTTTGCTTATCCATGTCTTTCTTCCAAAAAATTTGTTCTGGGGTTAATTAAGTTTGAGGCTTAAACATGCTCAGGGAGATCCAATTTTCTTTTGTGTAATCATGAGGTTTGATCGTTATGTTTTGCTTTTTACACTCAGGATCTTTTAGCTTCTTATCCATTTTCTCCCTAGAGGCATCTTCTAATTTTCTATCCTCTTATGTGCTTCCAATACACGATGGTGTTTGCCTAGGCTTGAGGATCTCATTACCATTGTATACAATCGTATGGAAAGCTTTAGCCTTTTTACAATACTCGATATTTGGCTCCTCTACTAGGGGAATACTATGCTTATCGCTTAAGACTCTGTGCTTAGTGATCATGTGAGCAGTCTGAATGGTATTCCCTTGTACGTACAACTTATTTTCAAGCTTGTTTTTCAACGTTTTTAAATTGGAAAAGTCATTCAAAAGTTTTGATACCTTAGCATTAAATTCTTGTTTAAGCACTTTAACATTATCTTGGAGTTCTTGCTTTTGCTTAACAGTTTTAGAAAGCTTTTCTTGTAAGGAGTTTAACTCTTGTTTTAACACTTCTTCTCTAAAATTACTTTTTCTAATAATTGTACGCATTTGGTTATCCATTTCCTGCTCACGGGTAGTTAACTCAAACGTAGCACGTTGTTCATAAATAGCAACTTGTTCTTTATAGGCATTCAGTTCAGAGATAACATAATCATCAGGGGCACATGCAGTGTATTCATCAAAAACATAGTCATCATTGACTGCAGAAGATGTATCACTTGGTACAATCTCACTTTCACTTTGTATCACATATTGATCATATGGGACAATGTTACTATTACCCATATTATCTATATCTGATTCATAAGTTTCATGAGATTGTACTTCGTTATGTATCTTTTGCTCATCAACTTCATCGTATAGTTTTAATACCTCTTAAATGATTGAATCTTTGGATGGACCAGCATGTTGTGGTGATGAGACCTTTGGAGAGACCATTGGTGAAATGCTAGCCATGAAGATTGTCTGGGCAGTAGGTTCATTATCGACATCAGATTCAAATGCATCACAGTCAACAACTTGAAAGGCATTTTGATGATTGTGATCTATTTCCTAAATTGGCTGCTCATCCACATCAGCATCATATGTTTTGGCATTTCCCGCAGCAAGAAACAGCAACTCTTCTTCATTCAAAACCGCTCCATTGTCACGAGCTTGTACCAGTAGCATCTTGTCCCTGAAATACTCTGCATTTTGAGGGTGTTTTGGAGATGTGCAGTTCCTTGCAATATGTCCTTCACCACCACAGTTGTAGCACTTGATTGGCTTTCCTTGTCTTTGATTTGCATTCCTTCCATGGTTCTGATTAGCCACATACCCTCCACCTACTCCACCCTTTCCTTGTTCATACTGTCTTCCTTGCACAGGTTGCACCATGATCTTACCATCTCTGATAATAGCATGATTGTGTAGATTGGATGCAGTTCTGATCTCATTGTTAGTGTGTGGAGTGAGGTTCAGATTTTGCTTAACCATTAGAGCCAGTTGATTGATGAAATGTTCCATGATTTCATTTCCATCAGGTGGTTTATACCCTGGATCTGGAATGAGTTTGTGATTACCATTACCAGTAGGTATGACTTGAGATGCTCTGGTGGTTATTCCTACATTGGTGTAAAAGGCTGTTGAATCATTTGACGAACTTGCATTACCAGAATTTGAATTGAATTTATCCAAGATCATTCGTTCAAACATAGCATGTCTCTCATTCTGAAGCAAGTACGCATACAATTGCTCATAGTTAGTGTTCCTCAAACCTTTTTTTAACTTGACTGAAGTGACAAATTTGTGCCATTCGGGATTCATGTTGTTCACAAACTTTGAATTTAGCTGAATATTTGGCATAGTCATTTTGATATTCCTCATGTCATTCACAAGCTTGTGGAACCTCACGTAATATTCAGTGACACTTTCCCCTGGTTTCATGTTAAAGTGCTCAAAGTCATCATACAATTGAGATTCTCTGTCTTCTTTAGTTAATTGAGAACCGAGAGAAGCATCTTGACATTGTCCCAAACTGCTTTGGCTTCAGTGTTGTGATTGATTAACTTGTGGATGTCCTTTGGTAGACCACAAGTACAATGTTTAAGGCCCTGATATCTGCATCATATCTCTTTTTCTCCTTATCATTGAGCTCATCATACGTCTTTGGTCTGTCCAAACCTAAGATCACTGTACCATCCACAGCAGTGTCAAGTGTGTCTCTTGTAGTCTCAATCTGATAAGGTCCTTCATCAATTGATTTGAGAATGTTAACCCCATTTTCCTTTCCCAAACAGTACAACCTAATTCGTTGAGCCCATGAGTCATAATCAGTTCTGTCAAGCATAGGTGGACGAGTATCTGATCCAACTGCTTGAACGTCCTCAACTACAGAAGAGATGATTGTAGACACGTTGGTAGACATGATTACAGATTTCACGGGATTTTGTAACTATATGATTAAACCGAGAAATAGATTCTTTCACAGGATTTTACTAAATCAAGAGAAAACCGTAAAATGTAACAATCAAAAACAATAATTACCCAAGTCGCTTTAAACCTTGAAGATAAGTCGCTTTAACCCAAGTCGCTAGGTATACAAGTCGCTTCAATGGACAAGTCGCTAGGCACACAAGTTGCTAGAGTGACAACTCGCTAGAAGAACAAGTCGCTAGTGACACAAGTCGCTATGAGGACAAATCGCTAGTGACAAATCGCTAGACACAGAAGTAGCTAGAGTAACAAGTCGCTATATGGACAAGTCGCTAGGGACAAATCGCTAGACAAAACAGTACGACCACTACTTTGTACTATTTGTCGTTTTGTCTCAAAAGACAAATCGCTAGAGCACAAGTCGCTTCCCACAATAAAGACAAGTCGCTGAAGAACGTAGAGACAAGTCGCTACAAATAAATCTATGCACAAATCGCTTCCCACAACAAAGACAAGTCGCTGAAAAACGTAGAGACAAGTCGCTACGAAGAACTCAAGTCCGAGACACAAGTCGCTAGATAGAAATATTCAAAAGCAACACTTTTCAATCCAAAAACTACCCAACCACACTGATTCAAGCCTTCCAAATCAAAACCTAAGCACTTATGATGATTGTAAACACAAAAGTACAATCAAAATTCAAACTTTAACACTAGAAATGGTCCAAATGATGCAAATACCACTAAACTTTTCCAACCCCAAAAACCATATAAAACCACTAGAAATCCAAGAACATGTAAGAGAGATGATCAAACCATGGCTCTTGATACCGTTTGTAATATATTGGATTTCACTAACACATCAAACCATGACAATATGGGGCGTACACTTAAGGTTTTAGAGAGAGAAAGTTTAGAGGTTTGGGAACTTAGTGAGAGAAAGTAAAATCTTATTATGAGCTCCAACCCTCTACCTTGGGAGGTAGAGGGTATTTATAGTACCATACATAAAACGCCACCTACGGGCTGTGGATCAGGCATACAGTGGGTAAAGACCCGTCCGTCCTCCACGGTGTTACTTAACTAAATACTAACTAACATACAATAACTACGACTATGAGCTTTCTAACAATTACATATACTTGAGGTGACCGACACTTTAACGACTGAATTTTATAAATCCTAACAATCTCATGAGTCTTGTCTATACTACACTACAACGGCTAGGTACTCTGCCTATGAGAGATGTAAAAATTTGGTGTCACAACAATTCCGCATCAATGACAAAATAGTTTTATCATTTGGCTCAAATATTGTATTGGCTACAAAAAACGATTGCATCTCATGTCTTCTAGTGTTTTCCATGCCAAAATTAAGAAGCACCAGGTGACCGTATCATCATAGCCCATCAACTATTATCCAAAATAGATACAAAAGAATGTATAAAGTATACAAAAACTTGTATCTCCTTAAACTAAAAGTGTATGGTGATGTGTTGTTTTCTATAGGTCTATTTGTGAATTCAAGTTTTAATATTTATATTTAGCCGAGTTAACCTATAACAAACACTAACGAGTAGTATACCCGATCAATGTAGCCTAGTTGGTAAGTAAAGTGTTGATCACTAAGAGTGAATCATTAACACTTAAATATCTATCAGTATTTTAATCCTAGAGTTAGTTTAATTAAACCTAATCTAATGCAAGGGGGTTTTTAGCCTGTGATACTGGCACGATGTGTTGATTAAGTAAAACTAATAAAATAAAAGGTGAAGACAACAAGACAAGCACGTACACAGATAGAAAACAAATAGCAATAAAAGGTTAAGCCGATAGTAAAGAAGATATGCTCGTAATCGTTTAGTTATATATGATGAGTACTAAATAGGTACTTACTCTATGGTACGTTTGATGTGTAGCGTATTAAATTACTTAGATCTCTTATAAAAGTCCTGTCACGACTAACTAGAAATTCGTAGTAATCTTTCTTTAATGATACTTTGTTAAACTATTTATCCCGTTAGGGCTTACAGTAACTATGCAAAGAAGTTACGAAGTAATTGTGCGAGCCGCGTCGACAAGGCATGAAAATCTAGAGGTATCAATTCTTACACACCAAATATTAAAGACCAATAAAACATCATATAAACAATAATGCATGTAGTATGTTTAATATGAATCTATTGAAAAAAAGAGCACACTAACCAAAAGATTAAAGAGTACCACTACAACTAAGTGAATCTCTCTATGTGATTACGCACTTGCGAGGCCTTCTTACTCTTCTAAATTCGTTCTTCTGGATGTATCTTGTGGTGCTTGGTCTTCTGATTTCGTACGGTATATTGTTTGTTGAATGAGATCAGTCTACCTCTATTTATAGTTTCTGGAAACGGCATCGATACGGCGTATCAGTTTACTCGATACGCAATATCTAGGTAACTACACGTGGGGTGTGATAACCCGCACTTTTCCAGATATGCATTTTACGAGGAATTATGCCTATCTTTCATTTATATACTTTCCTGAGCTTGTTTGACATGAAAACTAGAAAGTTGTCTCGTGAAATGTGGAATTAGACACAATGCGTACCGCCACAACCGTAAACCTATTAATCAATTTGATTTAATCTTTATTTAATTTGCGAGAAATTAGTCGTGTAAACACTCGTTTTTATTGGAAAAATTATTCTGAACATGATGGCGCAATTTTCGTAAGTCGAATCAATCGTTTGATAGTCCAAATGAGCCCCGAATCGTTAAATGACAAGAGATTGAAAAAAATGTAGGTTTGGTCCCTGCAGTTTAATTTAACCGTGCCCCCTTGAAGTTTTAGATTTTACGTGAATGGCTCTTGTCTCAAATAAAAGAGTAAAAATCAATATTAAGGTTGCATTTTCTTTGCCTACCCTAAAATAACATTTGCAGCCTCCACTTTCCTCTCTCCCATTTACAGCAGCCGTCACATCCCTTTTCCGGTCACCTCACTGCCACCACGCCGCCGCCGCTCAATGCCACCACATCTACCTATCTCTTCATTCCTCGATGCTCAGTCAAGACAAGAAGATGGGGAAGATAGTGGGTTTTGATCACGGGATACACTTTTAGGTTTTTGTGGCCTCGCTTCGTGTGACACTACCACAGCTGCACCACCATTTTCCTCTTTGGGTTAATGAAAAGATTTCAAGGTTTTGGTGAGTTGTGGGTTCGTGTAGTATAGATCGTGGGTTTGTATTGGGAGTTGCTCGTGGTTTGTAGCCGTATGTCCATCTCCTCATCACCTCATCTCTCTCTTTCTTGCTTGTTACTTGGTATGTCGAACCATTAAAACCCGCGTCTGTTTATTTTCTTCTCATTCTAAAACTGATTATATATAGTCTTGTAATGTTTTTGTGGATCAAAACCTTGTTAAAAACATTTCTCTAATGATATCGTGTGGGTGAAACTCGTATAAAAATGGTGGTAAGAATCGTTGTGTATAAAAGGGTGTTCGTTAGCATCAGTTAGTGTCTAGTCAGGATTAGAGACCCGTTTTGAAATCGGATTGTGACTCAAGAGAGTCACAGGTTGTGTTTGGATGAGCTTTATTGCGGGTCGAACCATACTGAATACAAGTCAAGTTTTAGATTTTTAAAAGTTGGGTATACATTAGTCTTGTTCTCGTCTGGTTTTGGATTTGACTGTTTGAGTTGGGATTGGCTTATTTTGTTAACTAGTAGCTTAGTTCCTTTTCTTTTTAAGGGTTAAAGCTTGTCCGAGTTTGTGATTATTTTGTCGTGATACAAAAGTTATATATTCATTTTCGAGTCTGCCTAAATTTTCTATACTTGTGGGCATTTATTTGAGTTATGTTAGAATGATGTGTTCATTCCTCTCGACTAACAACAAGAATTAAAGGGTTGCGTTTGTTTGTTTCCAGCATAGTATAGGGCGCGTTATATGATGTTGTGTGGTGTATTTCTTCGACAAACCTGGGTCGTGTTTGGTTTGTTAAGTAAATGGGCCTCGAGCCCATGTTGATTATAAGGGTGTGTTTGGTTTTGCTAATAGATGATGGGTAATTGGTAAGATATACTCAGTATGGTAATAATAATGTTCGAATACGGATATAGGATTAACGAGACTAATTGACTTAACCATTGTGATATTGGTAAATTTTTGATAAACGTTTGAGACTTGGTACGTTTCGGTATATAATGGGGATTGAGATTTTGATTTGGTTATGGATTGTGAATTGGACTTGGATTGTACACTAGATACGGATTATGATTTGGGCTTGGTCATTTAATGGATTGGAACCATTGGATCGTTATTGGATTTACGATATTGGACGTTGAAATTATTGGACATTTTGGGACTCAACGGTATAATATATTAGACTCGAAAAGAATTTAATATATTAGACACGAAACACTCTCAAAATATTCAATAAACTCAAGGCTAATAATTACGTGAATGATAATGAATCAAAATTTATAAATATTGAATTGTAAACTTGATTTATTTTAAGTCACGATGACTTGGGAATGTTTTATAAATAAACGCGTTATTCCAAAATTTATAAAAAAATTCTAAACTTATATTTTCAAATTCAAATCTCTTTTATTGTTATAAAACCCGACAAGAATCTAAACAAGTGTTTATTTTAAGTGGTAAAAACCTTATTGTTTGAATTACGAATTCAAACTTAACATTGATTATAAAGCATGTTTGTTTTATATGAGTTATTTGGGATTATTGGGTAAATACCGAAACTACCAATTGACTTATTTGTTGAAGTAATTATGTTTCTTTATTGTCTTGGCATCTTTCTGGTCATTCTCTTCTCGGCTTGAGTCTCGGTCAATTTTATTGACTATTCTATCATAATATATTGGGATATATATATATATATATATATATATATATATATATATATATATATATATATATATATATATATATATATATATATATATATATATTATGTTTTGGTGTGAGTTCCACTTGATTCGAGTCACACTTGGGAACTATAATATACCCTTGGCGTGAGTTGCATATCGAGTCTTCGTTTTATTACCACCACACGAAACGTTAAAACTAAACTTTTGAGATATTGATAGTGGACTTTTGAAATCTTTGATACGAGTAATTCACGAAAATTAAGACACGTTGTCTTTAGAAATTATTTTGCTTTGCTAAACATATTTTGAGATAGCAAACTCTATTAGGTTGTGCCGATGTCATACCATTGTGCTTGTATTGTTTGGATATTGTTATGTGTTAGCCTTAATAGTTTATATTAGAAGTGATGGTCATTCACGATTAGGAACTTTGTAACGTGTGTTAGATATTGTGCTAGAATAGTCAACGGGCTCGTGGATTGGACCAAGCTAAATGGCTAGGCGTTAGGATAAGCTTGCCTTGTTTAAGTCCAAGCAACCCAATCCAATCCATGTCCAACCCACGAGGCCCATGGAAAGCCTTTTAGGGCATCAAGTCCCTTGGACTATAAATACCCCTCAAATGGTCATTTGAGGGGTGTGCTTGAGTGTGTTTTGTGTGTGTTTTACTTATGAAATAGTGTTTCATCTTCTTTCATTTGTCTCTCTAAAATACACATATCTTCATTCAAGTCACCACATCTTTTCTTCATCTCTCTAGTATTATTGTGTGAAATGATTTGAATAAAAGGGTCCTAACAAGTGATATCAAGAGCCTAAAGATGATTTAGAGGTATTTTTGTTGTCAAAAAAATCGTATCTTTTTTTGTCCGAAAATCACGTCTTTAATATTTGGTTGGCATTTTTTAAACTTGTTTATGCTTATTCTTGTTTATTTTCTGGTAAAAAGGTGTCTTCAAATTTTTTTTGGTACATTGAATATCTATTTTCCTTTATACGTTAAGTATCACATCTGTTTTTTGTCCCAAAATTTCTCAATATTTTTTTTTGTCCAAGTCAATCTCTTTATTTTTCTGACCAAACAGTCTCACTTTCTGTCTTTTCTGTCAAACAATAATACAATATCTATCTTCTTATTTTTCTAATCTTGTAGTCAAAACTGTGGAGAAAAAACTGGTTAAAAAAAACATTGCTGAAAAACTGGTCGGAAATTGGTGCCGGAAAACTTGGTCGGAAAAAGTCAACGAAAAAAAAAGTCAAAACCCTATTTTTACGTGTAAAGATTCAGAGTTACGCGTAAGAAATCATTTTTACGCCTAAGACATTACGACTATCTTCAGATCTTATTACGATTTACTTGGAAAGTATCTCGTACGGTTTTTTACGCATATACCTTACTCGTAAGGTACATTTCGACTAAGAAAAGCTGTTTACGCGTAATAAACAGTTTACGCGTAAGTTTTTCAAAGTGCTTACGCGTAAGAAAAAAATTTACGACTAAGGGTGTTTACGCTTAAAGAAAGTTACGCACAAGGGCTACGCGTAAGGACTACGCCTAACAGGTTACGCATAACTGTTTCGACCAACGTTTTCGAATAACATTTTCAGGTTTACGCGTAAGAGTTTTCAAAAACAAAAGAAAAAGACCACATCTAACTCTTAACAAACCAACAAACAGCAATCTTCAATCCAGTCTCATTACTAACTGCAAATCCAATCACAACTATCCTATAAACCTCTCTTTGTTTCGATTTCCACTCGAAAAAACAAACAAGACAAATCCCTACCTTAGACCTTTCAAAGATCTTGAAGACAAACCTGAAATCGTGACTTACAAAAGCCGATTTGTGTTGTGTTCGCTGTTATCATTTGCTAAACAAACCAAGATCAAAAAGAAAATATCAGGGGACGGTTTATTTTTTTGGTTGAGACTTGGTGTCTGCGTTTATTTTGAAGGGTGAGGAAGTGACTGCGTTTTTTGTGAGGATTAGGTTTAGGTTGCTAGATTTTTAGGGTAAAGTGGGATTAGGAGTGTTTTATACCGAAAATTGAGGGTAAGTATTATTGGACTTGGGCTAGAAGATTTGGTGTTGGGCTTCAGGTTATTAGCAAATTTGTGTGTTGGTCTACCAATCAAAAGGGACGAAGTTCATTTATTTGATGAATGATTTGTAATTTTTTGAAAGGTGAATTTTTGCTATAACTTTGGACCACGGTTTGATTGAGCTTCAATTATCCGTGAGTGATTATTAATTGAGATTGAATTTTCCGGGTTCGTTGGATATAACTACCATGCTAGTTATCGGAAAACTCGACTCAAAAACAAAAATTACTTCTTTATCGTCTACAAGATCCGTAAATTCATTTCACACGTTCACAATGTCATTTCTCCACAATTTCTTCTCATCAATTGATATGGATCCTCTAGTTCAATTCTTTGCTCCATATCCTAAGACTGAAAAGACGGTGTCCGATACTGAAGAAAATTTGACTGAGAATGAGAAAACGTCGACTGATAATGAGCAAGAGGTTGAAGAAAATGCGCTTCCGGATCACTTAAGATATCTTGACTTGAGATTTCCAATTTCATTCGTTGAGCATATGAGGCAAAGCCATTGACCGAACATGAACGAAGTGCGGCATTGTTTGAATCTAAGTCGATGCACTGAATATCTGCAGGGTATTGAAAACAGTGGTTATAGCGAAACAGAGGATAAGGAATCAACTCGGAATAACGTTTTATGACTTCGGTTGAATGCTACCTCCAGAACCTCAAAGCCAAAATTCAGGTATCGTCGGTTCAGTTATGCTACCTCCAACCTCAAGTACAGTCTGTTAGCAAAGAAAGAAAAATTGGGAATAGAGTTGATGCTGGCGAGGAATACGAATCTCTGTATCCGGACGGGCAGAGAAAGCAAATGATAATGCAAGCTACCGTCTTACATCAACCGCCAGACACAACATCAAGTGCTACTTTTGACTCACCTCCTGTCTACGACACAGATTCACTCAATGAGGTACCAAATTATAGTAATGTTGCTAATCAATTTACTCATGATGAACAAAGATTCTGACATCGGCACCTACTTATGATACATACCTGGACAATCCGAGTTGTAGCAATACGAACTATGAAACTCCAGATGTGGATCCTAATGGAGGTGTGTGGCACAAAATCGAGGCGATGAGGAAACCCGTGCTTATTTTGAATCATTAATCAATAATTGTGGTATTGAGATTGAGAAAGTGAGAAAGGTCAGTCGTGACGTTAAGGCCGCGAATGTGAAATTGACCGCTGAACTTGAGAGTTACAAGGAGAACACAAAAGCTTTTGAATTTCACAAAAACAAAGAGTCAGAATTAGAAATTGGTTATCGAGATTCTGTTTTAAGAGAAAAAGAATTGCAAATCAAGTATAACACGCTTGATGTTAATTTGAACTTGAAAATAAAATCTTTAAACAAGGAAATTTCTGATCTTCAAAACCAACTTTCTAAACAACAAACAACCTATTACGATCTTGAAAAGAGAAGAAACAGTTGATCGTGATTTTCAAAACGAGAAGATTCTCTTCTTGATGAAATTCTTGATAAAGATGAAAAAATCAAAAAATTGGAAAATTTGCTTGTTACAACGGGTCATTCAGCTAAGTCAACTAATATGTTGATTAATCAAACAAATCCGTATTTTCATACAACACAAAAAATGGCTCTTGGTAACTCACCTCCTTGTTTCCTCAAGAAAGCTCAGAAAGAACAGAATGTGTTGAATAATGGAAAAGCTTTGCATGAACCCATAATTGTTCGTGATTCTCTTGAAACGTTAGAACTATCTTATGAGAGTAAATCAAAAATGAAACAAAAGAATCCAGATCTAAAACCAATCGATTATAACAAATGGAACAAAATTAATGGAATTACTTTTGTGTCACAAAAAGAAAAGTCAAAGTTTTCCATCACACCAAGTGTTTCAAACAAAGTGTCAACACCAGTTTCAAAACCTGTTGTTGTCTCACAATCTCTTTCGAAAATCGAACAAATGTCTTCAAACAATCCTTTTAACACAAGTGATGCTAGAAGTATTTTAGAAAATGTGAAAACTAGAATTGCGGGACTTCAAGAGACAGTTAAAACTAAAACCACTATTACACCTAACAACCGGTTCTCTAGTTTTGACATCGAACAGAGAAAGTTTTTTGAAACTGAAATTGCCCTCAGTGAATGCCATCGGTGCAAGGGTAATTCATTTTGAACAAGCATTTTTGAAAAAAAGTGACTTTGTCAAGGACCATAAATCCCTGGTAAAGCAAGCTAATGAATGTTTTGAACACATCAAAGTTTTGGAAAATTTGAATGATTCTCTCTTCGAAGATGTTATGACCACCGATATCATGTCCATTATCTTACAAACATATTCTATTGAAGATCATGAAAGGCTCGATCTGAGACCTCGCAATTGTTTCAAAATATGAAAAAGCTCTTGAAAAACTTGGAAAAGAAAACGTGTCCTATTTTAAACAACTTGATCGAAAATCTGAGGAATGCAAGTATGACAAACTGTCGTATGAGCGTGCCTACAAGGACATGCAAGAGCAAAATGATCTTTTGAGAGTTCAGTTGGAAAGTCTAAAAGGAAAGGCTGTGGATACTAAGTTTGCAAAACCATTGACTGAGGAGAAAACAAATGTTCCCAAACCGGTTTTCAAACCAAAAATGTCTATTTCTCAGTTTCCTCCAAAACTCAATGACAAAAATGATTTATCAAAAACAGTCACTCCACAGACTTTGCCTATTAAAAAGAGAATTATCAACGGTTTTGAGAAAGAAAAAGCGCTTTGAAACACCAAAAGTTATTTCACTTGGCATTTCTAGGAATAGTACACGAAATGTGACCAAAAATCCAGTTAAAGAATCTGTCGGTTCTAACGACATGGTCAACAATCACTATCTAGAAGAAGCTAGGAAAAAGGCACAGACTCGAAAAGACGGAATTCTAGGTGCAACATCTAGTGTGAGGAATTCTACAAGATTTCAAGGCAATGCTAGTAGTAGTAAACCTTTACCTAGGAATTCTCAACACAAGACTAGGGATTGGCTTGCATCTAAGAGTAGTTGCGCAAAAGAACATGCTATGCCCTTAGAAAACAACACTAGGAATTCTAAGTCTTTTTCGAACAAGAATCAATTTCTAAAAGATTGTAGTGACAAAGTTAATCTTGTTTTAAACAAGAACATTGAATTTGTGCGTACTACATGTAAAAATGTGTCTTTTCACTAATCATGATGCATGTGTCTCACTATATCTCAAGAAAGATAATTCTCGTGCCAAGGCACAATCCACTAAGACACCAAATAGAAACAAGCCCGTTGATAAAAAGACAAACAACAAGACACCTAATAGGACGATCTCTTCAGGACGTAGTTTTTCCAAAAATGAGTCTTCCACTGCATCTGATAAGAAAACAACTCCTAGATCTTGCCTTAGGTGGATACCCACAGGCAAAGTTTTCAACAAAGTAGGTCTTAGATGGATTCCCACAGGAAAGATTTTTGATACTTGCACCAACACAGATAATAGTGAAACTCATCAAGTTAAGGAAGTCAAAACCACTACAACCGTTGCTAGTGATCACCCTCACCGTGAGGAAACACGTACTTCTAACACTGTTATTTGTGAAAATTCTTCTTCTGTGGATGCAGGTACTTGTAAAAGTGTTGAAGGTTCATATACCCCGTGTGGTAAAGAAGAACTTTATGCCAATTTCGCATGTGGAAATCCTTTTCTAGTTCCACTCTTAACTCCACTTTTACTTGTCCCAACTTAATCTTCTTTCTTCAAATCATCTATGTAAATATTTTTGAAAAACAAAATACAAAATTTGAAAAACCAACAAAAGCAAAATATAAAAATATAAAACTTTCAAAAAATACAAAAACAATATAAAATCAAAAATCCAAAAATATTCTTCTCACGACATGTCTCTCGTATAATCGATATTCTGTACGTTTCTAGAAATGTCATTCAACAATGATACGGGTATGTACAGATGCTTGAGCGAGAGTTCTTTAATTTGTTTTCTAAAACATGTCGTTTCTCAAAATTTCTTCAAATAATGGCTTTCGTATACTTCAGATGCGAAACCGGACTTCAAATTAATGGCTTCGGACACATCGTTCGAACCAGCGCTTCAAAGAAAGGAAAGTGCTTAACCAAAACAAAGGTTTTATATTTTTCAAGCACTATTCCTAAAATCATAATGGCTTGCGATTACATTTGTAACCCGATCTTTAAAGAAAGGAAAGTGCTACGCAAAAATCGATTTTCATAAATATCGAGCACTTATCCTAAAACAAATGAAGATAATTTTTCTCTAAATATCTTCAAAAGATTTTCAAAATCTTCTTTTCATCTTGCGTACCATTGATTCGAAATTTTTCAAAAAGATTTTTAAAAATCTCTCACATTTGGTACCAAGATAACTCCCTCTAAACCCTTAATTGATTCTAAATTTTCTATATGAAAAATATGCTTTCGTTAAGGGGGAGTATTAAACCAAAGTTGTTCCAAAATTCATGCTAAATCAGTTTCTCTTCAAATGCTTTCCGAAAAACATATCTTTTAATCATTTTGTTTCAAAAACATCATGGATATGCTATTTTTGAGGGGGAGAAACGTGATTAAAAGGTGATCAAAAATGTTTTATGATCGGTGTTTGAATCTCAAAAGAGCTCAACTCAGTTGAAACCAATGAATTGACGAGAATGCAAAGTCAGTAAATGTACCATTTCGAGAAACTTTCTTTGGACTTGACCAAGCCGGGTAATAATTTCAAGCTAATTCACTAGTGATGTAAACGTGTCTCGAATCGGTCTTGTCTATTGAAAGTCGATCAATTCAAAAGTGCGAACTCTACCCTATATGTGCAGATTTCTGTCAAAACTCATAAGCACATGTGAAGGGGGAGTGTTTATGAAAATATAAAACTCTCGGAGTGTCTCAAACATGTTTTTTTATCATAAACACTCTGTGAGATTTTCAAGTAAAATGGTTTTATGGCAACATGGGACAGTCATGGAGTTATAAGGTGACTAAGGATAGGAAATACGTCCTATGATCCGCCAGAGCCGGAGGGATCTACCCAAGGACAATACCCATAGTTAGTATTAGAAGTCCTTAGGTATGATTGAAAAAAGGAGTAATGTGAGAAAGGAGAAAGAAGGGGTTGAAGAATTAAAAAGAAATATAATGATAGGGTGAAAAGAAATAGCCCTCCATAATCAACCTTAGGGCAGAAACCGGGTTCAATTCATATGCTACTGGTTGTCACTTAGATGACGCTGGTATTGAAGACAAATACGTCATGGACCCAGTGACGCACTGCACTAAACCTTCTAGCCACTCAATTCCTCTCAAAAGGATTTGTTTCATTCTCACTGGGAACCCTGCATAATCTATCGGCTTTCTATTAGAGATTGCTGATATTGAAGAAGGAGACCCTCTCCCTAGTCTCCGCTTAGGAAAACCAAAACGCACTATTGAGTCTAGAACCACGAGATTCATCAAAAGATCTCATAGGAACACATGACATGACATCGCTTGTTGTTCATCAATAAGGACACAAGTGATATATTCTAGAGTCCTACGCAGATCTTAGCAATCTGCCAGAACATTTATGAGAAGTTTCACTTCTGTGATCTTCAATGATTGAATGGAAACTCTGCCAGGGGTCAACATCAAGCGACAAAGCAGTCACCGGTAACTCCCCGTGGATTACGCTTAGTGTGTCTCAAATGGTCTGATCGTGGGGTGATGCTTCGGTGTACCTCGGCGACTCATCTGAACTGTAGATGTACTTCGGTATATCGTGTTATCTCACTTGTGGGACTCCGTTCGAGAACGGCCTGTGAGAATTAGAGACGTGTTTTCACATTATGCTGTTAACACCCTCAAAATTCAAACTTGTAAGTGCGGAATCCGCTTATTACTAACTGTTTTTATGTTTTCTTCTTATGGAAGCTCCAGAGCGGATGGATCGTGCAGACTCGCCACATGCTCATACCAACGACAGATGAAAGTTCTCATCACAATCAAAGGCTACACAAAGTTTTAAGACTCAAGAACTACATCATTGGTAACCAAAAGTCAAATAGAAGTGTGAGCATGGTGGAGAAAGACGTGGAGACACCTAACCAACGAAGTTGACAACGGCAGACAACCACATTAACTGATCACAAAGCATGAAGGAACAAAGAATCAAGACTATTCCATATCTACGCACAAAGTTCGAGCTCAAGAAAAGTAAAGACCTAATCAAGTGGAGCATCATTTGAATGACCACCCCTTAGGGGGAGATTGTTAGCCTTAATAGTTTATATTAGAAGTGATGGTCATTCACGATTAGGAACTTTGTAACGTGTGTTAGATATTGTGCTAGAATAGTCAACGGGCTCGTGGATTGGACTAAGCTAAATGGCTAGGCGTTAGGATAAGCTTGCCTTGTTTAAGTCCAAGCAACCCAATCCAATCCATGTCCAACCCACGAGGCCCATGGAATGCCTTTTAGGGCATCAAGTCCCTTGGACTATAAATACCCCTCAAATGGTCATTTGAGGGGTGTGCTTGAGTGTGTTTTGTGTGTGTTTTACTTATGAAATAGTGTTTCATCTTCTTTCCTTTGTCTCTCTAAAATACACATATCTTCATTCAAGTCACCACATCTTTTCTTCATCTCTCTAGTTATATTGTGTGAAATGGATTGAGAAAAGGGGTCCTAACATTATGCCTTTCTTGTGAGATTGCTATGCTTTGCTCACTGATGCCAGTTGTGATTCTTGCGTTACTTCATTGGAGGTGAGTTCATGGCCCCCACTTTTACTTGCTTTTAAACTGTTTTGGGGGAGAATACATGCTCATTTTTTTACTAAATGTACCATTTGATTGATAAGCGATTGTTACTTGGTTTAATGAAATGTGTGTTTTGGTTTGATTATGTTTTTATGTGGACGCAAGTGCTTGAAATGTTTGATTTGACCGGGAAATGTTTTGTGAACTATTACGTAGTCAAGGCTAAGGTTGAGTATCCCATTAATTGCCCACTATTAGGTCGTTAGTTCCTGCGGGAAGCGCAAATGTTATAGATATATCTATTATGTGATTAGGGCATGATGGTTGCTTAAATGTTTATGACTTAGCATGCGTAATAGTTATTTGATATAATAATGCGATTTTGAGCAATGTCAGCTGTTAATACAAATAAGCCGTAAAAACGTTTATTTATATTTTACGATCTTCTAATGTTTTGTCGATAACAAACGTAAAATCATTTTAACGAAATAAATAGAATACGTAAATAGTTTGAGTTAATAGTTTCCTAACACACTTACGTTTTCACATAAAACACTAAAACAAGTATAAGTGATTTTATGATTTAGATACATATGTACAACAACTAGTGTTTACATATTGGGTTAGCATATACTTAAACTAAGTATACCAAAATGGGTAAAAACAAGTATATACTAAAATGGGTAAAAACAAGTATATACTAAATGGGTAAAAACTAGCAAATGGTATTGACCCATAACAATGGTTTTATATATACCACTTAACCAAGTTCATTGTATCTAGAAAGAAAACCATGGATCAACCCATAACCCATGACCCATGACCCATAACCAAAAATACCCATGGGCAAAGAGGAGTGTTCCACGGATCCCTGGCTTTGTGCTAGCCGGATCCCTTGTGGTAGGGATCCGTGGGATCCGGGGAACAGTAGAGAATTTTCTCTATAAATAGAGAGCCATTTCTTCCTTTCTACTCATCACTTTTACACACATACTTCCCAAGTATTATAACCTTCTAACCTCAGATCCAAGTGATCTATGTAGTTTGTCTTTTGATTTTTTGTGATCTTCTAGGTTCCTCTTAAAGGCAAGATCACCACTTCTTGAAGACGAGCAAGCTCAAGTCCATGAGTTGCCGTGCTTCATCATCATCAAGAAAACTAAGGTTCTCTTGTTGATAGTTCTTCCTTTCTCCATAGATGTTGGGTTGAAGGCATTAGTGAAGAATGCCAAAAGTGTCAAGATGAAAGCATTAGTGAAAGGTGCTCATCATCCGTGTCAAAGCATTAGTGAAGAATGCTAAAGGTGTCAAGACGAAGGCATTAGTGAAGGGTGCCAAGCATTGTGTCAAAGGCATTAGTGAAGGATGCCGAAGAATCAAATCAAGTCGCATTTGGGAAGAATGCCTAGGTCGTATAATCGATGAGGTGCATCATTATACATATAAGTATTTGTTTATTTACAAGGATGGTGATATCCTTGATGATGTTGTAACAAGGAGTGGATCTCCTTGATATTAGGTGTTGTGTTGTGAAGGGTAGTAGTTCCTCCATAGTAATGGAACTAGGTGCTTAGCCTAGTACCTGATAAAGGGTAGGCGGCGTTGTGATAGGATTAGTTCTCCTTGGTGTGAAAGAACTCGGTGTTTAGCCTAGCACCGTATAAAGGGTAGGCGACGTTGTGTTAGGTGTGGTTCGCCTTGGTGTGAAGGAACTCGGTATTTAGCTTTGTACCGGAAAAACGTTAAGCGACGTTGTGAAGGCTTCTCCGTCATAAGGAGTTGGTGTAGTGCTTACGAACTCTCGAGTAGGTGACTCGGGGAGTGGAGTAGGGCAAGGAAGGTGTCCTTGTAGCCGAACCACTATAAATAACTTGTGTCGTGGTGATATGCTTCTTACTCTTTATCTTTCATTACACGTTTATATATCTATCTATCAACGTCCAACATAAACAACCAAATAGATTGACATAAGTCGATATAAATATTTAAAAGGATGTTTTAAATTGGTAAAACTATTCAACCCCCCTTCTAGTTTTCCACAATTGGCATCAGAGCTTTGTTACCAAGTTTCTTAGAGTATGTTGTACTTTAAAAACTTGATACGATCCATGTATGTTTGAAAACTACAAAGAAGGATTATTTTTGTCATATTTTAAAAATCATTATATTGTTTATTGTTGGACAATGATAAAATGCTCTAACATTTTTTTTCTTAAGCATTATCCATACTTGGATTTGGAGTTACCAAGAAGATCATAAAGAATTTATCTAAATATTTCTTTCCGCAAAAAGAATGTTTAGTATTCTTACACAATAAATCTGGAGATTCCAAGAAGATCACAAAACATCTAAATACTTCTTTTCTTAAAAGAATATTTGGCAAAGGTATGATCTTTAATTACTTACCTTTATTGTTATTATTAAAATCTTAGTTGCATGATTTATTAGTAATTGTTCTAGTAGTTATTCATATTATAGTCATCATCAAATTAGTATTCTCCGACTTATTTGTATAGACTACATTACCAACTCATAATAATGATATCTTGGTTATTCGATAACCTCAATCTTTATTCATCACAAAGGATTTATTGACACTTCATCTATGTCAATAAATATCCATGTGAAACTTCTTATATTATGATAAAATGGGATTTTATTATAATGTCTGAAAAGCTTCTCAAGAATTAATACTAAGGGAACCTCGTTCAATAGGAATAGTATTAAATCGTCAAAACCTCAAACCACAAGTTTTAGAACCTTAACACCAAAACACTAGGCGTTTCAGAACTCCCAAACCAAAGTTATCAAGGAATTTTTTAGCTAACTTTTGCTGTCATGCCAGATCCCTAAGTTTATACTAGCCGGATCCCATATGAGAGGGATCCGCGGGATCCGTGCAACAGAAGACAGTATATGCTCAAGAATGATCACTGTGGATGTTCCACAATAATACTCACCTCAAAGACTCACGAACAAAAACTCATATACTGTTCATAGGAGCAATTTGATCATTCCTCTCAAGTTTAACAATCACTTGTGTAAGTACAATCTTCACTACATTGTTAATTTAATTCCTTGATTTCTAAGATTACAATTTCTTCGTCTTTAAGAGTTGGGTTCAAATGGGTTTATCATAATTTGTCACCACATTGTTTTCTAAGATAATCTAAATCCAAGAATTAACATTGTTTATACAAATTAAACACATTTCTTGAACTCAACAAAGATGATGAGAGCAAAATTGTGATCAAACCCTCTAGATTACTATTCACCATTAACACCACATTGTGGTTGTATTGTTTAGAAACATCATGCCAAGCAACAAGCAACAAGATTACCAAGACACCGCTCACTACATACCCATGTACCATAGGAAAAGTGGATTAAGTCCGGACGATAGGAAAGCCTTTAAGTTGCTTGAAAGGAGACTCTTTCATGAAGGTAGAGTTGTTGATCCATCATTCCCTGCAAATACCGACATGAGGGAAGTATTTGGAACTATTGGGTTTGATTGTTTATTGGATATAAACGAGCAAATTTTCCCAGTCTTTGTGCTTGAGTTCTACAAGACTATGGGTATAATTAGAAATGATGATGGGTCCATCTCAATTGAATTCACCATAAATGGACACGAGTTCACCCTTTCACTTGAGGAGTTTGGAAGAATAATAGGGGTGCCATATGATGGTGTTTGCATGTATTCTAATGAGTGGTCATTGGAGGAGTTACACTCTATGGTTGATCATCACGACATTTATCACGCAACAATCCTGGAAGCAACCACAGTAAAGGACACCGTGTTTATGCCGAGAGCATCTCCATCAAGTGTGACTAGGAAGTCGAAAGTGATCTATAGGGATCCTTTCCAAATGGAGTTTTCGGAGATGTATCCGTTGTATAGAAAATGGGAAGATGTGATAAGGGAGAATGTGGTGTGTCTAGTAGGAAACAAGGATCACCCCAACGCATGTTTAAGCTTCATGATCTATTGTCTTGTGACCGAGACTCGCTTCAACATTGCCTACTACATGGTCAAGAGAATGGCAAGTGTAAGAAGCATGGACAAGATGGTGCTTCCGTATACAATGCTCCTAACCCGACTTGCTAAATTCATCTTCGCATTAGACCCTTCTCCACAAACCTATGACCATAGCTTTTGCAACAAGGTTATGGTACCATTGACCGAGGGAAGAACCACGAGGTTTATGGTAGATGGGAAGAGGCCTCACCCACCCACGGATTCCTCAGAAGAAAGGGAGAGACCAAGAGAAGGTGAAGGAAGTAGCAACCCACTCGGAAATACCGAACTCGATCCTTTGGAGTATATTAACCAATTGCGATGTTCTGGTGCATCACCCGAATGGCAACAAACCAAAGGAATCTTCAAGTGCTTTGCCAACTTCTTGAAGAAAAAGAGGTAGAGTGGAGGATGGGTGAAGAAGAGAAGGAGAAGAGAGGTAAGGTCTTAGGACCCAAATGTATGTTGAACAATTTCAAACAATGGCTTGTAACACTTTAGCTATGCTCGTAGTATGTAGGTATCGCCATATCTTGGCACTAAACAATCCTAACTTAGGTATTTGGAAAATGAGATTTTACAACCCCTTGAGTGGTCGTCGTCACTCATTCTAGGAATTTTAGCTCTTCCTACCTTGATATACATTATATTAGTTGTGTTCTTACATCTAGTCCCTATAGAAACAACTAGGAAAAGCATTTACTATTAAGTGCAAAGTTGCACATTTCTGAAAGCTCTCTGATCTGCAGTAGGCGGATCCCAGCTTTTGAACTAGCCGGATCCCTCCCATAAGGGAACCGCGGGATCCGTGGCATCTGATATGCAATACAGATTTGACTACATCAAAATAGTCTACTAGATCACCTCAAACAAGTCAAACATAAGATACTAGAGCCAACTAAGTGTTCCTCAATTAGTTGAAAACCTCACTCTCATCCATGGCTTATCTAGGATATATTTTCGAAATATTTTTGATTTATCAACTAGTCAAAACTCACCATAATTCCGCTCCAACACTCACACATTATCTATCACGTTTGATAGCACTTAGTTTGGTCTATCCTTCAATTTTAGCAAATTGATCTCAATCATCTTTGACTCAAAATTAGGCTCAAATTAGTTTTTCATTTCTTTTTGTTTTTAAAGAGTTTAGTAAATTCCACTTAGGACATCATCTGACTTCTAGGACTTGTTATCACCATTTCTCCACATCAAATTAAATGGAATCCTTGTCAAACATATAGTTAGACTACCCAAGGTAAATTTTCTTGGCCAAAATCATCATTAAGCACCATTACTTGTTATGGTTGAGGATTTAAGATATCCAACAGCTAAAGACTTCAAAATTAAGTCAAAACCTCTAAATCCATTAATAATAAACCTTAAAAAAGCATAATGATTTCACCTGAACCCTGTCTGATAGCCGGATCCCTGGTCTTTAACCAGGCGGATCCCTGCTGAGAGGGATCCGCGGGATCCGTAGATACAGAAAGCCTAAATCAGCTTCCATATTCAAATTCAAGTCACCTTTTGGCTCTCTAACCACTTTTAGCATTCATTAATTATCCTCCTAGAGCTGATCAAAATCTCAAGAGCATGCTTAGTCTTCTAAGTGGCCAAGAATTTAATTTCCTAATTCAAATTATCCTTTATAAACCAAACAACCTTAGGTTTAAAGCACCATCCTCAATTACCTTTAAAAAAACAGCAATCACAAGCTCACATTAGCATCATCATCACCATGACTAAGGCTCTTAGCAATAACTCCTCAACCTTAGGATCATCCAAAAGAAAGGGTCAAATGATCCATGAAATCTCTTCCACCGAAACATCCCCCATTAGAGATAATAATACTAGAACCCATCCAATCAAACTCATCCAACTAAGGCTAAGAGAACCGCAAGGATTAGCATCAAAACTTTCAGACTAGAGAAAGGATCCTCTAGCTCAAAACCAAACTTGACTAGTTCTAGCAAGCCATCAAAACCATCATTCATTGAGCATGGACTAAACTCCTTAAATGAGCCTCTCCCTCACCCAAACATCTATTCATTGTTTCATTCACCACCAAGAAACTCCCATTCACCAACCTTTTCATTGAATAGGGAACCACCAACAACGCCAACTAGCCCATCATGGGAAACAAGGAATAATCTTGATCATATGGAAGAAGTTCCGTTACCACCCTCATTTTTAGAACCTCTTCCTACCTCTCAAAATGAAGACCCACAATCACACATAGAACCTCCTCAAAATATCCATTTTCCTCCGGGTCCAAACCAAGACAATAATTGTCCAAATTGTCTAAACACTCAAGGACTTGTTCAAGAAGCACAAAATGAGATACATTTCATGTTTAATCATCTTCTTGCAAAGTTGGATCAAATCATCAAGTCCACTCATCCCTAGACTCAAGTACATTGGTGCATTTTAAGTCTAGCAACTAGTTAGTATTAAGTGGTACTTGTATGTCCTAGTTCATTCTCTTAGTTTTAGAGATTTGTTTGGTTATCTCTTGTTTTATTGAATGAATATTTATATGCTATGATTACTTTGTGCGTTGTGCTTGTTATTTCACACATATATCATCTCTTTATTAGCATTGTTTGACACATCTTCACTGCTGAAGAAACTGTCACCAGATAGCCGGATCCCTCCAACATATCTAGACGGATCCCTCCAAGAAGGGAACCGTGGGATCCGTGGTACAGAAGCACAAATTTCTACTAACTTGAGTTTTATTTGCAGGAAATTATGCACTATACTCTTGTTTTCTAACCTTTACTTTGTAGATTTTCAAAATAACACATGAAGACTTTGACACCATAAAGCTAGGGGGAGCTTTGTGTCAAACGAAATTGCAAAAAAATTTGCAACTTAATCCGATTTTGGACTATACTTCATGACACCCCATTGCAACTTTGCAATCTTCAAGGGGGAGCACGTTTTCGTCACTTAGACGAACCATTTGCAAACATAATTGCAAACACAATTAGTTTATTTTACGTCATGTCCTTGACGCCCCTTCAAAGGGATGGAGTCGTCAAGGGGGAGTTAAGACGAGTACCATTCCCGTCACTTGCTCTCTTTACATTTTTACATACCCTTTCTTATAAAAATTGTGTTAGTTTCTTTTAACACTTTTTGTTTTGACAAAAAGGGGGAGAAGAAGGTAAAAACTACAAATTCAAACTTTTACGAATTTTAGTTTTTCCTTAAAATAATTTTATGTTTTGTCATCAACAAAAAGGGGGGGATTGTTATTACAAATAAGCCGTAAAAACGTTTATTTATATTTTACGATCTTCTAATGTTTTGTCGATAACAAACGTAAAATCATTTCAACGAAATAAATAGAATACGTAAATAGTTTGAGTTAATAGTTTCCTAACACACTTACGTTTTCACATAAAACACTAAAACAAGTATAAGTGATTTTATGATTTAGATACATATGTACAACAACTAGTGTTTACATATTGGGTTAGCATATACTTAAACTAAGTATACCAAAATGGGTAAAAACAAGTATATACTAAAATGGGTAAAAACAAGTATATACTAAATGGGTAAAAACTAGCAAATGGTATTGACCCATAACCAATGGTTTTATATATATCACTTAACCAAGTTCATTGTATCTAGAAAGAAAACAATGGATCAACCCATAACCCATAACCAAAAATACCCATGGGCAAAGAGGAGCGTTCCACGGATCCCTGGCTTTGTGCTAGCCAGATCCCTTGTGGTAGGGATTCGTGGGATCCGGGGAACAGTAGAGAATTTTCTCTATAAATAGAGAGCCATTTCTTCCTTTCTACTCATCACTTTTACACACATACTTCCCAAGTATTATAACCTTCTAACCTCAGATCCAAGTGATCTATGTAGTTTGTCTTTTGTTTTTGTGTGATCTTCTAGGTTCCTCTTAAAGGCAAGATCACCACTTCTTGAAGACGAGCAAGCTCAAGTCCATGAGTTTCCGTGCTTCGTCATCATCAAGACAACTAAGGTTCTCTTGTTGATAGTTCTTCCTTTCTCCATAGATGTTGGGTTGAAGGCATTAGTGAAGAATGCCAAAAGTGTCAAGATGAAAGCATTAGTGAAAGGTGCTCATCATCCGTGTCAAAGCATTAGTGAAGAATGCTAAATGTGTCAAGACGAAGGCATTAGTGAAGGGTGCCAAGCGTTGTGTCAAAGGCATTAGTGAAGGATGCCGAAGAATCAAATCAAGTCGCATTTGGGAAGAATGCCTAGGTCGTATAATCGATGAGGTGCATCGTTATACATATAAGTATTTGTTTATTTCCAAGGATGGTGATATCCTTGATGATGTTGTAACAAGGAGTGGATCTCCTTGATATTAGGTGTTGTGTTGTGAAGGGTAGTAGTTCCTCTATAGTAATGGAACTAGGTGCTTAGCCTAGTACCTAATAAAGGGTAGGCGACGTTGTGATAGGATTAGTTCTCCTTGGTGTGAAAGAACTCGGTGGTTAGCCTAGCACCGTATAAAGGGTAGGCGACGTTGTGTTAGGTGTGGTTCGCCTTGGTGTGGAGGAACTCGGTATTTAGCTTTGTACCGGAAAAAGGTTAAGCGACATTATGAAGGCTTCTCTGCCATAAGGAGTTGGTGTAGTGCTTATAAACTCTCGAGTAGGTGACTCAGGGAGTGGAGTAGGGCAAGGAAGGTGTCCTTGTAGCCGAACCACTATAAATAACTTGTGTCGTGGTGATGTGCTTCTTACTCTTTATCTTTCATTACACGTTTATATATCTATCTATCAACGTCCAACATAAACAACCAAATAGATTGACATAAGTCGATCTAAATATTTAAAAGAAAGTTTTAAATTGGTAAATCTATTCAAGCCCCCCCCCCCCATTCTAGTTTTCCACATAAGCCTATGGTAAATTTTGAGTTTTTTGTGAATGATTATTTTGCGCTCGAAAACCTTGTGGTCTACATTAATACTTTATGAAAGGTAAACTCTGTTTCCGCGACACTGTGGAAGACACTTTGGTCGCAAAGCTTATTTGGAATTCGAAGTATTTTACTTAAACCTATGAACTCGCCAACCTCGTGTTGACACTTTTAGCATGTATTTTTAGGCATTGAGGCGATAGTTTACTTTTGGAGGCGCTTGTGCAATGGCATGACATGGTCATAGACGACTCTGATATTTGTATTTGGGGATCGCTTATTTATTATGGGCCTGTATTTCTGCATCAAATTTGATTGTAAACTTTGATTTATATTTAATCAATGAGTTTTCTTAAGAAAAACCCGTTATTCTATACTTGTGTTGTGATACCAATTAGTAGCGCTCATGACTCGTATGCTTTCGCTGAACTCGATTTTGGGGGTGTTAAAGTTGGTATCAGAGCCTAGGTTATAGAGAACTGGGTAAATTTTCAAAACCTAGACTATAACCGCTTTTACGAAAACTTAACCCTATGACCGACACGTGTCTGCCTGCCAAGCTGATGCCTTACTTGTGACTTTGATTGATAATATATTTGATGAGATGTGTGCCTTACTATTGGATGAGTATATCCATTTATTTTCGCTATTTGTTTTAAGTATCTTCGACATACTTATACGTGTGCATCGTACCTGTTGTAGCGTTACACCTCTTTCTCTATGTAATCTCATCACTCGTCCTCGAGTGTGGAAATTTATTTTGGTCTTTTGGAAATGGATTTTGGAAGTAAAGGACATGGTGCTAGTGTAACTAAGTCGAGTATATCAAAATTCATTGAACCTCGGGTGAATATAGACTGATCAGTGATCACCTATATTCAGCCAGGGATAGTGGGACATAGACTGATCACCTATGTCCGGCTCAGAGGTGATTTTTGCGATACTTGGAGTAGTTATAATAATGTTATGTCCGGTTGGTTTTTGGTTTGATTTTGGAGAATGGTAAAGTTTTTGGTGTGTGTATACGAGCATAAAATATTACTTTCTCCGTCCCAAAATAATTGTCCTCTTTTGACTTTTTGAAGTCTTACTTTTTCAACTTTGATCTTGATTATTTTTCGTTTATGTTATACAATAGTTGATGTAAAATACATGAATGAATTGGTTTTAAAATGTATTTTTCATTGATATAATTTTTATCAAGTGTTATATAATATAAACAAATGTATTATAGATTAAAGTTGATAAAGTGAGACTTTAAAAAATCAAATAGGACAATTATTTTGGGACGGAGGGAGTATAAAAGTTTACCTTCACACACAGCACACTAGCATCACAATACATGTTTATCACGATATTTTTCCTCTTATATGGAACGCTTTTCATCGTTGTCTAGTCATGATATGACTTTGAACTATTTTTGGAATCATTGAAACCGTCTGACCTTGTTTCGCATCGGGTCGGGTTAGACCCGATTGGTCACAAGCTTGCATCCGGGTTGCGTAAGTTGTAATAAGCTCATTGAGCTTATTGAAGTGTTTGGAATCGATCTTGGCTATGTTGGAATCTGGATTCGCGTATTCCCGTGGTTTTGTTTTTGGTATTGTTGCAGACGCCTCTACCCAAGCCTTATCTACGATCGATGATGTTCCCTCGATGTTGTACCTTATGTTCTATCGATGTGTATGCTTTTATTGTAACCATTTGGAACCGCTGACGTTCACTCATATTTCAGATTTGATTTGATATCGACTGATAGCCAGATTTCTTTTGGAAATTATGACTTTGGATTCGAATATTGTACCCTCCTACGTTAAGTATTAAGTGCACTGCTGAGTTAATTGACTGATTGCTAGTAGTAATTAATACTCTCTTTCAGATTCGTACTCTGAACTTGCTAGATTCTCCTTTCTATGGAGATTCTGTTGGCTCCGACAAAAACTCTAAGATTTTAATGAGTAACCTAAACCACGATCCTTGGAGCTGACGCCTAATTCTTCATTCGTCTCTCGAGTATATCAGTTATCTTCACTACCTCCTTTTAAGATATTAGCCGTGCTGCTATTGCCTTACAAGCTGTTTTCGATTTCGACAGACCATTCAGTGGTTACCCTACGGAATGTTTATTGCTATCGAGATTTTGACTTTGCCGTTGTTCTGTACACAATGGATTTTTTTCTCGCTATCCACTAAGTTGTTTTACGAGTCATTTCGCAAATCATTTTGGAAATCGAATTGCCGCTCTACTGCTATATTATAAACTGAATCTTGGAAGTGAATTATGCACCTCTATCTGGGTAGTTGTTGGTCGTGTCATCAAACCTACTCAGTTCCTGCTAAACAAAGAAACGGACACTATGGACAACTTTGCTCGCTCACACGTGAAGGAGACTGTTGTACATTATTGAGTGCCGATTTCTATCATCTCTAATCATGATAATCGTTTCACATCAAATTTCTGGTCATCACTCCAAGAGCCATGGGAACAAGTCGTGGTATGAGTATTGTGTACCATCCACAGACTGATGGCTAGAGTGAAGGAACCATTCAAACTTTAAGAGACATGTTGCACGTCTGCGTGATCAATTTCAGCAATGGTTGGGATAGACACCACCCATTGGTCAAAATCTCACATAACCATAGCCACGTCGTACGAGACACTATATGGTTGAAAATGGCGCTCAGCGATTTGTTGGATTGAATTGGAGGATACCCAACTTGCTATCCTGAATTTGTTCTTGAAACTACCGAGAGATTGTTCAGATCAAAAACAGAATGCAAACTGCTCGCGATCGTCAGAAGAGCTATGATCAACAAATGACCTAAATCTTTGAGATTCCATGGTTGGTAATAAAGCTATGCTTAAAGTCTCACCATGGAAACGTGTGATACATTTAGTAAACGTGGAAATCTTAATTCTCGCTGCATGGATATTTTTGAAATCATTGCTGGAATTGGACTGGTAGCTCAGAGACGCGAGCTAACATCAGAACTCAGTTGATCATAATGTTTTCTTGTGTGTGATATGAAGAAACTCCTTACTGATGAGACGGATGTTGTCCTTGCTGGAAGAGATCCAGATTGATCAATGTCTAGACTGTATTGGGGGAGGCTATCGAAATCACGGACTGTGAAGTCAGACGACTTGATCCAAGTCGTATTCCTGTTGTTAATGTTCAATGGAACTTTAGGAGATGACCTGAGTTCACATTGGAACGTGAAAATAGAATCTTGAGAAACTATCCTTATCCCTTTCCAATTCTAACGAATAACTTGAATTGTATCGCGAGGACGCGATTCCTTTAAGGAGGGTAGTATGTGAAAACCCGCATTTTTCCAGATATTCATTTTTGAGGAATTATGCCTATCTTTCATTTACAAACTATCCTGAGCTTGTTTGACGTGAAAACGAGAAAGTTATCACGTGAAACGTGGAATTAGACACAACGCGTACCAGCACAATCGTAAACCTATTAATCAATTCGATTTAATCGTTATTTAATATGCGAGAAATTAGTCGTGTGAACACTCGTTTTAATTGGAAAAATTATTCTGAGCGCGATGGCGCAATTTTCGTAAGTCGAATCAATCGTTTGCTAGTCCAAATGAGCCCCGAATCGTTAAATGTCAAAAGATTGAGAAAATTGCAATATTGGTCCCTGCAGTTTAATCATGCCCCCTTGAAGTTTTAAATTTCATGTGAATGGCTCTTGTCTCAAATAAAAGAATAAAAATCAATATTAAGGTTGAATTTTCTTTGTAAACCCTAAAATCACATTTGCAGCCTCCAATTTCCTCTCTCCCATTTACAACAGCCGTCACATCCCTTTTCTAGTCACCTCACTACCACCACGCTGCTGCCGGTCAACGCCACCACATCCACCTATCTCTTCATTCCTCGATGCTCAGTTAAGACAAGAAGATGGGGAAGAACGTGAGTTTTGATCACGGGATACACTTAAGGTTTTTGTGACCTCGCTTTGTGTGACACTACCACTGCTGCACCACCATTTTCCTCTTTGGATTAATGCAAAGATTTCAAGGTTTTGGTTAGTTGTGGGTTCGTGTAGTATAGATCGTGGGTTTGTATTGGGAGTTGCTCGTGGTTTGTAGCCGTATGTCCATCTCCTCATCACCTCGTCTCTCTCTTTCTTGCTTGTTACTTGGTATGTCGAACCGTTAAAACCCGTGCCTGTTTATTTTCTTCTCGTTCTGAAACTGATTATATATAGTCTTGTAATGTTTTCGTGGATCAAAACCTTGTTAAAAACATTTCTCTATTGATATCATGTGGTGAAACTCGTATAAAAATGGTGGTAAGAATCGTTGTGTATAAAAGGGTGTTTGTTAGTGTCTGTTAGTGTCGGGTCAGGATTAGAGACCCATTTTGAAATCGGATTGTGACTCAAGAGAGTTACAAGTTGTGTTTAAATGAGCTTTATTGCGGGTCGAACCATACTGAATACAAGTCAAGTTTTAGGTTTTTAATAGTTGCGTATATGTTAGTCTTGTTCTCGTCTGGTTTTGGATTTGACTGTTTGAGTTGGGATTGGCTTATTTTGTTAACCATAGCTTAGTTCCTTTTCTTTTTAAGGGTTAAAGCTTGTCCGAGTTTGTGATTATTTGGTCGCGATACAAAAGTTAAATATTCATTTTCGAGTCCCCCAAAATTGTCTATACTTGTGGGCATTTATTTGAGTTATGTTAGAATGATGTGTTCATTCCTCTTGGCTAACGACAAAAATTAAAGGGTTTCGTTTGTTTGTTTCAAGCATAGTATAGGGCGCGTTATATTATGTTGTGTGGTCTATTTCTTCGACAAACCTGGGTCGTGTTTGGTTTGTTAAGTAAATGGGCCTCGAGCCCATGTTGATTATAAGGATGTGTTTGGTTTTGTTAATAAATGGTGGGTAAATTGGTAAGATATACTTAATATGGTAATAATAATGTTCGAATACGGATATAGGATTAACGAGACTAATTAACCTAACCATTGTGATATTGGTAAATTCTTGATAAACTTTTGAGACTTGGTACTTTTCGGTATATATTGGGGATTGATATTTCTATTTGGTTATGGATTGTGAATTGGACTTGGATTGTACCCTAGATACATATTATGATTTGGGGTTGGTCATTTATTGGATTGAAACCATTGGATCGTTATTAGATTTACGATATTGGACGTTGAAATTATTGGACATTTTGGGACTCAACGGTATAATATATTAGACTCGAAAAGAATTTAGTATAAAGTATGTTTGTTTTATACGAGCTATTTGGGATTATTGGGTAAATACCTGATGAGTGGCCTTTTACTCATCATTTTAAGCCCGGAAAACCCACAAAAACGTCTAAAAACACTGAAATATACCCAATTATACTGCAGATATCCTTGGAAGGTGGCCTTTTACTAATTTACCTTTAAAACGTCTAAATACCTGATGAGTAGCCTTTTACTAATTTACCTTTAAAACGTTTTTCATTAAAAACACGTATTTTTATCTTAAACCATTTTTTTTACAACAATTATTTTCATTTAAAACCAATTTTTATTTAAAAAACATTTTTCCTAATTAAAAATAAAATAAAATAATACATTTTAAGAAATAACACTAAAACTAAACCTTATCAAACCATTTAACCCATTCACCCTTTTTTCCCTTTCCCTTAAAACGTTCTTTTTACCCCAAACACTTTTAACCAGTTTGTGTTCTTACCCAATTTGCCCAAACCCAGAAACCAAGTGCTATCCTTGGCACCAAAATCACCCCTCCTTTCCCTCTCATCCATGTCACTCTCACAGATACAAACTACACAATATCACATGCTCCCCTCCAGGTCATCTATCCATGTGATTGAAAACACATCCAATGGCTGTGATGATAAGCCTTGGTCCCCAAGTCCCATCCAATGGCTGTGGTGAATTGGGAGAAAGCACAAACAAGTTCATTTCACCTTTCTCTCACACAGGAAGCACTCAACAGAACAAGACAGAAGAAAAGGGAGATGAAGACATATTATTTTTTTAGTATAAATAGATGATTAGGCATATTGTAAAAAATTGTCTAGAATTTTCTATTCTAGCTCCATTTTATTTTTATGTCATTTACTTTAATTGTAATTTTTACTTTCAGTTTAATCTAATTTCAGTCTTTTAAATCCAATATTTTTTTATGCAGTCTTATTTTTATTCCTGTTCTTGAATCTGTCCATGGTATTCTAATGTGTTTTCAAGCTTTTGTTAATGATAAAAACAAGTTTCTAAATTTTCAAAATCTTTCCAGCTTCAAAAATTTGGTTTTCTGCCCTTTAAAGGACTGTTTGGAACAGCCTTGTTCTTGGGTCAAAATTCATATTTTGACCCATTTTGATTCTCAAATCAGTGTTAAAGTCTTTTGCAAGTTCTTTGGTTAAAGTTTAAATCATAAATTCAGATTTCAAAAAGCTTTGGTAGTTTTTTTTTTTTCTTTTTTCTGTCTTTCATTCTGCAGCCCCAAGTACCCCATTTCTAGCTTAATTTTAGGTAGTTTGTAGTTAGATTTAGGACTTGAATTTGGTTCTACAAATAGCTTATAGTTTAGTCTTAATCTTCTTTGATTTATTTTGGTCCTTTGTGCTTATTTAAGTAGCTTAATTTGCCATCAAAACCCCCTAGTTTTGCCCTGTTCACTGCTGTCCATAGCAGCCTTTAGTGGCTTTTGTTGGGCTTATTAGTCTTATTTTATTGCTTATTAGTGATCCTTTAGGTAGTTTAGATTAAGAATTTTAGGTTCTAGTTTAATTCATGCTCTTTCCTTAGCTTAGTCAAGCCTTTTGTAGCGTAATTTAGATCCCTAGCAGCCCCTATAAACCAAACTGTCCCATTGGTCTTTTCCAGCTTCTTCTTCTCATTTCTTTTATTTATTTTGTTCTCTTATGCTTATGTTAGATTTAAATTATGTTTGCTTTGGCTTATTGTTTGATGTAGATTAGATTATTTAAGTTGTTTTTATATCTTGTAGGTCCTTTAATTGATCCCTTAGAAGTAGCTTAACCAAACAATCCCTAAAATTGAATCTGCTGTAGCTCAAGCTGTGTTACAACTTATTTTAGCTTTGTCCCAGATTTAGTTTTTTTGTAAATAAGCTTAATTTAGTTCTTTAATTAGTTTGGCAATAGAATAACTAAAAAAAAAAATAATAATAAGTGCGAAAAAGGCAGCAGGTGGGAATTGAACACATGACCTGATATCCCCAAACGACACAACCACTTATAGCCTTACCATCTGCACTAGTAGTTGTCTTGTGTTATGATTTGCTTTATTAATTAGTTAGAGTGATTTTCAGTTTTAAGTTTATTAGCTTTTGTAGCTTTTTTTTAGTGCTGATTTCAATACGCAGTAGGCAAGTTTTTTAATTTTCTTAAATCCAGTACCATTTAAAGTATGAGGAGAGTTATTTTACATATCAAACTTTTCTCACATACCAAGGGACTCATCTTCACCATCCATCTAAAAAGAAATCAATGGCTGAGATTAAAAGCATTTTATTATTTCACCCATTTTTTTATAATTTAAATATCTCTTAAACCGTTTATCGTTAAACGAAAATATTTACACCGCCGCGACGAGCATTTAATTATCTTTCTATAGACGGGCACTTTGATATACTTTCGAAAAAAGAAAAAAAATTCGTTTTTTTCACGTTTTTTCGTCTTTTTTTCGTTTATTTTACGTTCCTGAAATTTGCATGAAAAAAATCATATATGATAATACACTAAATTGAATATCACATGTGATATTAGTGTTAAATCATATATAATATGTAATATCACATGTGATATCATATGTGATTTTACACTAATATCACATGTGATATTACATATCATATATGATTTTACACTAATATCAAATTAGTGTTTTATCATATATGATTTTTCAATGCAAATTTCAGTAACGTAAAAAAACAAAAAAACTTGAAAAAAAACGTGAAAAATACGAATTTTTTTTTTTGTCGAAAGTATATCAAAGTGCATATCTATAGAAAGATAATTTAATGCTCGTCGCAACGATATATTTTTTTTCGCTCAACGATTAACAGTTTGAAAGATATTAATATTTGAAAAAAAAGGATGAAAGTGGGTTTTTTAAATTGTTAGGATTAATCTCGTCCATTAGATCAAATAAAAATGGATGGTGGAGATTGATCCCTTGGTATGTAAATAATCTTTTGTCCTCAAATGATCTTATATCTTAAAGTATTTATTGTAATTTTCTTAGAATTTTCTAAAATGTTTAGTATTTTTAATTAATTAATTAGTTTAATTTAGTTTTTAATTCGTAATAAATAATTTAAAAGTCGAAAAAATACCCGGTTTTTTTCTAAAATTTATTTTAGTCATTTAGAATGTAGGAAAATTGGTTTTGAACCCGTAGGCTTTAAATTGCAAAGTTTTCACTTTTTAGGCTCGGTGCGTTCCCGGTTTTCGCGTTTTTTAGTTTTAATGCCCTAGGACATAGTCTAGCTTCGTTTTATTATTTCTTATGCTTAGTAGTAGTTAATTTAGTTATTTACTTCGTTTACGTGCTTTATTTTCGTTCCCGTTCTTTAATTTGTAGAATAACGTAATCAAAAAAAAAAAATCCCGATCAATTCAAGCATTTTAATAACAAACCTCAAACATAACCGTCAATTCACACCTCGTTGGGACACGACCCGGGAAATCACTTGCCCGGTATCACTTATCGAGTATTCGCGGGTTTTGTGTGTCGATCTTTTTTCTAAAAGTTCGGTTTGCAATTCTCTCGCGTTTATCTTATAATTGATATTTCTTATATATATACTATTTGAAACGGATATCAATACCGAAACTAGCAATCGACTTATTTGTTGAAGTAATTATGTTTCTTTATTTTCTTGACATCTTTCTGGTCATTCTCTCGGCTTGAGTCTGGGTTAATTTTATTGACCATTCTATCATAATATATTGGGATATATATATTATGTTTTGGTGTGAGTTTCACTTGGTGCGAGTCACACTTGGGAACTATAATATACTCTTGGCATGAGTTGTATGCCGAGTCTTCATTTTCTTACCACCACACAAAATATTAAAACTAAACTTTTGAGATATTGATAATGGACTTTTGAAATCTTTGATACGAGTAATCCATGAAAACTATGACACGTTGTCTTTCGAAAGATATTTTGCTTTTCTAGACGTATTCTGAGATAGAAAACTCCATTAGGTTGTGCCGATGTCGTCCCGTTGTGCCTGCACTTTTTGGATATCGTTGTGCCTTTCTTGTGAGACTGCTATGCTTTGCTCACTGATGCTAGTTGTGATTCTTGCGTTACTTCATTCGAGGTGAGTTCATGGCCCCTACTTTTACTTGCTTTTTAAACTGTTTTGGGGGAGAATACATGCTCGTTTTTACTAAATGTACCATTTGATTGATTTGAATAAGCGATTGTTCCTTGGTTTAATGAAATGTGTGATTTGGTTTGATTATGTTTTTATGTGGACACTAAGTGCTTGAAATGTTTGATTTGACCGGGAAATGTTTTGTGAACTATTACGTAGTCAAGTCTAAGGTTGAGTATCCCATTAATTTCCCACTATTAGATCGTTAGTTCTTGCGGGAAGCGCGAATGTTATAGATAGATCTATTATAGTTAACCACCCCGTCTGGACTTTGGTTGCCCAACTTGCCAGGGTTTTTACCCGGATTTGTGGATGCATCATATATGTGATTAGGGCGTGATGGTTGCTTAAATGTTTATGACTTAGCTTGCATAATAGTTATTTGATATGATAATGCGATTTTTGGAAATGTGAGCCTATGGTAAATTTTGAATTGTTTGTGAACGATTATTTTCGCTCGAAAACGTTGTGGTCCACATTAATACTTTACGGAAGGTAAACTCTGTTTCTGCGACACTGTGGATGACACTTTGGTCGCAAAGCTCTTTTGGAACTCGAAGTATTTCACTTAAACCTATGAACTCACCAACCTCGTGTTGACACTTTTAGCATGTATTTTCAGGCATTGAGGCGATAGTTTTCTTTTGGAGGCGGTTGGGCAATGGCATGACATGGTCATAGACGACTCTGATATTTGTATTTGGGGACCGCTTATTTATTATGGGCCTGTATTTCCGCATTAAATTTGATTGTAAACTTTGATTTATATTTAATAAATGATTTTTCTTTAGAAATACCCGTTATTCTATACTTTTGTTGTGATACCAATTAGTAGCCCCATGACTCGTATGCTTTCATTGAACTCGATTTTTGGGGGTGTTACATGGGGTCCAAGATTATTATATTTTGGAATATTCACATACCGTCATAGGATATAACGGATCTTCAATGCTTATACGGCACATCACCTCTTCGTAATATTGGAATGTCTTGGTGAAATCTTCAAGCTAATACGTCGCATCTCTTGGATGTCATGCGGTGTATCTGGAGTAGAATAAGTCAGATCTTCTATGTTGACCAAGGTTTCATATACGGCGTATGGGGAAAACCCATATGGCGTATTCTTCAAAGTCAGGCAATGGTCTTCATATTCGTCTAAGTCTTGATGTACGGCGTATCTGTCTAGAATGATACGGCGTATCTAATTTCAGTTCAGATGACTTTTCCAACTTGATCCATTTTTCTCCCTTTTACGTCCAAAATAGCTAACTTTCACCAAATGCTTGTTTTCAACTGAGAAATACAAAGTAAACGATTAAGTACCAATTCCCATACAAAGTAATATAAAACAAGCAATATTCATAGGATAAATGATGCTAGTAATATGTTGTTATTTGATATCATCAAATATCCCACCACTTTAACTTTACTTGTCCTCAAGTAAACTCTAGATTTAAACTTATGGAAATGCATCCTAAACTATTGTCAAGGATGTTTTTATAATTAAGCATTCATACGTTTATAATTTCACAACCAAACACCTCACGAAGTAGGAAAATGAAATCATTCAAATAACTCAACTATAATATGTGGTAACATTTAAGTAATTCGCTCAATTGGTCGGTCGTGACAAATACTCTATCATAAGCTTGGCAAGGATACACATCTCTACCACTAAAGCTAAGGAGTAACTAGTCTACAACGGTAAATAGGGTTAGTATGAAAAGGTTATGCTTAGCCTTTGTTCAAATATCTCCTACACAAACTCAATAGATCGCTGGCGCGAATCCTTGATTCCTCGAATAACGGATGGTAACTAGTGTGTATCTTGGATCGCTAGCGCGTTATTTGCATAACGGATGGTCACCAAAACCCACACCAAATTGCTGGAGCATCATTCAATTCCTCAAAAACTCGGATGGTCACTACCTTATTCACGCATTTGACATTCTCACTAAGCAAGAGGGTAAGGATAAGGGAAACATATAATTGTTGTAAAAATAAAATCACAAAACAAATAGATTAAATCTATACAACAATGAAATAATATGGTTAATTACTTCCCGACCTTCCTTTGAAAAAGACACAAATCATAGATTAACTCATGCTTTAATAGGTACACATGAATTAGACTTAATGATGACTCAATCAAAGAATAAACCTTAGTTGGTGTTCCCATAACGACCAACTCCCTCGCAATCTATAAATATAGTACAACAAATAGTGACGATATCTCCACTAATACATAACTTACGTCATTGGTTTATAACACGTACCAATGAATAATCGATTAGCGCATAATATAACTTCGGTTAAGCTTTTAAACCGATTATCTCACATTCTCACTCTTTTTCTTCTCTTTTTTTTTTCTTTTTTGACATCTTTTTCTTTTATTTTCTTTTTTTTAAAAGCAAAAAAAAACTAATGGTGTAAAATTTTCCATATCACCATCATAATATATCTAGATAATTTATCCATAGTTTTCAATACTTCAGATATGAAAATAATAATGATAGTAGCAAACACACGAAAATAAAAAAATACTGCTATCACATTCCTATTGCGATGTGAAATTCCCGACCAATACGTAGACAAAACACACACCCATTGCGATGTGCAATTCCCAACGTAACCATGATAAGAAACATATACAAAAATACAGGAAATACATACTTTACAAAAAGTAACCAACCACGGACTCAGTCTACATGGTAGGCTAAGGTTTATAGGTGTAACGAAACATATAATTGGGTGTAAGAAATGAAAGGAATTGTTCTGAGGGATTTTATAGGGGTATCTTACTCTAAAAGTGAGAGTCACAAAAGGGTTTATATGGGGGTTAATGTAGGATCGTAATATTATTGTGTTATGATGATTCGGGTGGTCTTGGATGATGAAAATACATGTTAGACATTTTAGAGAGATAAAGTAGAGAGATGGTGTTCTTGGTAGAGAGTTGGTTCAATAAAAATGAAAGGTTAGATTTCAAGCCACACCCCTTCCAAGGATGGAAGGGGTATTTATAGTTACAAGACTACACGACCTCCTGACGGCCTGTGGATCAGGTATATAGTGGGTAAAGACCCGTCCTTCCTCCATGGTGTTACTCTAAACTAATCTACACTACTTAACTAATTAATTAACTACAACATAACGTAAATAACTACAAGTCTACGAGCTAAACTATGCTAGACCATAATTGGGGTGACCGACACTTTAACATGGAATTTCCAATTCCTAACAATCTCCCCCTAAGGGAGGTCACCCCATGAAATACATTTTGCATCCTAGAATTCTTTCTTTGTCTTTGTTCTTGAGCTCGTAGACTTCAATTCTTCAATTCCGCAATCTTTGTGCTTTTGTAGCGATTCTTCAAAGTCCGCATTGATTTGTACTTTAAGTGGAGGCCTTTAACTGATCCACATCTTTGATGATCTTCGAGCTTTCATTGAGATCATCAGCCACATAAAATCTCTAGATCACCCTTTATTGTGTTGCCTTCATGTGATGTTGTGACTTTTGGACCGACATGCTCACACTTTTTGGATCATGACATCTATCAATCAGAGTAGCGGAAGCTTTACTGGTTCATGATATTTGTAGCAGCGTAGTAGAAGCATAGTATAAAAATATCAGAGCCAGGTTATGTAGATATGCACTAGTCATGATTTCTTCAATTAAGTGTGGATGCTGTGAGCATGCGGCTTTTGGATTGACTCCTCAATCTGATCACCGCAACCGTCCAAGTGTACCGCAAACAACGGTTAGCAATAAAACACGAAAGTGTCTTTGATCACTTTCGTTGAATTGAGGTACACGGCCCACGGTTCCTCGTTGATCATTACAAGTACTGCTTGTGATCAGGTAGGATTCCTAAGAATCTCCTTGACAGGGTTTCGTAGCTGTTCTAGCCGTTCTCAAACCGGAACGTCTCAAAGAAGACAACACGGAGCGAGTGAACCAGCAAATTGAGATTTACTGATTGATGAAAAATGATTTGAAAACAATCGCGTATTGCTTGAAGAAAGAGTTTTGCAATACGACGAAGGTTTTATGAGAAAGATCAATTTTCAATCAAAAATACCTTTTGTATTTGAAATAGAATACACATTCGATGTGCTAGAGAAAAGAAGAGATTTGCACACCGAACGGTTTTTCCGAAAGTATTTTTTCAATCAGAGATATTTTTTGTGTTTGAAAAAATAAGTACACAATCGACGTGCTAGAGAAAAGAAGGTTTGCACATCGAACTGTTTTTCCAAAAGTATTCGTCAATTCCAATCCTGGACCAAGGTTGATTCAAGAGTGAATCACCCCATCGTTTCTATCCAGTTGTCACAAGCTTGATCTTTAGAAGATCTCACATGCCACCTACCAAGAGCTTGTTTGATGTTGGCTCTAGAAGGCTTTCCATCTTCATTGTGAATATGTTTGCATATCACTCAGATGTTCTTGGCAATACCACAAGGATAATGCGTAGGACTCTCAATATATACTTACTTTCCGCATTGTGTGAAACAGCAAGTCTTCATTAATTTTGTGTCCTAATGAGATATTGTGGATGATCTCTTGGCTCTAGACTCAATTGTGCACATTTGGTTGCCTATGCCGGAGACTAGGGAGAGGGTCTCCTTCTTTAATATCAACTATCTCTAAGAGAAAGTCGATAGATTACTTCGGTTCCCCGTGAGAATGAAACAAGCCCTTTTAAGAGGAACTTGAGTGGCTTGGGAAGTTTGTAGTGCAGTGCGTCACTGGGTCCATGACGTCTTGTCTTCAATACCAGTGTTACCTTAGTAATCACCAGTAGCATATGCATTGAACCCGGTTTTACGCCCCAAGGTTGAATTATTGGAGGGCTATTTCTTTTCACCCTTTTCACATTCATTTATTTTTCATTCTTCAACCCCTTCAGTGCTTACCGAGACTTCATAACTAGAACCTTGTTGGGTTTATTCCAGTACTAGCTGTCTCAGACTCTTCCCATATCTCACTTTTCTCCTTTTTTCAATATACCTACGGACTCTACACTATCTAGTGGATTGTCCCTGGGTAGATCCCTCCGGTTCTGGCGGATCGTGGGAACAAATACCTAACCTAACCATCCTTATAACACCATGCATAAAGTAAATTGGTCGGTCTTTTGGTATTGTTCTTTCCTTCTTGAAACCAATTGAAAAATCATTTGGAGAAATCAATCAAGGTACTTGTGATATAAAAGCAAAACATTTTGTACCTTAATAGTTTTGATCATTTAGAAAACCTCCCCCTCAACATGTGCATATGATTTAGAAATTGTTTAGCACATAGAGGCAAGAGGACTTTGAAATATATTCTTTGATCACAATTTCCGTGGAAAAAGCCATTTGATTTTCTTTGGTAAATTCTCCCCCTCAATATGTGCATAGGATATTTGAAATCATTTTTAACACATAGAGGAAAGAGTTCTTTTGAAGTACATCCACGATCACAAAATTCATTAAGGAACCATTTAGAAAATCAATCAAGGTACTTCATGTTGAAACATAGAATCTTTTGTACCTTGAAAGTTTGTTTTCTTTTGAAATGCTCCCCCTCAATATGTGCTTCGAGATTCGAAAGCGTTTAGCACATATGGGAGAGCAGTATGCACATTTGAATCAAAATGATCATTTTTTATCGGATTTCATTATTAAATCACAAATTTCCCCCGATCAAAAATATCAAACCCTTTGAGATTTTGGATCCCAAGTGATTTAATAAGGTTTAGAAAAACATGGGAGAAAATGTGCCTTGTTTAAATACTCATCTTGTTTTTGGATAAATGCTCCTCCTCAACATGTGCATCGTGTATTTGAAATCGTTTGGCATATGGAGGCAGGAGTGCCTTTAAAGGACTAAAACAGATTTGAGATTTAAATCACGATCTCTCCCCCGATGAAAAATATCAAACCATTTGAGATTTGAAATCCCAACAGATTTAAATCATTTAGAAAAGTTTGGGGAAAGACGTGGCAAGATTTAATTTTTGAAATAGACTGATAAGGATCAATTTAAAACATTAAAGATTGTTAGTGTCAGGTATGATAGTTTTTAGGAGATCTTTAAGTAAAATAAAACAATTTCACAATCAAACAAGAACAGAAAAAATTTCATTTTGAAAGATCTTGATTCTTAAAGAAAAATTATACCATGACATAACATTAAATCTTTAGATCACCACTTATTTTGTATAATCGGACTTGATAGATGAAATATCGATTGAAAATACTTATTATAAATCACTCTCCCCCTCAATCGATGACCGTAGTCGATGATTGAGTGACTTAAGTTTTGATAAATTGAAGTCCGGTGATTTTCAAAATTTAGTCCAGTTTATTTTCAAAACAATATTTTCCATTTTCAAAACAATTTAATCAAATTTTTTCAAAATTGTTTTAAAAATGGTATCATTCACTACTTTTCCAGAGACAAGATACGTTAGGTGGAGAGAATCATAAGCTGCTTTTGTTAATGTTGTTGTAGGGCCTGGAAGAAAACCGTCTGGCGATGCGTGAGACTTCTTACGTTGCATTTTAATGCCAACAGAGGTCAAATTAAGCTCCGTTTCTTCAATCACTTAGAAGAAAACCATCTGCTGATGCAGTGAGACCTCTTACGTTGCATTTTTCCATGCCAACACTCCATAGAAGTCCAATTAAGCTCCTTTTCTTCATTTGTCAACCCAAGATATAGTTACCCTTTCTTTTCGGCATCCAATCATCTTCAATTGTGGATCCGGATTGGGAACATTCTTATATACCGATATACCTACATACGTTAGTGAACACACATACAGATATATGGTGGTCGACATCACCCAAACAACAATCGACTAATAAAAATCAATTCAACATATCAATCAGATCACAAAAGGTATGGGAATAATGTGTTAATCAATCTATAATCATCTAATCCTAACAATCTTATCCTAGGCACCTATTCCTTCAACATAGGTTAACATCATTTTTCAGTTAAGCATTGAGGATAATTAGATAAGTCCGATAGATGATCTAAATTTGAAAACATTCTCCCCCTCAATCAATGACTCATTTTTTTAAAATTTTAAAAGCGCTGAAGTCATTGATTGAGTTTGCAAATTTTATAAAAACTCTGAATCTGATTGTTTTTAAAGAAACTCATTTTCCACCATTTATGAATACAACAAATATTTTTCTGAAGAATTTTAGACGGAAAAACATTTGTGTAGGAACATCATTCCTTTGACATACTTTCCTCATTTTGATTTAGGATAAGTGCACGAAATTTGTGAAAATCGTTTAAGCGTAGCACTTTCCTTTCTTGAAGAACGGGTTGCTATCTGAAATAATAGAAAACCATATTTTAAGCACGGGTTACAGTCTAAAATAACTGCAAGCCATAATTAGAGACATGTTTTGAAAAATAATATTTACACCTCATGCTCGAACTTCATCTATGGTCCCGTGCCATTATTGAATGACATTTCTAAAACCGCAGATGTTATCGATACCAGAAGACATGTCTTTGAAAAACAATATTTTTGGTATTTTTCAAATTTTCTAATTTTTTTTATGGGTTTTTGATGATTTTATATTTTTCTTTTTTCTTTTTGTTGGTTTTATATTTTTGTATTTTGTTTTTCTTATAAATATATACAAAGATAGAGTAGATGATATAGTTTAAGAGAGATGATGATACGAGTACCGAGATAAGGATATCGAGCAGCCCCGTTGTAGAAGATAGAAGTCATCATCCCTAAAACTTTCACCACCAAAGCTTCCGAGGCTCTTGCATTGAAGAAAGAAATTGAACCATCTGAAAATGAGACTTTGGCAGCTTCCCCCCAAACCGAAAATTGAAGAAATTGAACCATCTGAAGAAAGAAATTGAACCATCTGAAAATTGAACCAAGCTTTCTTTCAAGCTTCTCTTAGCCAGGTGCACAAAGAAGCACACCATTATCATTGAACTTGCTGCTCCTTTTAAGAATAATCACCATGATTCATCGTTCGGGGTTATATCATCCAATAGAAGAACAACAACGTTTCATCCCACGCTAAAATATCTTTTCTCAAATTCCTTTTCCAAAGTCAAGCAGTCCATTCCAAAAGGTGTCACGAGACAACTTCCCCACGTTGTTGAATTGATGCAGTCAGTCTCTTAGACTAGCGAACCGAATACACATACCGAAGACAAAGAAACTTATACCATCGAGTAGCGATTAAGTCCAGTAGCCAAAGAATAACCCCGATGTATACTTTTCTCTCCCCTTGAAGAAAGTGTATAAAGCTCAAGAACCCGGTACCAATGCCCAAGGAGAGAATAACCGATAACATTGAAGAAACAGGCCGAATCACTGATTATCTCTGCGGATGACAATCTCTGCGGATGTCCACTCCAGAATAAGTGATTATATCTCTGAATCACTGATTAAGCCCTCAAGTGAAGCAACAGAGCATCCCCAATGTACACAATCTCTCTCCCCTGATGATTGTGATAACATCAAAATCATCACACACTTGTGTACCTCTTTTATCTTCAGAAACTTTCTATTACATCACTTCCCCCACATAGTTGGAATAATAACACTAAATGCCTTGATGAGTAAAACCTTGAGTTTCTCTGCGGTCATGACATTTGTCTTCCCGGGATATCTTCAATTACTTAGAAGTATTAAGTTTATCAAGTTTACTCGCGTTTAGGTGCTTGTCTCCTTCCCCCTTGCTGATTTTGACACTTCAAGCCCAAATACTTGAAATCTGTTGAGAAGATCGCTTGAAGTCTTTGTGAGAATCAACATGCTGAATAATGTGAGCAAGTCTAATTGGGGATTAAATTCGACATATCACTCTCCCCCAATATTGCTCTCCCCTAAACCGACAATCTTTATGATGAATGCTCAAATTAAGAAGAAGTCTTTAGATAATCAAATGCAACTCGTCTTTAGTCTTCTAACATGTAGCAGAAAATGTAGAACTGACTGTAGACTCGACCTTCTTCATGATTGTCCAGTTGGGGATAGATAGTTAACATCTTCAACACACCAAAAAGCATCCGAATTAACTTACATCTTGCAAATCCCCTTAACTACAATCCCTCCAAATCAAACAAGAACAAAAAGATATTCATCAAGGAAATCAACAATCAGCCCGCAGCGAACACACTAAATGGTAACACCAAACTACCACTCACATCAAACAAGAACAGAGAGATTGTTCAGAATCATCATGTTGATGTGCACGTGAAGCATTAACCGGAAGCATTTTGTCGATAAACTCATCACCGTAGAGAAGATGTCAACCAACGGCTCTTAGAAGAAAACTTCATGTAAAGATGACCTGATAAGAAGAAGATCGGTTCTTTCATGAGTTAGGAGCCATTTGACCATTTATTCTCAGAAATCAATCAACCATGCAATATTCACACTTCTTCTCCCCCTCAAGAATTGCATACGGAGATGCCATTCTTGATTAAACAAGTGATTATCATCCAAATGTATTCTATTCATACTTCTCCCCTGCAAAATTAGCACATGATGTCGCCATCTTCATTATATTGAGCAAGTGGAATAAGGAAACAATCAACGGTAGTCCGGTTCACTTGATGACTAAAGCGCATGGAAAAAGCATGAAGCATGTTGATGAGAATGGTCATTAATGAGAAGATTTCTCTTCTTCCGAAAATAATGCGCACTGAAGCGTACACATTTCTTTTCTTTGAGAAATGAGGCATGAACTGTTGTGTTCATACGTCATAATCTCTCTCTTTTCAAACTCTCTTGGAAAAACATGTAATCACCCCATTATCATTCAGTAGGCTCTTTGTTGTGACAGCTGATGGAGAAAACCCAATATGATGAATTTGACCCTGAAGTAAACTAACCCGAACTCGTGACTTAAACTTGCACATATGTAACAAAGAGCGGTGCCGAGACTTCATCCTCCATTGAATCTCTAAGTACTCTATACTCTTCATCCAACCAAACATCAAGTAATAGACGTACATCACCTCTTGAAAATCCATAATAGAATGTGATACTGAGCACTACAACGTAACTAGTTAAAGTGATAGTTATTTTGTGGTGGTAAGAGCCCAATTCCCCTAAGTGGTAAAAGAAAAGGTAAAAGACACCCAACAATAACTAGATTTCCAAGTCTTCGTTTTTGATTATAAGCTTGAACAAGGATTTTGAAGAATCTTCATCCATCCATCCCCGATACCTTTAGATACTAAGTACACTAGCCCGTGATGTTTCACTTCAACCTCAAATAAATAATAGCGAATTAACCCTGTTGTCACATCTTCTAGTTAAAAGCTCAATTCTAGCCTCCTTTGACGTTTTAAGTGAACTCTGATAATGGTTTTCATCCCGACCATGGTTAAAAAACACATAACCCTGTAAAACCTTGTAATAACCAATCTGCCATGACGAATATCCAAACAATCACCCAATTCATGAAGTACACCCTTTTATCCCTTCTTTGAAGCAGAAACCGTAGCATCAGCATCAAGTAAGATCCAGAATTACACTTTCTCTTTTCCAAGATGGTTCCATCATTACGGGATGTTACAACTCTATGTTTTAAACCGAGAAATAGTTTCTTTCGAGGGATTTTACAAAACAAAGAATAAACCGTAAGATAGATCCGGAAATGCACCTTACTATTATCAGGATGTTTCCATTGTTACGGGATTTTACAAGTCTATAATTTAAACCGAGAAATAGGTTCTTTCGCGGGATTTTACAAAATCAAGACAAAACCGTAAACAATGTCAGCTTGAATGTGTTCTGACAACTTTGGTTTCGGTGACTATCTGTTTTAGGGGAACATGCAGCGGTTCATCAACTGTTTATTATCCATCATCAATAACATCATCAACCATCCAATAAATACTTTGGTAAACACATCATTCACGCATTCTGTCGGCTATTGTAGTGACCACATGGAGAAGTAAACTCGATATACCAAAGTTGATCATGAAGTAGAATTCCCCAGATTTGTTACTTAAACTTGTAATAATCCTTGTGAAGAAAAAACGGTGTACCCAATGTACAAAACCTCTTGACATTCTCAACTGTGTGAGACACCAAAGTGATAGCTATGTTGTGGGTTAAGCGAGAAAGAATCACAAACGTAACTAAATAGCCAAGTCTTTATCACACTCTATTAATGCTCAAACAAGTCATCTTCGCGAAAGGGTAGAAAGAAGGAAGACGAAATAAGTAAACGTGCCCGAAAGACCTCACTTCAAATCCAAATAAGAGATACCGTCCAAACAACCCCGTAGTCAACATATTCCAATAAACACTTCAAGCCGTGACATAATCTCCGTGAAAATGTACTAACCAAAGTACTGAATCTCATAACACAACGGATCTCAACAGCTCACCAAAACACATCATCAAAACACATTATCACAAATTTCATCAACACATCCTTTTAACAAATCCCATTTCATTTAAGTTTCATAAGGCACATGTTATCAAATCTCATAGTATAACAAGTTTAATCATCAGAGTGCATGATCCAAATAGAATCAAGGTCCACTAATGAGTGACTACTCGAAACCCAAATAACACAATAGTGAAATTAGTCCCAATGGTGAAATTAGTCCATACGCCCAATATTACACACCATATCACTCCAAAAGAAATATCATAACCAGTTGGCCCATATAATTCCGTTAACCCCAACACTCAACCGGTTATTACATCAATTCATCTACTGAGGCCCATATTTAATCCAAATAACCATACACACCACTCGGCCCAATTGATCAAAAAAAATAAACACACCGATCCAGTGTTCCCTCACCCTAATACACGGGTATATATTACCCATATAACACACCCTTAGCATTTGATACCCTAAAAACACTCACAACCACTAACCCTAAATCTATTATCAGTCCGCCTCTTTTTAACACTTTGTCTAAACCAGGTCTTAAACACAATCTGAGATAAAAGAATTCGCCTCCTCACCTAATATTTTTCATAAATAACCTCTTCACGCAGCAAGGTTTATGCACACCAAAAGATCCTTTCCATTTCATTAATCATCTGATCGACTAGGACTCACCACAGGTATGGTTAGAGTCCATATGAGACGACATCAAGGTCTTATCAAACATACACGGGTAGGTTTTCTTTTGATTGAGTAAACCAGTAATTAACTTTCTTGATGTTCGGAAAGTGTTTGAGATGAAATAAACGAATGAATGAAAAGGTTATAACCTAATTGTTATAAATCTTATCATTAAGTTTGGATAGTAAGAGATAGTGAATGAAAGGTTTTGATTAATCGCATACATCCTTGAAATGTTTATCTGATATAGCATAGAATGAATTAACGAAAAGGAAATAACATCCATGTTATCTTCCTTATCAAATGATTCAGATATTTAGCACTCATAAGATCAATGATGTTGAAACTCTTTAGTAAATACAAACCTTCAAGGTTTTTTTGTGCCTTAGTGATACCACGAAGAGGAGAGCTGATATCTTTGTTCCATTTATGTTAGCTTTGATACGAATCTTTGATGTATATTTCTTTTGTGTATAGATCTTGAATGGTCTATGTGTAACTGAGATCCAAATAATGTTTTCCCATTGTTGACTGATGATGGTTTTTATAAATGGTATTTGATATTTGGTATTGTAATGTGGTCGTGGTCATAGCAGTCATTAACCTTTAATCTTTCTTTTGTTTCTATCAAGTCGCTACTATTATAACAAGTCGCTACTTATTATTGGAGTCAAGTCGCTACTTAATTTTGGAGTCAAGTCGCTACCATGTCATAACTCGCTAAGCCAACTCGCTTCAGTTGTTGACTCAATAGTCAACAACTCGCTACCATTAAAAAAGGACAAGTCGCTACATTAACATACAAAAGCTCAAAAGCATTTTATCTCAACTCGCTACTTCTTTGTGTGTCAAGTCGCTATTATAACAGTACACTGAATCTGGACACTTAGACAAGTCGCTAGAAGAAATAAGACTTTTTTTTTCGATGAGTTTTCCGACCACTTTTCTGACCATCTTCATAATAAACCCAGAAAAAGTGACAAAAAAACTGCTTCTATTGACTGTTGTAGGACCACTGAATGACTTACCATATAAAAATTCAATCAACTCTTCCAAAATCAGTTTGACCATAGAATAAAGACCATTTTGAATCCAGTATTATTTTTATGACAAAAATGACCAAAAGCAACCAAAAGCAGATATGAATATTGATTGGACGATGAAATATTTTGACCAAACATATACATAACAAAACAGTAATAAAACAGTTTACCAAAGGATAACAAAACAGTGAAAAACCACAATAAATCAATAACACATTAACCTGGTACGAACCACACAAATCAAACACAACACAAAAAACCTTGGCTCTGGTACCATTTGTAGGATCATAATATTATTGTGTTATGATGATTCGGGTGGTCTTAGATGATGAAAATACATGTTAGACATTTTAGAGAGATAAAGTAGAGAGATGGTGTTCTTGGTAGAGAGTTGGTTCAATAAAAATGAAAGGTTAGATTCCAAGCCACACCCCTTCCAAGGATGGAAGGGGTATTTATAGTTACAAGACTACACGACCTCCTGACGGCCTGTGGATCAGGTATACAGTGGGTAAAGACCCGTCCTTCCTCTACGGTGTTACTCTAAACTAATCTACGCTACTTAACTAATTAATTAACTACAACATAACGTAAATAACTACAAGTCTACGAGCTAAACTATGCTAGACCATAATTGGGGTGACCGACACTTTAACATGGAATTTCCAATTCCTAACAGTTAACTAACCAGTGTAGTTAGTTAAGAAAACATGACATATAAAGGCTTTTTGGGTGTAATCCTCGAAACTTACCAAGTTAGACAAGTTACTTAAATTATATCAATAATACCCATTATGGTGGTCTCGAATAGTATACAATCCAAGTTCTAAAGTTTACTGCAAGTCACCGGCACACTCATATTTTTGGGGAATTTGGGTAAAATATTGGAAACAGATAAGGCTAAACTCTCACAATATGGAAATAAGGGTTATGTGTGCGGGTCTGATGTGCTTACCGTGTGCAAGTTTTAAAAATTTATTAACACGATTTTATCCGTCTAATACTATAAACACATACGAGCAAGTATACTCGTTCGCGATAGCAAAGGTGGGTAAGTCGAGATCGTCCCAAGAGAATTTGTGTATGAAATTGTTTTAAAAGATTAGTAACAAGAAAGCTTTGTCAAGGCTTCTTCCAAAAGTGATGTTATAGTGAAATTCAATATAAAGAAATATATATACTTGTGTGTAGTCTATAGGCAATCATAGGTAGTGTTCATGAAGGCTTGGTGTAAACTCTTGATGTGATGCACAAATCATAAGCAAATGATTTCCAACCATGGTTTATGTTTGCAAAAATCAATCTAAGAACAAAAACATATAGGTAATCCTTTCGGTCCTTATCCTAATGATTATCCTTTAGAAAATCCATTTGTTCGTAAAATGTTCTTATTAAACTCGTTCCTACGAATCTTTCGACCTTTCGTGATGAAAATGTTTCTAGTCTTGTTTTAATAAGTAAACATGGTGGTTGTCAATCACCATATCCCCATACTAGTTTGTCACTTAACTTTTTGGAACAAAACCCAAGAGAAATCCTTTCGGTCCTTTTTCTTAAAACATGTTTTACCGACAAATCAAACAAGACTAGTATTTTTCCAACAAACTCATTTAAACAAGATCATATATACATGTATCACATATGAGAACACTAGTATGATTTTCTACATCCTCACACACAAGTATATTCAAAAACTACTCCATGATAATAATAACAAAACACAAGAAATAACAAAGTAATTCCAATAACTCAAGAGAATAGAAATCCATAACAAAGTTCATAGAATACCTAAACTTTTGCGATTACAAGAACTAGAAATCGTGGCTTATAGCAACCACACGCCTCCAATCACCTAGATTAACCGTATAACTCCGAATAACTAAAACAATGGATGAGAATTGCTCTCTCCAACCTCCTGGATGTTTTACAGTGAATACTAAACTTTTGGTATGAATAAAATGGTTGGTAATAGTTTTGGTGTAAACTATTACACTTTGGGTTGTGTCACACCTAGTAAACTAAGTCTAGGTTCAATATATAGCCAAAGAGACTTTACTAACTGGCTCAAAACGTTCCCAACAAGTTAATAACAAGAAATGATCGGCCTCCAATGATTATGGGGAGTTAAGGCAACATTAAATGCGTTTTTGTGTAACTCCAGTCCATGCAACCGAACCGGTTATGATGCAACCGGATTGGTTGCGTTTTGACCATCGCCTAACCGAATCGGTTGCGGGCTCCAACAGAACGGTTGGGTGCCTCAGCTTTGACTTTTTTTGACTTTCTTGGTTTGCGCCTCTTTCTTTGTTCTCGCTGATGATTTCCAAGGCGAAACTTGATCTTTCCTTGCTGTAGATACTTAGAAATCATTGCGCTTCCTAATCATTGAGTCCAAAAGCTTCCTTGCTCGACTTCCTTCCTTGGGAATTCTCCAAATGTGCATAAAGCTTCATTTCTTCATCATTTGTGATACCTGGCTACATATACATACACAATATGCATCTTTTGCTCTTTTGCAACAGTTATGAGTAAATATAGCCGATTATCATGCACAAAACCAACAATAACGCTACTAAAAACGTATTCATTTTAGGCGTTATCAGTGTCATACGACTTTGATTTTACAAAAACATGCTAGAAAATTTTTTAAATTTGTCATATATTAAGCATGTATTAGCATAATTTTGAAAAATAAGGACAAGTTACGTCCTAATTCTTCATCCTTCCACTTAAGATAAACAACGTCCTCTTTGTGTAAAATAAAATTAAAAATAGGAAATAGAAAGAATTAGAACGGAAAAACTCCACTGAGATTTGCTCGGTATGATCCTCCATTATGCGTTTGTGAGCAACTTTTTTATTTTTTTGTGTGTGAAGGTCGTTTGGATGTCAGCATGCCTACAACACACAAAAAATACAGGGTATATAAAACTACCATTTCCTTTGCATTCATACCACTCAACCTGTTCAGTTAATCATGAAAACCACAACTAGTGAGTCTATGTTAATCAATGGTTAGTAAATATAAAATAAAAACAAAAACAAAAACTTTAAATCATCAGGTTAGTCAATACGCCACATCCATTGGAAGGGATCCGCCGTATCGAGCTTGGAATAAAAACTAAAACAAAATACAAGTCAGATGTGATACGTCGCATCACAAAACCAAAATGCGTTGTATAAAAAACCATCTGACAGAAAGTTTCAAGTGCATTTATAAAATTAAAATGTAGAAAAATAAAAATTGGACATGACCTGTACAGTCGATACGCCGCACCCGTTTTATGTAATGCGCCGTATATACGTGCAAGTTTGACAGACTCGAAAACAAAACAGTAAAAAATTCCCGGTTGTCTCCTGGTAAGCACTTCTCTTTATTCCAGAGTCTTCAAGTTAGACTCATCTTCATCTCTACTTCGTCTTTGCCACGAGCCATCCTTCGTCTTCTTTCATGCAAAAAATGTCGTGGTAAGCAGTTGACACATTATCTTCAATTCTTAGCAAAGTATCGTAAATGTTCAACCTAATTGCATCATATTCTTCTAATGGTCCAAATGAATAATTAAAAACTTCAAATTCTCAGATGTGAATATTGGCAGCTCTTTGTATGGTATGTCAAGTAATTTACATCTTCTTTCTTTACATGCTTCTTCATCTAGATCCACAAAATAGGCTTCATTATTTGCTTTCAAATAGTCTTGTAATTCTATCAAAGCGTCCTCATCATCATCACAAGACTCCATTTTAGCCTTTTCAGACAAATCTTTGCATTTCCTTAAACTATCCTCAAGCAAGTCATACCATTTATGATATTGAAAATAGATGTTATTCCCAATCTGTATTATTTCGTGAAGATCACCACCGTTACACGATTTTTCATTTTCCCAATTGCATGTTGGCCATGTCTCGTGTCCATTATTGAAGTGAAGGGGCTTACATGTATGTTCAACCACGTCTTCCTTCCAAGGTTTTTCAGAAACCCAAGGTGTATTGCAATCCGTATCGTAATAGCAGGTATTTTTATAGTCATCAAAGGTTTTAAATCCTAGCAGCTCTCCAGTAAGCACATGTTCATCAATTTTCAACAGATAGTTGAATTCTCTAATCTCCTTGCACAAGGGACTCTCGTAATCAAATAGGTTTGTATCAATTCTTAATAGCTCAAAGAACTTCATCAGTTAGTTCCTCCTCATGATCCCCTCTCATCCAATAGTTCCACAGTTCGCTTTTGAGAGTTGCACCTCATCTTATTGTAGTTGCGAAATTTGGAGTTTATCCAGCCAACGAACTCGGGATCTTTAGCATAGAGCTCTTCATGCCTAAATTGGTTCAGAAATTTATTTTTGAGATCCTTCCAGAGTGAGACAGAACCAGCAGGTTCGCCATTCAACCATTCCTTTGCACCCCCAGTAAGAGTATTTGGAAAATCCCGAAACAAGAGTTGCTCCATGTCATGGGGAGCAAGAGTGTACAATTCAACAATTTTGTAGATTTTCTCAAGACGAGTCACCGGGTCTTCACTCTCAGAACCACTGAAAGTATTACCATGTAATTCTTTGAGAAGTTGTCCCCTTAATGCAAACTTATCTTCCTTGCTAATACGAAGTTAAGCAAAGCTTGATCATAGCCTTCACCGGTTTCAGTCATGCACTCCTTCATTTCGTTACCCTTAATGATTCCTGAGAACAACAATAAATACGTTAGTAGAACGGACCCTGTCGTAAGATAACACAAAAACTAAGAATCGGAACAGAATATGAAAGATAAAAGCTGCTGATATATGCAGATGATACGCCGTATCCAGTTACCTGGATACACTGTATATTAAAAATAAAAATATAGATCAACCTTTTAGTCAGATAAAAATATACGGCGTATTGGAAAAAATCAATGCGCCATATTTTTGGATTTTCTAATTTTGCTTATATAGAACAAATAAAAATACGCCGTATACGCAAAAGCTAATATGCCATACTCTTTTTTTAAAACCTAAGCTTTTTATTTAGAAAATAAATACGCAGTATCGAGATAAATCGATACATCATAGATTTAAAAATTCGGACCTGTTTTGAAAATTAATATAGATTAGCACGCCGCATAAGCAAAAGCTTATGCGTCGTATGACTTTTAATAGTTTTAATTAATTCTGATTAAAAACAGAATACGCCGTATCTATGAGATTAGATGCGCCGTACCTAAATAATTAAATAAAATATGTTGTATGAACAACAAAAATGAAATACGGCGTATCTATGAGATTAAATGCGCCGTATCATTTGGTTCAAAAAAATACATCAGCAGGTAACAGTGCAGAAAAACAGAAACAAAAAAAAACAAAAAATGCAGAAATCAAACAAAAATAAAAACAAGAAAAAAGCAGAAAAACACAAATATACAAGCAATACATATATATAAAAGTTAGTCTAATAAATCTAATGTTAAAAACTACATTAAAATACTAACAAATATGTAAATATTAAACACTTCACTCCCTGGAAATGGTGCCAAAAAACTTGATGTGTCGTTTAGTATAGGTCCATTTGTGAATTCAAGTTTTAATATTTATATTTAGCCGACTTAACCTATAACAAATACTAACGAGCATTATACCCGATCAATGTAGCCTAGTTGGTAAGTAGAGTGTCGATCACTATGAGTGAAACGTTAACACTTAAATATCTATCAATATTTTAATCCTAGATTTAGTTTAATTAAACCTAATCTAATGCAAGGGGTTTTCAACCTGTGAGACTGGAATAATGTGTTGATTAAGTAAAACTAATAAAGTAAAAGATGAAGACAACAAGACACGGACGTACAAAGATAGAAAACATAAACAATAAAAGGTCAAGCCGATAGTAAAGAAGATATGCTCGCTAATCATTTAGTTATATATGATGAGTACTAAATAGGTACTTACTCTATGGCTGCTTGTTGTGTAGCGTACTAAATTACCTACATCTCTTGTAAAAGTCATGTCACGACTAACTAGAAATCCGTATTAATTTTCCTTAGTGATACTTTGTTAAACTATTTATCCCGTTAGGGCTTACATTAACTATGCACAGATGAAATGAAGTAATTATGTGAGCCGCGTCGACAAGGCACGATAATCAAGAGGTATCAATTCTTACACACCAAACATTAAATCCAAATATAACATCATATAATCAATAATGTAGGTAGTATGTTTTATACGAATCTAATGAAAGAAATAGAACGCTAACCAAACGATTAAAGAGTACTACTATAATTAAGTAAATCTTCCTATGTAATTACGCACTTGTGAGTCCTTCTTACGCTTATGGATGTATCTTGTGGTGCTTGGTCTTCTGATTTCGTATGGTATATTGTTTGATGAATGAGATCAGACGACATCTATTTATAGATTCTGGAAACAGCATCGATACGGCGTATCAGTTTACTCGATACGCCGTATCTAGGTAACTTAGCGTGGGGTCCAAGATTACTATATTTTGGAATATTCACACACCATCATAGGATGCGGTGGATCTTCAATGCTTATACGGCGCATCACCTCATCGTAATCTGGGAATGTCTTGATGAAGTCTTCAAGCTAATACGTCGCATCTCTTAGATTTCATGCAACGTATCTGGAGTAGAATAAGCTATATCTTCTATGTTGACCAAGGTTTTATATACGACGTATAGGGAAAACCCATACAACGTATTCTATAAAGTCAGGCAATGGTTTTCATATTCGTCTAAGTCTTGATGCACGACGTATCTGTCTAGAATGATACGGCATATCTACCTTCAGTTCAATAGACTTTTCCAACTTGATCAATTTTGCTCCATTTTACGTCCAAAATAGCTAACTTTCTACAAATGCTTATTTTTAACTAAGAAATACAAAAGTAAATGATAAGTACCAATTCTCATACAAAATAATATAAAACAAGCAATATTTATAGGATAAATTATGCTAATAATATGTTGCTATTTGATATTATCATATGGTCTAAAATATTGGTGGCAGCTTTAAGGCAAAGCTATGAATGAACCATTGATGACATCAAATAACGACTAAATACTAGCATCATTTATCCCTTTTATATTACTTGTTTTTTATATATAAGGATTGATACTTAATTGCTTAATTTTATGAATCTCAGTTATTATCAAGCAATTGATGAAAGTTCTTGAGCTAAAACAATGAAGTTCAAGAAGTCCAATGTTTCTAACAACAATACGCCGTATTATTCTAGAAAGATACGCCGTATCCCAAGACTTAGACGAATTCAAGACCATTGCCTGACTTTGATGCATATATCATATTCACTTCAACAATATGCCGTATATGTAACTTTGGTCAACAATCAAAACAAGCATGTTTTACTATCAATATGCCATATTCGTGTCAACAAATACGACGTATCCATCTAACTTCACAAGACATCCATGACGGTAAGATCCCAATACGCCGTATCCAGATGCTTCAATGCGCCGTATTGGGAGGTGGTTAATGAATATTCCATAATATTATAATCGTGGAGCCCACGCTAATAACCCCTAATATGTCGTATTGACCATCTTAATACGCCGTATCGGCCATATTTTAGAAACTATAAATAGAAAACCTAGCTTTCAGTTTTCAAAGAGATTTTAACCACCAAGTACGATTCTCAGAAGAATATAGAAGATTAGAAGGTCCTGCAAGTGCATTCATTCCGTAGGAAAACACTTGTAATCATTATAGTCAGCTATAATCGTTCAGTTAGCGTATTGTTTTATTTATGAATTCTATTTTAATTGTTTACGAATATGATATTGTGTATTGTTACAGAGATTATAGGGTAATACCTGTAGGTATTAGCCAAGTTTATGATAATTTGATGTTTTGATTTGTTTATATCATTTGTTTACTCTTTAGTTGCATGTTGATTATGTTTATCACTTAATACACATTTATGTTCTTGATTATGTTTTATCTATGCATCTAGATCTAGTATTATAAATAATGTCTTATAACTTGATTATGTGTAATTGTGTTAATCGGATAATAGACTAGACCGGTAACTTGGTTTAGGACTATAAATAACATATGTAACTTGATTATTCTTAATTCTTGTTAATCAGATTATAGACTAGATTGGGATAGATAACTACATATTGATTTTCTATATAACTTGATCCCTAGGGTGATAAATTAAATCGTGATCCTACTTGTGGTTAAGTCTACTTGTGGTTAAGTGAATGATAGACTAATATATCTTAGGGCTATAAATAATGTTTTGCAACTACAGTTAAGTGAAAATAGACTAAGATGTGTTAGGACTATAAATAACATTCTATTTCCATTAGTAGGATTGTAGACTCGATTTAAGTTAGATATATATTAGGCCATAAGTTGGTAAAGCCTAAATAGAGCTTGGTTGCAATATCGTTGCCTAGATATATTATAATCGATTGTGAAGAACTTTATGCAGGTTTGGTTAATTGTGACAAGATTGACCGGTATATGAACCTCAAGTTTAGGGAGAAGTACCACCTAGATTTCATTAGAAAACCACCAACGAAAGTAGTACAATCATTGCACATGTAAGCAAATCATAGCATCATATTTTATAAACTTGGTTAATAAATTTTTCTTACATAAGAGCTTGATCACTTCTTTATCATTTGTTAGTCTGATTAAGTGTGTTAGTAGTCTTATTATCGCTTTATTAGTTTAGATTAAACCAAAACTCGTGTTAGTCTCTCAGGCTGAAATGCCCTCCCCATATTTGCATTAGTTTAGGATTAATTAGATAATTTAGATAATTAGAATACAAGTAGATTAAGTATTAGCACTCACTCTGAGTGATCGACACCCTACTTACCAACGAACCTACAATTGATCGGTTACACTGCCCGTTAGTGTTAGTTAATAGGTAAAGTTGGCAAAATATAAATAGTAAAACTTGATAATATAATTACCTATACTAAATGACACATCAGCCAACGACTACCGTAAAAGTAAAATATGCATTAAAAGATTGTTGTTCCAATAGCAATCCCAATAATGGCAATCTTAACTGCTTGAGATTAAAAAAAAACTACGCGATCGAAATAAATATATACCTCAACAAATCCATTTTTCCTGCACAAATAATCATCCATGGTGAATGCGCTGGTGTAGCAGCCACAATGGTTGCTTTGGGTTCCGGAGGTGGCCTATTGATTTGGCCATAACTCGGAAAAAACCTCCTCCTCCAAGCACCATTGAGAATCTTTATGTTGATTTCTTCCATTCTTATCATCCCAATTCTTCAACACCTAGGTGCAACAGATGTTAACATTTTACGGTATATTGTTTTTTCTCTGACGGGTATAAAGTACAAGCGTTAAAAAAAAGCACATGTGTTGCAGCAGTTCCTAGTCTCGTAAGCGGCCATTTGCGCCATCCACCGAATTCCTAGGATAACAACATTAACAACAGTCTAAGAACATTAAAACGAATATAAGAACACAACCTTTTAAATTTAAAAAACCCTACATACTATCGATAAGATACTTTGAAGGATACAAAGTGTAAAGGTGTTATATATTGGTTATTGTAACACACAAACAATCAACTATATGGTTCGAGTCAAGCAAGATGTCTAGAGAGAGAAAGTGGAAGATGGGAGCCTTTCTAGAGAGAGAAAGTAAGCAAAAGAAAAAAAGGTTAGATTAAGTGAAAGGTCCAACCCTCTAACTTGGGAGGTAGAGGGTATTTATAGTTACATACTACACGTCCTCCTTCGGACTGTGGATCAGGAATACAGTGGGTAAAGACCCGTCCTTCCTCCACGGTGTTACTCTAAACTAATCTATGCTAATAACTAGCTAATAAACAAGTAAATAATGATATGTCTACGAGCTAACTTATGCTAGATTATATTTGGGGTGACCGACTCTTCACTATGGAATTTCTAATTCCTAACAATCTCCCCCTAAGGGAGATCACCCCATGTTTTACATTTCAAATCCTAGCATTCTATTTAATCTTCAGTCTTGAGCTCGTAGACTTTAATTCTTCAACTTCCGCATCTTTGTGCTTTAGCAGTGATACTTCAAAGTCCGCATAGTTTTGTACTTTCAATGGAGGTCTTTGAACTGATCCACATCTTTGATGATCTTCGAGCTTTATGGAGATCATCAGCCACAGTAAATCTCTGGATCACTCTGTTAATACAAATAAGCCGTAAAAATGTTTATTTATATTTTACGATCTTCTAATGTTTTGTCGATAACAAACGTAAAATCATTTTAACGAAACAAATAAAATACGTAAATGGTTTGAACTAATAGTTTCTAACATACTTACATTTTCACATAAAACAATAAAACAAGTATAAGTGATTATATGATTTAATATTACATACGTACAACAACTAGTGTTTACATATTTGGGTAAAATATACACATAACTAGTATGTAGTATATTGGGTAATATAAATGGGTAGAAACTTAAGTATCATAACCCATTGACCAAATACATTGAATATAGTTGGGTACAACCCAAAGTCCATGACCCATGGAGCTTGACCCATAACCCATTGCATGACATCATGCTTATATCATATATGGATAATATCCATAACCCATGGTATTGACCCATACCCATGTGACTAGGTGCATTGCACTCAAAAGATACATTGTATCTAGTTAAAGACCCATGGATCAACCCATGAGCCATGACCCATAACTAAAATACCCATGGGTAAAGAGGAGCATCCCACGGATCCCTAACTTTATGCTAGTCGGATCCCTTATGGGAGGGATCCGTGGGATCTGGGGAACAGTAGAACTTTTCCTCTATAAATAGTGAGACGTTTCTTCACTATTTCACACCCCTTTCTAACACACTTTCTCCCTGAGTTAAAAACTCACTAACCCCAGATCCAAGAGATCTATGTTTGTAGTTTTGTTTTTCTGTGATCCTCTAGGTTCCTCTTAAAGGCGAGATCACCACCTTTGAAGTCAAGCAAGCTCAAGCCCATGAGTTGCCATGCTTCCTCATCATCATGACTACTGAAGTCCTCTTGTTGATGATTCTTTTCTTTATACTAAGAAGTGTTGGCTTGAAGAGATTAGTGAAAGATGTCTCAAGTGTCAAGACGAAGGCATTAGTGAAAGGTGTCGATCGTTCATATTGTAGGCATTAGTGAAAGGTGCCTAGAAGTCAAGACACAAGACATTGGTGAAAGGTGTCTTGAAGATCTAGTAAAAGGCATTAGTGAAAGGTGCCTTAGATGTACATTCGATATGGTGTGTTTCGATGTACAAGATAGATTAGTACTAGATCCAAGGATATTGATATCCTTGATGATGTTGTAATAAGGAGTTGGTCTCCTTTGGGATTAGTCGTTGGTGTAGTGTTGGGTAGTAGTTCCTCCATTGCAATGGAATTAGGTGCTTAGCCTAGTACCTAATAAAGGGTAGGCGACATTGTGTAGGTGGGGTTCACCTTGGTGTAAAAGAACTAGGTACTTAGCCTAGTACCTGATAAAGGGTAGGCGACGTTGTATAGGTGTGGTTCACCTTAGAGTGAAAGAACCCGGTGGTTAGCCTAGCACCGAAAAAGGGTAGGCGACGTTGTGAAGGCTTCTCAGCCATAAGGAGTTGGTGTAGTGATTACGAACTCTCGAGTAGGTGACTCGGGGAGTGGAGTAGGGCAAGGAAGGTGTCCTTGTAGCCGAACCACTATAAATACTCGCGTTGTGGTTTTGTGCTCTTACTCTTATCTTTTCATTACATACTTATATATGTTTGTTTATCAACATCCAACACACACATCCAAATAGATTGACATAAGTCGATCTAAATAGCTTAAAATGAGTTTTAATTGGCAAAACTATTCAACCCCCCCTTCTAGTTTTCCACAATTGGCATCAGAGCTTCGTTACCAAGTTTCTTGAAGTATATTGTACTTTAAAAACTTGATACGATCCATGGTTAATTGAAAACTACAAAGAAGGTTTTTCATGAAAACAAACACCATGTCTTTTAAAACTCTTTGTTTGGATGTTGATTAGATGACAACATTTTTCTTATTATTTATTTTTCATTTAATTGCACTAATCCTCTTTGTCATGTTGATTAGTCAAAGCTCATACATACCAAGCCATAGGAATCGCTTGGTAACAAGAATACCTTCCCTAAGAAGGTATCTTGAGCACAAAGGAGCCGAAATTGTCTTCTGATATTTGTTGTGTCATTTGTAAAGGCATTCCTAAGTGCATTCGAGGTATGACTTTCCACTTATCTCTAAATGACATTAACTTGATAAATAAAGTATGCTTACCTAGGTATTTTTTTTTGCATATACATGCTTTACATGTAGCTTCATTAGGAAGCTTTTTCTCACATACGTGTCACTCCTTCGTCTAAAAATCATGGATTATAAAACTTGTGTTTTGTTTCACTTAATCCAAAAATCATATCCTTCTAATAATAAAACAAAACAAAAATCTCAAAAATTCCTCCTTCCCCATAACCCTCCGTCAACTACACTATCAAATCCCCACTTTTTCAAATCTTCCAATTTCAAAAATTTCCTCTCATTCAAAACTTCATCTTCCTCTCCATTTCATCTCAACCGAAACCAAGAAGGATCGTCATCAACATGGTTTACATCGCCCTCGTGCTCATCGCCTTAACACTCATCTCACTTGTGTTCCCTATGATGAAGTTCACATACGGAGACATATACTTTGTGTTGTTAATCTACATTGGGGTTATATACCCAATCCTTTGTATCATTCTTAGCATTGAAATGAAATATTACTAATAATCTAGTTTATCTAGGTTATTATTATAATGTGTTTATTATTTCTTTTTATTTTCTCGTGATACATTAGAAGTCATGTATGCATGCTAAAAGAAAATGTAGGCTAAAACATATATCTTGGTATAAAACTATGAGATCTAAAAACCTATGTTTTTCATCATGAAATCTGTTTCTGTTACTACAAATCCACGGATCCCGGCAAGTGTACTAGCCGGATCCCTTTTTGAAAGGAACCGTGGGAACCATCCTACTGGAAAACAGTTTTTCATGCAAATTAAAAACCACTTTCTTTCTAAAAGTAATATTCCACTAGAATGTCAAAACCATAAGTGAGTTAAGTGTCATTGTTGTTAAAAACCATTGATAATAAAAATCTAGTAAAAACATTAGATAATCATTGGTTGACCTCAAAACATCACTTTCTATTAACTCATCTTTTCTATAGGTTTCACTATGTCGCATGTATATGAGTTTGATTTTTCACTCTCTAGCTTCTACACTCCGAACATCTCTCTTGAGCCCAACACCCCTGGCAATCATGTCCGTGGGTTCAATAATCTCGAAACCCGTCACTTCCATGAAGGACGTATTGTAGACACCTCTCTAAAATTAGAAGAAGGTATCAATACCTCCTTCCGAGCCATAGGACTAGAATGTCTTCTCGAAATTAACAAGAAAATATGTCCAAGTTTTGTATTGGAATTCTTTCGTCAAGTCGAACTCGTTCGTAACGAGGATCGTTCTCTATCTCTTTGGTTTTGGATCAAAAACCAAAAGTTTGTTTTGACTCTTGGGCAATTTGCTCAAATTCTCCGAATTCCAAATCATGGACAATGTGCCTTCACCGAAGATCGGTCTCTTGATTCTCTCTTCAACTTTCGTGAAGAAAATAGCCCATATTGTTCTCACATACCTTCCCCGGATGACTTGATTCGCATAATATGCAAACCTCATCACTCCAATGCCAACATTATCTATACACGGGATATCCGAGAAGAGTACAAGCCCCTTGCTCTCATCCTACGTGAAAATGTTTGGAGTCTTAGGGGAAATCAAAAAATCCTTCCCGCTTGTTATGCTCACATAATGTATTGTTTGCTAACACAAAAACCATACAATCTCGCCTACTTCTTTGCAAGGCGAATTGTAAATCTTCAAGGCTCCAAGAATAAACTCATTCCTTATGGAATGTTCTTGACGCGCCTCTATCATAATGTCATGCATTTTCATCCTCAATATCAAAGTCCGTTGTACGTACTTGTGAACAAGATGATGGAATCGCTAAACATTTCCCTCATGAAGACGTTCTTCATTCCTGAAACCGCCAACACTCATCAACCATTTGATGATCCCTCTAGCGAAAACACTCAAGGAACTTAGTAGTATTTCAAATAGGATCAATCCTTTTGTACTCGTGCTTTATCAATGTAATCCAATTTCCTTCATGAAATAAAACATCTTACACTTGATATCTTAGTTTTAGAACCTCTCAAACTAACCTTGGAATATAATGCATTGTCAAGATCATTGCATACCTTTAGTAAAGGTTCTGCTTAGCAGATGGACGGATCCCAAAAGTTGTACTAGACGGACCTTAGGGAACCGTGGGATCCGGCAAACAGAAAATGCAATTGCAATCATTGTATTTCAAACATGTCCTTAGAACACCTCACACTAAGCTAGACATAGTGCCTTAAGGAAAATTAAGTCCTTATCAAGTTAAGTAGATCTTTTCTAATCACACATAACTCACCTAGATCACACTCAAGACGTTTGTAGATCTATCGTTTCACTTAAAACCATTACTCTTCCGCTCTCAAGCTCACACATCATCTCTCACATGATTCCTTACATCTAGCTTTGAAAATCTTTCAAATATGGCTAAAATTGGTCATAATCATCCTTACCTCAAAATTGGTCAAAGTTGATCAAATTCTAGTTCTTCCACCTTAAACCTTTAGGATCTTCTCCAAGACATTATCCTAAGTCACTATCTGATCACTAGGATCATTTAGCTCCATTTGACATCCTCAAAATCTTTAGTGTCATCCTTGTTCATTCATTGGTACTCATGAAGGTTCCAATTTCTTTCATAAAAGGCAATCATTTGCTACGACACTCATTACTCTTAAGTATTCAAACACCTCTTCATTTAAGACACTTAGATTAACTGAAACACAAAAGAAGAAATAGGCATTAGACCTTACAAGCATCATTGCTATCCTTTCTTAGCTCCTGATAGACGGATCCCTAGGATTAGCCTAGGTGGATCCCTCATTGGAGGGAACCGTATGACACATTATGTCAACTTTAGCTAAAACAATCATTTCAAGCTCATCTTGCTAATTCAAACACTCCATCTCATCTTAAATGAGTTCCTAGATCAGTACAACTCTGAAGTTGACTCTTGTGCATGTTAATCATCACATTCCAAAGAAGTTTAGTGGCTTAAGGCTTGAATGCACTTGCCAAATCTCTTGCTTTATAAACCCCATTATTAGGACTCCTAAAGTCATCATCCTCATCCTCACTTTCAGCCTTCACAAACCTCTTTGAATCATCTCATCATGAGAAAAACTCCAAGTAGCAACTTATCCACCAAAGAACCACCAAAGAAAAAGGCTCGTGTTATACACGAAATCTATTCAACCGAATCATCTCCGGTCAAGTCCACAAATGCAAGGATTGCTCCTCAACCAATCACACCAATCCCTAGAAGGATAGTACCCACTAAACTACCTATGCCAAACACCACCATACCTCTTAGGTCAAACAATCCCATCTCCACGAAACCATCACCATTGGTTCCTAGAGCTATCTCATTCACAACTCCAATATCATCACCACACCTCTACAATTTAGAGGATTTGCCACCTAGGCTGTCTCATCCTTCTCCACCGGCAACATTCTCCTCAATAGAAGGAATAATGGTACAAAATCAAGGTGTTAAGTCAACACTTGCTCCGGCTTCCTTTTCGCTGTCACCATCATATAATCCCATATGGATTATTAGAAATTATCAAAGTCAACCACCCGACAATATGGAAGTTGACACTTCTCTACCACCATCATCATTCTTGGTCGAGCCATTTACAAATGCACCTCCGCCAATCCCTCCGTCGTTTGAGGCTCCCCAACCCGCTTCACTTGATCCTTTACATCAAGCGATCCCTTTTCTTCCATCACCACTACCTAGCCATGACAAAGATTGTTATCATTGTCAACATGTTGAAAGTTTAATACATGAAGTACAAGAAGATCAACGTTTCATGTTCTATCACATCCTCGAACGTTTTGACGAGATTAAACCTAAACAAACTTGAGCTAGAGAATTTTAGTGGTGTCCTAGTATCAAGCGTTAGCTAGATAAGTCTATTAATTCCAAGTCATGTATCGATCATGTTCTTAGTTTTTAGAGTCATGTATATCATATTTGTAGTTTTATTAAATGAAAATACATGCTACTTGCTATTTTTTCTGAGTATATGATTATTTGTATAATACATATCTTACTTTGATATTAACATAACTTGTTATATCACCATTGCTGAAATTGATCATAAGCCAGATGGATCCCTACTAGGAGGGAACCGTGGGATCCGTGATGCAGTGAACTATTTTTCTACTAACTTGGATCATATTTGCAGGAAATCATGCATTATACATGTTTTTCTAACCTTTGTTTTGTAGTTATTCAATTTACACATGAAGACTTTGACACTCTAAAGCTAGGAGGAGCTTTATGTCAAAGCAATACATTGCAAAATTACTTGCAATCTTAGATTTACATTTCATGACATCCCTTTGCAAAGTTGCAATAATCAAGGGGGAGCATATTCGTCACATAGACGAAATATTTTGCAAACTTAGTTGCAAAAGAACTAACTTAGTAGTATTTTCTTGACGCCCTCACATAGGGATGGACTCGTCAAGGGGGAGTTAAGACGAGATGCTTTCCCGTTACTTGCTCTCTACTTTTTCTTTATCTTTTATTTTTCACATGTTTTTCTTAAAACAATGTGTTAGATTTCTTTCGAAGCTCTTTTTGTTTTGACAAAAAGGGGGAGAAGAAAGAAAAAACTACAAATTCAAACTCTTACGAATTTTGGCTTTTCCTTAAAATAATTTTATGTTTTGTCATCAACAAAAAGGGGGAGATTGTTAATACAAATAAGCCGTAAAAACGTTTATTTATATTTTACGATCTTCTAATGTTTTGTCGATAACAAACATAAAATCATTTTAACGAAACAAATAAAATACGTAAATGGTTTGAACTAATAGTTTCTAACATACTTACGTTTTCACATGAAACACTAAAACAAGTATAAGTAATTTTATGATTTAATATTACATATGTACAACAACTAGTGTTTATATATTTGGGTAAAATATACACATAACTAGTATGTAGTATATTCGGTAATATAAATGGGTAGAAACTTAAGTATCATAACCCATTTACCAAATACATTGAATATAGTTGGGTACAACCCAAAGTCCATGACCCATGGAGCTTGACCCATAACCCATTGCACGAAATCATGCTTATATCATATATGGATAATATCCATAACCCATGGTATTGACCCATACCCATGTGACTAGGTGCATTGCACTCAAAAGATACATTGTGTTGGATCTATGTACTCTAACCAAACTAACTAAAATAGCTTGTTAAGGGTTTAATAACCTCGGATAAATCCTAAGTTATTAACAATGAAAACACTGAGTAATCTCTATTAAGTACGCGGAATTTACTTAACAAAGCTAAGAAGATTTAACTTTATTAATAACTCTAAAACTCTAAATAATGATCGTACTTTAGGATTCTAAAAAATATATAAAAAAAACTCGTAACTCTAATACCAATCTAGGGGTCCTGTTATAGGCTCAAGGATAACCCTAATCAGTTTACAATTCTTATCCTTTTACGTCAAGTAAACAATACTTAGAAAGTTCTAGATAAACATTACTTTCTATCTATTAATCAATTACAACCGACTTTAAGCTTTGCAGTACTTTGATGAATAAGCAGTACTTTGAATTTTACTTAGCAGTACTTTGACTTTCTGCAGTACTTTGTTAATCTTCAGCACTTTAACTCTTCAGCACTTTGACTTTCTGTATCCCAACAATCCTCCCCTAACTTGAATTCTACTTGTTTGATTTCAAGTTCCTTTGTATATTTAGCTTTAACATCTTTGTCTTCAAAGAGGAATTGTGACTTACTTTCAAATTTTATCTTTGTAGATTCTGTGCTTATATCATCATCAAAGTATTCTTGAAAAATATTCTTTACAGCATCATTCAACAATCTCTGTCTTTTCAGCAACATTCAGCAAGTTCCATCTTTTCAGTAACATAAGACAATTTGTACATTAATTCAGTTTAAGTTTCAGTCTATTCTCATCAGTTCCAGATGTGTAAACTCCTGTGAGAGGTGAATCATTGAAAATTTAATGGATTTAATGTCTCTTTACCAAAGCCATTAACTCTGGAGTAGCCAAATGTTTTGATGTGTAAGATCATGGTACATTGATAACCATATGATTTTTAGCAAATCATCAGCTATCAACAGATTTGATCATGGTACTTTGGACTAGTTAGTTCTTTCATCATGGTGAACTAATTACCATATAATGGTTTTTCCACAGCCTTTACCATAAGCCATTTTCTTGTGGGCTAGCCAACTCTTCACATTTCTGATATGGTGAGTTGATTACCATACAACTTATTAGCAAGTTGTCAACTATAAAACGGATTTGAAATATCTTTACCAGAGCCGTTTGCTCATGGATTAGCCAATCCTTTTGTAACCATGGTGGATTGATAACCTGTTGTTGTTACCATCTCAAAAACCATTTATTTCTTTTAACCTTTGTTTCAAAATATTTAATACTTAACAAAAGTTTTCTTAAAATCATTAACTGGTTTAAAGCTGCAAGCAGTACTTTGATGAAAGTACTGTTTGATCAGCAGTACTTTGAATAAAGTACTGATATATCAAAAATTAATTCATCTTAAGATTCATACCAGTTATTCATCATCATCAGCAATAGTAGTCCATCTGATAAACAATTTGATGACCAAACGTGCAATTTCATTATCTTCTTCAACTTCCATTCCATGCTCCAGCATCCTCCTCATGAGATCTGATGTAAGAGGATATCTTTTATCTGCTAACATGTGAATCATAGTCCCATCTTCTAACTCTAAAACATGCACTCCATATTCTTCAAAGAATCTCCAGCAAGTAATCTCCCAATCTTCTTGGTTTTTCCAAATCTCAGCAGTACTTGTTTCTTCAGTTTCCCAAACAGTTGTGAGATCTCCAAGCAAGATTAAACCAAAACCTTCTGATGGATTGTGTTCAAAATATTCTTTCACCTCATGATATAAATGAAATAAATCCACTCTATCTATTATATGCAATAAATCCCATAGCATATTGAACACCCTGAAGCTTTCATCTTCTCTGTGAAACATCAGATAACTTCCATCCTTTGACTCTACAACTTCAAAAGTAGTTATTGGAAATTTGTTCATCTTTATTTCAGCATCATCTTTAGAATACCTAAAATCTACAATCCTTAAGTAATTCCTAAGTGCATCATTTGTTTCAGATCTTAATTCGACTTTCTTTGACTGCTGTTGATCTTTAACTTCAGTAGTTCTTTTTCTTTTTAAGCTTCCTTTTCTTTCTTCTTCTTTCTGAGCATCATCGTCTTTATAATCTTTGATACTATCAACTTGTTTTTGATAATCTTCTCTAACAACATCATATAACTCTTTCATCTCAACATACTTTAACTTATTCAATCCAATATATCCTTGCTTCTTTAAATACGCCATCATTGCATTCCTTTCCTTAGCAAGATTTGGTCTTCTTGGTAGAGCAGAAATAGGTATAGGTGACTGTAATATTTCAGCAGCTTCAGCATTCAATTCCTCTTGCAATTTCTTAGCTGCTTCTCTATTCTTAGCTTCTTCAATTTCCTTAGCTTCTCTATCCTCAGCATTCAATTCAGCTTGAAAATTTCTGGCTGCTTCCTCATTCATAGCAACTTGAGCAGCCCTTATCTGTGCTAAAGTAGGTTTCTTTTTCTTCTTTGTTTCTACCAATTTACCTTTTCCTTTATCCTTAGGATCTATAGTAGGTTGAGAAGTTCTTGGTTGTTCTTCTGTAATTCCTGGAATGCTAACACCCCTTGGCTTTGATAAATCATGCAAGATCTCAGCAATGGTTTCATCATCACTTGCAGTATGTACAGGTTTGGGTGTATCAGCTTCCTTTTTTGGTATGACAGTTGAAGGACCAGCTTCCTCTTCAAAATCTAACAACCTTGGTGTAATTAACTCTTGTCTGTAGGTTCCTTGAAGAGCAGTACTTTGATCAGAAGTACCTTGATCATCAGTACTTTTAACTTTAGTGCTTTCTTCCTCAGTACTTTCAATATTAACCTGCTCTTCAGTACCTTGAGGTTGAACATCAGTACCTTGAGGTTTATCAGTACCTTGAGTTAATTGTTTAACTGGCTTGCCTTGCTTTCTTTGAGACTTGACCCATAGACGATGATGTTGAACCAATGGCCAGACAAAATTCTTGAGTCTTCGAAACTTAAGCTTCAACTTCTTAATCTATTTAGCTTGAGCCTCAGTTGTTTTCTTCAAGCTGACTAATTCCCTTGTCAGAACATAATTATCCAACACCAAACCTTCAGGGGGTATAGTAGCTGGATCTTTTTTAGAAGATGATGAGAGAATAGGTATATCTTGTTCTGGAGATGCCATAGTAGGAGTAGTATGGTGGGATGAGGTGGGAGAAACTTCAGTACCTTCATTAACATCAAAACCTTGAGAAGCAGTACCGTGTGGTGAAGTTTCTTGAGAAGCAGCACTTGGAGAAGCAGTACCTTCAGAGGCAGTACCTTGAGTAGCAATTCCTTTAGAAGCAGTACCTTCTCTATCTTCACTAGCTTCAGCCTCATCTCTAATAGCTTGAACAATCTCCATCATTGAAGTAGTCAATGGAGTATCCCTTCCAGTGAATAAATCACTCTTCCTAGCCATGAAAGTGAAAATCTTGGCTGGTTGCACCACAACATGTAGTAGATCAGTAGGCTTTGGTACATCAGCAAGTTGTTTGTTCAGAAACACTTGAATAAACCTTGGATACATCAACCATTTTGAACCATGTGAGATGTGTGAGAGCATTCCATCGAGGATTAGTCTTGAAAAGTTGAAAATTCGATTTGTAGCCAATCCCACTATAGCAGATGCTATGTTAGACCCAAATTGCTCCCATGATGTACTTTTGGCACTAATACAATGAAGCAAAACATGAACTAAATATTTCCAGTGGGGACAAAATAAGGGTTTCTTGAATGTTTGTTCAGTTAAAGACCCTTCATACCCATTGTCTCTGAATGTATCCCAAATCAATTGCTTATCAAAACGAACAACCCCTTCTTCATCATCAAACAATAAATCCTCATGAATTGAGGCTTCAGTTACCTTCACAGTTCTACCAGCAACTCTAGCTTGAATATACGAATCATCGTTCTCCATATGAACCCTAGCAGTTGCCCAAAATTGTTGAATCCAGGGCTCAATGAGATCTGGTTCCACTAAAAGCGCATAACTAATCAGTGACCCAGTGAGAAAATCAATGATATCATGAAAGATCACATTAGCTTCAGTCTTGTCTAAATTCGCCACCATGTTGTGTTTTGAAACTGTATCACGATTTGCCATTGATGATATGTGTACACAGAAAGTGATATGATGAATAATATGGGTGAAAGAGAGAGAAATATGGAAAAGATTATAAGGTATCAATATGAGAGGGAAATTCGGAGAGTAGTTATTTGTAGGTGAGATTTAAAAAATCACAGCCATTAATAACAAAGTTACCGTTAGTAGTAGTTACCCCTCAATATTACCGTTGGAACAGTACTTTGATACGACAAACAGTTCTTTCCACGTGTGCAGTACTTTCCAAGCAGTACTTTCCAAGCAGTACTTTCATAAAACCAAAAAGCAGTACTTTTCCATGCTCCTCTTTACAATAGCAAATACAGCAAATAAACATGAATATCCTCCCCTCAAACAATGCATAGGACTATACTTACACGAAATAGTCCTCCCCTTAAATGTAGCTCAGTAATTAATCATGCCAATACTCACCACCAAGTGATTAAATCTTGAAACATCAAATCCTTTGGTGAGTAAATCAGGTACATTATCATCTGTATGCACCTTGACAACATTAATGAGCCTATGCTCATAACAATCTCTGATGAAATGGTGCCTCATCTGAATGTGTTTGGTCTTGGAATGATAAAATGGATTCTTCACAATGCAAATGGTACTCTCATTATCAATATTGATAGGAGTATTCTTGAAATTGAACCCATAATCCAAGAGTTGATTCTGCATCCACAAAACTTGTCCACAACAGCTTGCAACAGCCACATATTCTGCTTCAGTATAGGATGTTGCTGCAATAATCTGTTTCTTGCATTGCCATGAAACTAATCGTCTTCCAAGATATTGGCATCCTCCAGTGGTTGATCTTCTATCATAGTTGTCACCTGCATAATCACTGTTTGAAAAAGCTTCCAAGTGAAAAGGTGAATCCTTTGGATACCACAACCCCAACTTAGGTTGTTGTTTCAAATAACTAAAAATTCTCTTCACGGCATTCATATGAGAGACCTTTGGTGAGGCTTGATATCTTGCACATAAACAAACAGCAAACATGATATCAGGCCTAGATGCAGTAAGATACATAAGATAGCCAATCATGGATCTGTATAACTTGACTTCAACTGGTTGTCCATCTTCATCCTTGCCCAATGAGTTGATAGATTTAATAGGTGTAGTAACAGGCTTCATTTCATCAAAATTGAACTTCTTAAGTATGTCAGCTACATACTTATCTTGACTTATGAAAATTCCCTCCTTTGACTACTTAACTTGAAGTCCCAAAAAGAAAGTTAACTCACCCATTGAACTCATTTGAAATTCATTCTGCATCAGCTGCTCAAACTCCTTGACCATAGATTGTTTGGTAGCTCCAAATATGATATCATCTACATACACTTGAACTAGGATGATATCCTTCTTATCTCTCTTGATAAACAAAGTCTTATCTATAGCTCCTCTCCGATAACCATGTTGCAATATGGCCTAAAATCTGACAGAATCTCCTTGTCTCCTGTCATGCTTCCAGAGCAACCACTATCCACAATAAAATGATCTTTAAGCTCCTCTTCTGGGTTGCCCTGCACAAAGATAAAAAAGTTAGTGTCTTTTAGGAACCGAATCCATTACTGACTTGTGTTCCCCTTGTGGAGTAACATACTCAAATTCCTTGAGTATGTAGTCTTCACAATTTTTGTAGACAGAATCAAGCATTATCTTTTGTTTCAAAACTTGTGGTGGATTTTTAGCAGAACTTTCTTTTTCAACAAAAACCTCATTTTCTTTTTCAACAAAATCATCTTTATAAAAAATCACTGTTTCAGCAGTACTTGTTGAAAGTACTATTTGTTCATCATCAGTATTTTCTTTCTTAACCCATTGAGTTTTAACTTCTGGTGAAGAGTCTCTAGATCTAACCACGTTCTTGGAGTTGTAACGCCTTCTAGATTGATAGTAATTAGATCTCCTAGGGTTCCTATTCCAAGAGGTGTTTGGTGAAAACTGAGCAGTACTTTGAGAAAATATTGTTCTTGGCTTAACAATACCTTGGAAAGTATTTGAAGGTACTGGAGGTTTTGAAAAAGGTCTTCTCTGGTGAGGGTACCTATAGTCCGGTGAGAAGTTTCTATGGTTAACCCTATGTGAATGATTCCAAGCTGGTCTAGTCTCCCTTGGTTTTTGGTTGTCAGTTATGTTCTTTGGGAACTTACTTAAGTACTCTGAATGTAAGTCACAGTCCTTAATCAAATGGTTAGGACTAAAACAAACAAAACATAGTTTTTGATATGTAATTCCAAAGTTTCTTCTTCTATGTGTATGACCAAACCTATCATGTCTTATAGGTGAATGATGAAAACTGTTTTGACCAAAATTATCCCAAAAAGGTTTAGCAGTATGTTGAAAAGGTTTTCTTAAAGGTACTGCTGAAGGTGTAGCAGTACTTTGAGGTGTAGCAATACTTTGGGGTGAAAGTACTACTTGGCTTTTAACAACATCTACCTTAGGTGTTTCAACAGTTTCTTTTGAGGTTTCAGACCTAGATTGACCTTTAAGTTTCTTCCTAAACTCTTTTGCTGTCTACTCCAAAACGAGAAACATCAGGCCTAAGAGGTTGATGACTACCAGTGGGATGAGATACTGCATGATATGCATTATCTTTATTAAACTCAGGAGGTGTTTCACTAACTGATTCCTCATTACTAGATGTGTCTACATAATTAATGAGTTCATCATCACTAGTGTTTATATCCTCAAAGTCACATTCATCCTGATCACTAGGTGGGTTTTCTATGCTATTAAAGTCCATACCAAAACCTAGGCTAGTTTTAATGTAAGCTCTTCTCTGTTTTTCAACATAAGTGACATGAGAAAGACCTGATTGTCCCCAAGCAGCAAACTTTTCTAATAAATCATCTCTCTCTTTAGTTAGTTTCTCAATTTCAGATATCTTACAGTTTAACTTCCATTAACTTAATTTCAATTGATAATCCTGTTGTTCATACTTTTTTGCCCAAGCCATTTCATTATTTTCATGTGTTATCATTTTGGCTTCCATAGACTCTAAAGTTATTTAGTAACCTGCTACTTCAGCCCTAGCTGTTCTACACTTATCTCTTTCAGTCACATAATCATTAAGCACTTTTTGATAAAAGTTATGACACTTTGAACATACCTCAGAGATAGGGGTGAACTTGGTGAAGTGGCTACCATAGCAAGTAGAACAGGTTCAGCTTCACACTCCATGCTATAGTCAAAGCTTCCATAACCATCTTTAGACTCCATAGCAGCATGTCCAGGTTCCTCATCAAAAGTTGTGCTCCAGTCAAATTCTTCCACTGAATCATCCACAGCTACCATATAGTAGGTCACTGGTTCATCATCAAACTCAGCACTCCAGTCAACCTCTGATAAATTCTCTTGAGCAACCAAAGCTTTTGTTTCTGTAATAGGAATTTCTTTCAACTCTAGCTTTGGTTTCTCAGTCATCCTGTTTGCTTGATACTTAGCAAACCTGCATTCCCTTGCAAAATGTCCAGTCTTTTGACAATTGAAGCATTCAATCTTGGATTTGTCAAAAGTGATTCCCTGTTTTGGTTTGAAGTCAATGCCTCTTCCTGTCTTCTTCGTAAACTTCTTGATCCTTGCAGTGATCATAGCAACTTGCCACCTGATATCAATTTCTTCAAGAGCATCCTCTTCAATCTGTGAGAGATCTTCTTCATAAGTAACAGGTAGAGTAGCTTGCTGTGCAAAGAAAGATCACACGACTTCATCTGAGTGGATGGTATTAGTTGGTGTAGGTTGCTGAGCAAAAGTGGGATTAGTGTAGGAAGCAGTACTTTGAGCAACAGTACTTTGAGTAGGAGAAGCAGTACTTTTAGTAGAAGCACTGCCCCTCTTTCCAGATGACACAAAAGCAATACTGTGAGACTTTGAGCTTGTTTGGCCATTCATCTCATGCTCATACACTTTTAAATGATTGTAGAGATCATCAAAGTCCATGGTGTCCAATCCAGGTTGTCCTCTAATCATTGTAGTAATCACATGCCATGTAGATGGCAAACTTCTTAAGAACTTTAAATTTGCATCTTTAACTGAGACCTCTGCTAGGTACAGCTCCAGCATGCTGAGAAGATTTTGGAATCTGTCATAGGCAGCATCAATGCTTTCTCTTTCTCCAACAGTAAAGGTTTCAAACTGCTGCTTCTACAGATTTCTGTGCATCTTCTTGGAAGCATCATTACCTCCAAATCTAATCTTAAGAGCAGCCCAGAGTTGCTTTGCATCTTTAGCATCATGGAACTTGAGTAGATGACCATCTGGAATAGCAGAAAATAGTATGTTGAGAGCCTTCTCTTGATTCCTTATTGTAGCAGCTGGCAAGATAGGTTTAGGTGCTTTAGGTTGGCCAGGAATTTCTGCAGGTTCTTCCACAACTTCATTACCATTGACAATCACATTCCATAGTGCATGGTCTGTGATTGCAATATACTGCCTCATCTTCATGCTGCATAGATCGTATTCACCCTTTTTAATTATAGGAATCCTTAGTGAGGTGATGGATGGTGGTGGAACAGCTTCAGTCGACATCTTTAGGTTTTTGTTGTTTAACTAGGTTTAAACAGTTTCTTCTTAGTCAGAGTTTCCACAAAAGCTCTGATACCACTTGTTGAATCGATGTACTCTAACCAAACTAACTAAAATAGCTTGTTAAGGGTTTAATAACCTCGGATAAATCCTAAGTTATTAACAATGAAAACACTGAGTAATCTCTATTAAGTACGCGAAATTTACTTAACAAAGCTAAGAAGATTTAACTTTATTAATAACTCTAAAACTCTAAATAATGATCGTACTTTAGGATTCTAAAACATATATAAAAAAAACTCGTAACTCTAATACCAATCTAGGGGTCCTTTTATAGGCTCAAGGATAACCCTAATCGGTTTACAATTCTTATCCTTGTACGTCAAGTAAACAATACTTAAAAAGTTCTAGATAAACATTACTTTCTATCTATTAATCAATTACAACCGACTTTAAGCTTTGCAGTACTTTGATGAATAAGCAGTACTTTGACTTTTATTTAGCAGTACTTTGACTTTCTGCAGTACTTTGTTAATCTTTAGCACTTTGACTTTCTGTATCAAAATCCCCACTTTTTCATAAATAAACCCTCCGTCAACTACTCTATCAAATCCCCACTTTTTCAAATCTTCCAATTTCAAAAATTTCCTCTCATTCAAAACTTCATCTTCCTCTCCATTTCATCTCAACCGAAACCAATAAGGATTGTCTTCAACATGGTTTACATCGCCCTCGTGCTCATCGCCTTAAAACTCATCGCACTTGTGTTCCCTATGATGAAGTTCACATACGGAGACATATACTTTGTGTTGTTAATCTACATTGGGGTTATATACCCAATCCTTTGTATCATTCTTAGCATTGAAATGAAATATTACTAATAATCTAGTTTATCTAGGTTATTATCATAATGTGTTTATTATTTCTTTTTATTTTCTCGTGATACATTAGAAGTCATGTATGCATGGTAAAAGAAAATGTAGGCTAAAACACACATCTTGGTATAAAACTATGAGATCTAAAAACCTATGTTTTTCATCATGAAATCTGTTTCTGTTACTACAGATCCACGGATCCCACTCGTAGACTTGTAGTTATTTACGTTATTTAATAGTTTATTAGTTAGTTATTTAGTTATTAGTTTAGCTTAGTGCAACACCGTGGAGGAAAGACGGGTCTTTACCCACTGTATGCCTGATCCACAGCCCGTCAGGAGGGCGTATTATGTAAAACTATAAATACCTTCTACCTCCCAAGGTAGAGGGTTGGACCTTTCATTCATCTTAATCTAACCTTCTATGTTTTCTTTTACTTTCTCTCTCTAGAAAGGCTCCCACTTTCTCTCTCTAAAACCTCTAAACCATTCGACCTATTTGATATGTTATGATGTGTCTATGAAATCCAATATCTAACAATTGGTATCAGAGCCAGGTTTGATCATTCATCTTTCATGTTTTTGGATTTCTAGTAGTTTTATATGATTTTTGGGGTTGAAAAAGTTTAGTGGTATTTGCATCATTTGGACCATTTCTACTGTTAAAGTTTGAATATTGATTGTACTTTTGTGTTTAGAATCATTATAAGTGCTTAGGTTTTGATTTGGAAGGCTTGAATCAGTGTGGTTGGATTGTTTTTGGATTGGAAAGTGGTGCTTTTGAATATGTTCTTCGTAGAGATTGTAGTTATATTTCTTCGTAGAGACTTGTGGTTATGTTCTTCGTAGAGACTTGCAGTTATGTTTTTCGTAGAGACTTGCAATTATGTTTTTCGTAGAGACTTGCAGTTATGTTTTTCATAGAGACTTGTGGTTATGTCCAGATTCAATGTATCTGTCTAGAGACTTGTAGCCTATTTTGGTAGAGACTTGATGCCTATTTTCAGTAGAGACTTGTAGCCCATTTTGGTAGAGACTTGACACTTATTTTTGGTAGAGACTTGTAGCCTATTTTCGTAGAGACTTGGCGCCTATTTTTGGTAGAGACTTGTCTTTAAAATTTCTAGAAACTTGTCTCTGTTGTTACTAGCGAGTTGCTCTTTAGCGACTTGGTTCATAGCAACTTGTGTTTAGCGACTTGGTTCATAGCGACTTGTGTGTAGCGACTTGGTTCATAGCGACTTGTGTGTAGCGACTTGGTTCATAGCAAGTTGTCTCTAGAGACTTGTAACTAGCGAGTTGCCTTCATAGAGGATTGTTAGAAGCGGTTTAACCATTTCGTCAGTGCGTTTTGTTGACTTTTCCCGACAAAACTTCAAACGGCTATAACTTTAGATCCGTAACTCCGTTTTCAGCGTTCTACCCATCAAAACGACCGTAAGAGCGAGGAGAATGGCACGCCGAATAAATTAAAGCTGATTTAGGTCAAGCTTCGAGGCCTAAATCCGCTCCGAACAGAAGTTATCGAGGTTTATATGTTTTTAGACCTAAATTTCTCCGAAGAAACGAGGATAAACCAATCCAAATCTCAACCAAAGAACATCAGTCATCTTAACACGTTCCATTGGTCATTGCTTAACGGTTTGGTCTTGATTTTAGTCAAATCCCGTGAAAGATTCTATTTCTCGATTTAAATCATAGACTTGTAAAATCCCGTGGATTCATCAACATCATGTCTTACACTCCTGATTCAGTGATTTTAGAAGTACTCAAACTGTATGATGCTGTAGAAAACCATGAGAATATTAGCTATACTGAACGGTTACAGATGATGGAATCAACCCATGATGATTTGAGTTCTTCATGGTCTGAGTCCAATGAGAAAGATTTGCACTTGTTCAGGCTACAGAATGCCATGCAAAAGGAAAGCAGCATTGAACCTTATCAACAACTTCACTCTCACCTCATGTTACTTCTACCCACATCAATGGAACGAACATGTATTGCCCTCTTCCGTCAGGAATTATCCACATTGTTAATACAAATAAGCCGTAAAAATATTTTTTTATATTTTACGATCTTCTAATGTTTTGTCGATAACAAACGTAAAATCATTTTAATGAAACAAATAAAATATGTAAATGGTTTGAACTAATAGTTTTAACATATTCACATTGTCACATAAAACACTAAAACAAATATAAGTGATTTTATGATTTAGATACATATGTACAACAACTAGTGTTTACATATTGGGTTAAACATATACTTAAACTAAGTATACTAAAATGGGTAAAAACTAAGTGTATGCTAAAATGGGTAAATACAAGTATATACTAAAAGGGTAAAATACTAGCAAATGGTTTTGACCCATAACCCATGGTTTTATATATACCACTTAACCAAGTTCATTGTATCTAGAAAGAAAACCATGGATCAACCTATAACCCATGACCCATGACCCATAACCAAAAATACCCATGGGCAAAGAGGAGCGGACCACGGATCCCTAGCTTTGTGCTAGCCGGATCCCTTGTGGTAGGGATCCATGGGATCCGGGGAACAGAAGAGAATTTTCTCTATAAATAAAGAGCCATTTCTTTCTCTCTACACATGGTTTTTCACACATACTTCCCCAAAGTATTCTAACCCTCTAACCTCAGATCTAAGTGATCTATGTAGTTTGTCTTTTGTTTTTGTGTGATCTACTAGGTTCCTCTTAAAGGAGAGATCACCACCTCTTGAAGACGTGCAAGCTCAAGTCCATGAGTTGCCATGCTTCGTCATCATCAAGACTACTAAGGTTCTCTTGTTGATAGTTCTTCCTTTCTCCATAGATGTTGGGTTGAAGGCATTAGTGAAGAATGCCGAAAGTGTCAAGACGAAGGCATTAGTGAAGGGTGCCAAACGTTGTGTCAAAAGCATTAGTGAAGGATGTTAAAGGTGTCAAGACGAAGGCATTAGTGAAGGGTGCCAAACGTTGTGTCAAAAGCATTAGTGAAGGATGCTAAAGGTGTCAAGACGAAGGCATTATTGAAGGGTGCCAAGCGTTGTGTCAAAGGCATTAGTGAAGGATGCCAAAGGATCAAATCAAGTAGCATTTGGGGAGAATGCTTAGGTCGTATAATCGATGAGGTGCATCGTTATACATATGTGTATTTGTTTATCTACAAGGATGGTGATATCCTTGATGGTGTTGTAACAAGGAGTAGATCTCCTTGAGATTAGGTGTTGTGTCGTGAAGGTGTAGTTCACCTAAGGTGCGAAAGAACTAAGGTGCTTAGCATAGTACCTAATAAAGGGTAGGCGACGTTGTGATAGGATTAGTTCTCCTAAGGTATGAAAGAACTCGGTGGTTAGCCTAGCACCGTATAAAGGGTAGGCGACGTTGTGTTAGGTGTGGTTCGCCTTAGTGTGAAAGAACTCGGTATTTAGCTTTGTACCGGAAAAAGGTTAAGCGACGTTGTGAAGGCTTCTCCGCCATAAGGAGTTGGTGTAGTGCTTACGAACTCTCGAGTAGGTGACTCGGGGAGTGGAGTAGGGCAATGAAGGTGTACTTGTAGCCGAACCACTATAAATACTTGTGTCGTGGTGATGTGCTTTTTACTCTTTATCTTTCATTACACGTTTATATATCTATTTATCAACGTCCAACATAAACAACCAAATAGATTGACATAAGTCGATCTAAATATTTAAAAGGAAGTTTTAAATTGGTAAAACTATTCAACCCCCCTTCTAGTTTTCCACAATTGGCATCAGAGCTTCGTTACCAAGTTTTTTTTAGTATATTGTACTTTGAAAACTTGATACGATCCGTGTATGTTTGAAAACTACAAAGAAGGGAATTTCTTAAAACAAAAAGTCATGTTTTTAGAAATCATCATATGTTGGATAGTGATAGATCATTCTAACATTTTCCTTTGAGAAGTCTTCATACTAGGATTTGGGTATCTTAGAAGATCATGAAGTATTTCGCGTCTATGGTTTCTAAAACCATATAAAGGGAATATAGCAAGGATTGGGGTATTTTAGAAGATCATGGAGTATTTCGTCTATGGTTTCTAAAACCATAAAAAGGGGATATAGCAAAGGTATGTTTTCTTAGTTACAATTTTTTGTCAAAAACGTGCTAAATTGCTTGTGGACAAAATGGTGATATATGCTTCTATCTTATAATAAGCATAATATGAAAAGTGTTTTAGTGATTTTTTTCTTTGAAGTTTTGTTGTTAGATATCTTGTTAATCAAGCTTGAATAAAGGTAAAAATGGGTAATATAACTTCACTAAAAAGTCTACAAAGACTAAACCTTTTTGTCGGGTCAAAACGTACATTTTTGTAATTCTGTGTCAGATCCGCGGATCCCTCAGGTTACACTGGACGGATCCCTCAAGCAAGGGATCCGTGGGATCCGTGGTACAAAAGACAGTTTTTGTCTGAATTTCAAAAATTCATAACTTTTTAACCGTAAGTCGTTAGAAGTCATGCCACCTATCGTTTTAAAGGTATTTGAGTCTACTTTCATTTAAAAATGATTTCATAAACTGATTCAAAACAATAATTTACAGAATCATTGATTTATAATAGAAAGTCATTTTTCGGTCATAACTTTTGCACAAACTTTTGATCTAATTGGAGACGGATGTTTTCGCTTTTGAATAACAATGTGTCCTCTATTGAAATTAAGGTTTTGATCATATTTATAAATATAAAAGAAACTAATCAAGCTTGGTATACATGTTTATATTTAACACAAAGCGATGAAAAAAACTTTCGTATGCTATGCTAAATGATAAATTGTCTTCTTTGCATTACTTGATTATTTGCTTATCTCAAATAGCTTTTGTGCTTGTTTGATTGAATAAAATATGTGGTTTCCTTACCTTGCTATTCATTCTCTTGTTTGTCGATTTAGTAATATTCTACTAATCAATGTGCTATTTGAAGGAGTGTTTGGGATAACATCTAGTTGTGTCGAAAATATTAGTTTAGATACTTAGATAAGTCATATAGGTTGAAAAATGTTTAAAACATATAACACACTAAATGGATTTTTTGATTGAGTTTGTCATGTGTGCAACATAAATATTTTATGTGCTTATATGATTTCTTTTGTTCTTGTATCATTTTCTAAAAACAACAAGAATGTACATCGGATCATAACCTACACTTGTGTTATGATGTACTCTCCCATTTTCCTTTTCATGATCTCTCTCCAAGCTTCATAGTAGGATTGACAACTTAATTATTTCATCCGATATATTCAAGTAAATTATTTTGCAACGCAAATATAATTGGTCATATCCGAAAGTCCAAACTCAAAGCTTTCCAACAACATATGTTGAACTAGCTCATTCAATCATTTTTTTGTTGATTACCATATGGACAACTTTTAAACTTATTTTTAACATGACACCTTCATCACCTTAGTTGTCTCAACTATAATATTAAACGAAGCAAAGTATCATCATTGTCACTCTTCGATAGGCCATTGTAGGAATATAAATCTTCCTAACTTGAGAATGAATACTGGAGAACTTATTGCACTAGAAACTCAATTTGACCTAACGGTTGAATTGCTTCCTTGATAGAAGTTGGGTATGTGGAATCGCCCGTAAAAATGGTTGTGTTTAGCCGTAATTGAGCACCGCTAGTAACAGTCTCATATTCATTCTCTTACTTGGGAAATTTATACTCCTATGTTTTCCTAAAGTAAGTTTACAATGGAAATACTTTGCATTGTCTTAGGATTACTAATCAAACAAGTTGTAAAATAAAATTTTCTTTTAGTTAATCACAACCACTTGCCTCATCAAGCGATTATCTTGCTTTGATCGAGAAGAGCTACATGACTTCATGGACGAAGTTCATTGTATGCTAATCACCATCCGTAATGACTATACATAGTTCATTGCTTCTGTTGGCCAAAAAAAAACCCTATTGTCTTGAACACCATCATCTACTCTGCACGCCATTATTAATACAAATGATTTACTAATCTAGATCGTAAATAGGTTTTTGAGTTTCTTGAATAGTGCTTGTTAAGTTTGATAAACCTCTTTGTTATTTGTGAGCTCGATCTCATTTGATATATTAGTGTTAGAACCTCTTAAACTTGAAATATGATTCATTTTCAAAGTCATTGCATACCTTTTGTAAAGGTTCTGCTTAGCAGATAGACGGATCCCAAAATTTGTGCTTGACGGATTCCTACTCTTAGGGAACCGTGGGATCCGGCAAACAGAAAATGCAATTGTAATCATTGTATTTCAATCATGTCCTTAGAACACCTCACACTAAGCTAAACATAGTGTCTTAAGGAAAATTAAGTCCTTATCAAGTTAAGTAGATCCTTTCCTACTCAACTCACCTAGATCACACTCTAAGACGCTTGTAGATCTATCATTTTCACTTTAATCCATTACTCTTCCGCTCTCTATGATCACTCATCATTCTCACATGATCCCTCACATCTAGCTTTAGAAATCTTTTGATTATGGCAAAATTGATCATAAATCATCCTTACCTCAAAATTTATCAAAGTTGATCAAATTCTAGTTTTCCTATCTCAAAGCCTCTAGGATATTTTCCAAAACACTATCCTAAGACACAACCTGATCTCTAGGATCATTTAGCTTCAATTGACACTCTAAATCTTTAGTGTCATCCTTGCTCATCCATTGGTACTCTTGAAAGTTCCAAATCCTTCCATAAATAACAATCATTAACTACATCACTCATTACCTTCAAGTACCCCTTCATTTAAAACACTTAGGAGGACTGAAACACTCAAGATGATATAGGTCTTAGATCTTAGAAACATCATTTCCACTCTTTCATAACTGCTGAAAGCCGGATCCCTAGGATTAGCCTAGACGGATCCCTCTGAGGAAGGAACCGTGGGATCCGGATGACAGTTTATGTCTAACATTGCTAAAACAATCATTTCAACTCATTTTCCTAACTCAAACACTCCATCTCATCTTAAATAAGTTCCTAGATCAGTGAAACTCTGAACTACAACCTTGTGCATGCTAATCATCACATTCCAAAGGATATTAGAGACTTAAGTCTTGAATGCACTTGCTAAATCCTTCCCTTTATAAGTCATCTTCCTAGAATCCCTTAGTCATCAAATACAAAATATTTCTCAGCATTTAGAAAGCTTTTCCTTAGTCATTTCATCATGAGGAAAGCTCCTAGTGCTAACTCATCCAACCAAGAACCACCCAAGAAACTTGCTCGTGTTGTACACGAAATTTCCTCAACCAAATCATCTCCGGTTAAACCCACAAATGGTAGGACTTCCTATCCACCGAATCATCATCCGTAAGAGATAATAGTGCTAGAATCTCACCTCAACAAACCCAATCAACAATTGCCAAGAGAACCGCAATAATTAGCATTAAACCTCTTAGGTTAGAAAAGGGATCATCGAGCTCTAAACCAAATGTACCTAGTTCTAGCAAAACGTCTAAACCTTCATTCCTAGAGCATGGACTACACTCCTTTACCGAGCCTCTCTCTATTCATTAGAGCATTCACCACCAAGAACTTCTCATTCACCAACCTTCTCGTTAAAATAGGAACCACCTACATCACCAACTAGTCCATCATTGGAAACAAGGAACCACCAAGGACTTGATCATATGAAGGAATTTCCATTACCACCACTCTCATTCCTAGTAGAACCTCATTCTAAATTACTCAATGTACCTCCATCATCATTTGTAGAACCTCCTCAAAACATCCTGTTCCTAATCAAGACAATAATTGCTCTAATTGTCTAATCACCCAAGAACTTGTTCAAGAAGTACGAAATGAGTTGCATTTCATGTTTAATTATCTTCTTGAAAGATTGGACCAAATCAACAAGTCTACTCATCCCTAGACTCAAGAACTTTGTTGCTTCTTAAGCTTTGGTCACTTATTAGTATTAGTAGAATATGGCTAAATCATTCTCTTAGTTTTTAGAGATTTGTTGATCATCTCTTATGTTTTATTGAATGATAGTTTACTTTCCATATTGCATTGAGTATATGTTTGTTGGTTGAATACATATCTCATTTTGATGTTAACAGTACTTGTTACATCACCATTGCTGAATTTAATCATCAGCTATACGGATCCCTCAAAATTGCCTAGACGGATCCCTACTAGGAGGGAACCGTGGGATCCGTGAGACAGAAAACTATTTTTCTACTAACTTGGATCACATATGCAGGAAATTATGCATTATACTTGTTTTTTAACCTTTGTTTTGTAGTTATTCAATCTACAATTGAAGCCTTTTGACACCCTAAAGCTAGGGGGAGCTTTGTGTCAAAACAATACATTGCAAATTACTTGCAATATTAGGATTACATCCCTTTGCAAAATTGCAATCATCAAGGGGAGCACATTCGTCACTTAGACGAAATCTTTTGCAAACTTAGTTGCAAACAAACTAGATTAGTATTACTTTCTTGACGCCCTTACCTAGGGATGGACTCGTCAAGGGGGAGTAAAGATGAGATCCTTTCCCGTTACTTGCTCTCTACCTCTTTTTATTTCTTTCACATGTTTTTCTTAAAACAATGTGTTGCTTTCTTTCAAGGCTCTTTTTGTTTCGACAAAAAGGGGGAGAAGAAAGTAAAAATACAAATTCAAACTTTACAATTTTAGCTTTTTCCTTAAAATAATTTTATGTTTTGTCATCAACAAAAAGGGGGAGATTGTTAATACAAATAAGCCGTAAAACGTTTATTTATATTTTACGATCTTCTAATGTTTTGTCGATAACAAACGTAAAATCATTTTAATGAAACAAATAAAATACGTAAATGGTTTGAACTAATAGTTTTTAACATATTCACATTGTCACATAAAACACTAAAACAAGTATAAGTGATTTTATGATTTAGATACATATGTACAACAACTAGTGTTTACATATTGGGTTAAACATATACTTAAACTAAGTATACTAAAATGGGTAAAAACTAAGTGTATGCTAAAATGGGTAAATACAAGTATATACTAAAAGGGTAAAATACTAGCAAATGGTTTTGACCCATAACCCATGGTTTTATATATACCACTTAACCAAGTTCATTGTATCTAGAAAGAAAACCATGGATCAACCCATAACCCATGACCCATGACCCATAACCAAAAATACCCATGGGCAAAGAGGAGCGGACCACGGATCCCTAGCTTTGTGCTAGCCGGATCCCTTGTGGTAGGGATCCATGGGATCCGGGGAACATAAGAGAATTTTCTCTATAAATAAAGAGCCATTTCTTTCTCTCTACACATGGTTTTTCACACATACTTCCCCAAAGTATTCTAAACCTCTAACCTCAGATCTAAGTGATCTATGTAGTTTGTCTTTTGTTTTTGTGTGATCTACTAGGTTCCTCTTAAAGGAGAGATCACCACCTCTTGAAGACGTGCAAGCTCAAGTCCATGAGTTGCCATGCTTCGTCATCATCAAGACTACTAAGGTTCTCTTGTTGATAGTTCTTCCTTTCTCCATAGATGTTGGGTTGAAGGCATTAGTGAAGAATGCCGAAAGTGTCAAAATGAAAGCATTAGTGAAGGGTGCCAAACGTTGTGTCAAAAGCATTAGTGAAGGATGCTAAAGGTGTCAAGACGAAGGCATTAGTGAAGGGTGCCAAACGTTGTGTCAAAAGCATTAGTGAAGGATGCTAAAGGTGTCAAGACGAAGGCATTATTGAAGGGTGCCAAGCGTTGTGTCAAAGGCATTAGTGAAGGATGCTAAAGGATCAAATCAAGTAGCATTTGGGGAGAATGCTTAGGTCGTATAATCGATGAGGTGCATCGTTATACATATGTGTATTTGTTTATCTACAAGGATGGTGATATCCTTGATGGTGTTGTAACAAGGAGTAGATCTCCTTGAGATTAGGTGTTGTGTCGTGAAGGTGTAGTTCACCTAAGGTGTGAAAGAACTAAGGTGCTTAGCCTAGTACCTAATAAAGGGTAGGCGGCGTTGTGATAGGATTCGTTCTCCTAAGGTGTTAAAGAACTCGGTGGTTAGCCTAGCACCGTATAAAGGGTAGGCGACGTTGTGTTAGGTGTGGTTCGCCTTGGTGTGAAAGAACTCGGTATTTAGCTTTGTACCGGAAAAAGGTTAAGAGACGTTGTGAAGGCTTCTCCGCCATAAGGAGTTGGTGTAGTGCTTACGAACTCTCGAGTAGGTGACTCGGGGAGTGGAGTAGGGTAAGGAAGGTGTCCTTGTAGCCGAACCACTATAAATACTTGTGTCGTGGTGATGTGCTTTTTACTCTTTATCTTTCATTACACGTTTATATATCTATTTATCAACGTCCAACATAAACAACCAAATAGATTGACATAAGTCGATCTAAATATTTAAAAGGAAATTTTAAATTGGTAAAACTATTCAACCCCCCTTCTAGTTTTCCACACACATTAACAGGAACTCTGCTGTTAAACCTAGAGCAATTGGAGCTACAACTTGACAAAGAGAAGGTTCATAAGGATAGTTCCAGCGCTGCACTTCAAGTGATCTACAAACACTTTCAGTCATTCATTAGAAGGGAATTCACATCTGATTATGATCAAGACATGACTGAAATGTCCTTCAGGAGACACACTAGAATGGAAATTAGCGTGTTCACGAAGACACTTATCCATCTCATGGATAATGTGGAGAAGTATATTGAGGAAGTTACTCAGAAAGATGCAAAAGTAGATGAGAGTCGGGTACAGTTGAGAGATATTTGTGATAAGTCGGGTAATGTATCAGAAAGGTCGAGTGTTGCTGAATGCAGAATATCAGAAACAACAAAGAATGATGTAACCAGCTGCTCAGTAACTCCTGTCACACAAGAAATGGATGTTGTGATCAGAAAGGCGAATGAATCTTGGGTACAATCAATAAATTGTTGTGTTGAGATCGGTATGGCACCAGATGTTGGATCAGTTGACACGAATACGAGGCTCGAGAGACGATAAGCTTGAAACAGCCACGGTTGGTGACTCTTATTACACATGATGTGGATGCATATATCGACTGTAAATTGAACAGAGTCATGTAATGAGGTACCATTTACTGTTCAACACAATGCATCAGCTAAAGTAATTAAACAAACTGATCATGATGCTGAACATGACTTTGATAAATCTTCATCGTAAATGAAGTCGAGATTAAGTGTTTCAAACAAAAGATATGGTTGATAAAAAGGCTTTTGATGAACTTTCAAACAAATTCTCAAATCTTGAAAAATATTGCATTTCACTTGAAATTGCGATACAAGAAGAAAGTTTTCAACTTAACAAACCATGTAAAAATCCGAACTTCCTAATTCGTGAACTTTTAAATTAACACTTTGAAAGCTCAGCTTCAAGACAAAGACTCAACCATTTACAATCTAAAGAAACATATTTCTGTCTTGAATGTGAAAAGTAATTTAGTCATGAATACACAAGACATTGATGCTACTATAACAAGAAATAATGAATTGTCAATTTATGTGGCTAAATTACTAAAGGAAAATGAGTCTTTGAGAAAGCATCACATAGAACTAAGTGACTCTGTCAAAGAAGCTAGAACTAATTCAATGGAACAAACAAACCCTTTGATAGCAAAGATTGATGAACTCAAAGCTCAACTTCAGGAAAAGAGTTTCGCCATTGTTGCCTTAAAGAATGAGCTTAGAAAAATCGTAGGGAAAAGTGTGAACACTAAGTTTACAAAACCATCAACCTTGGGGAAGCCAGTTTCTCATCCCACTAGAGACCAGTCCGTTGTTAGGCAGCCTACTGCATTTAAATCTGAAAGAACAAAATTTTCAAAAACACGGTTTGCCTCCCAAGTTGATGAGAAACAAGTTTTGTCAGAACCAGTCACTTCACAAGAGTTACCTAAGAATAAGGCTTCTAGCTCCGTTAACTCTCAACACGTAGCCAAGTCTACTCCCAGCACCTCTAGGATTTGTTCAAAAATAGTGTCAAAACCAAGTATTAAAACCCATAATTCATATGATATGAATGACTTGTGGAAGAACTATTATCTAGAAAAAGCTAGGAAAAAGGCACAGATTCGAAAAGACGGAATTTTAGGTGCAAGACCGAGGGTGAGGAATTCTACGAGATTTCAAGACACTGCTAGTAGTTGTAAACCACTACCTAGGAACATTCAAAAGACTAGGGATTGGCGTGCATCAAAGAGTAGTTATGTGCATAAGAATGCTTAGCATGTAGAAAACAAAACTAGAAATTCTGAGTCTTTTCCACATAAGAAACATTTTCTTAATTCACATGCCAAGGTACAATCCACTAAGACTACCTACATGGCTAAGGTTCAACATGTTATGATGCAAAACAAACCTAAAACTTCGTCTAGATGGATCCAAACTGCTAAATCTTTGGAGTCTAGGAATAACGATAAGTCTTCCAATTTGCATAAGAATATTAATAATCGTAGACCTTGCCATAAGTGGATGCCGTCTGGTAGAATGTTTAAGGATGCTGGACTTAGGTGGATACCTACCGGAAAGCTGTTTTTTGATGGCAAAATAAAGGTTGACCGTGAAACCCCAAAGGGTTTGGATACTAATGTCACTAACCAATATATATGCAAACAAGCTTGTAATGTTAGTGCAGGTAGTCCTTACTCAGTTGCAGATACTTCGATCCTTCAATACATGGACTGGTTTAAAGTGTGGATAACACAAGGATTGATATCTCATAACTCACGGGTTCAAGTAACTCAACCTTGATATTCAATCGGCTATGACGTCTGTTCACATCAATTCAGGCCTCGTACATCATCATTATGGCGTCTGCAGATAACTCTTCAGGCCCCGTTCCTCAAAGAAAAGAAAAGTGTACGCTTCAGTGCGCTTTATCTTCAGAAGAAGAGAAATCTTCATGTTTATGACCATTCTCATCGACATTCTTCATCAACAAGCTTCATGTTTCTCCCATGCTCATTCAGTCATCAAGTGGATCTACGTTCATTGGTGTATATTCTTATTCACTTGCTAAATCAAAAATGGCAACTTCGGATGCAATTTTTGAGGGGGAAAAGAGTGAATATACTAAATGATAATGGATGTTTGATTAATGGTCATACGACTTAATGTTTGATGACTCTCCTCCAACGCCTAATGTTTCACTCACTAAGGATAAATGGGATTTATTGTTTGGGATTCATTGTTACAAGATATGTTTGATGAGTATTTCCAACCGGTAGCGAATGTTGATCATCTAAGAAGTACAACTCAGACTACTCAAGAAACCTAATCTCCAGTTATTCCTCAAGGTGTTGATAATGACTATCATAATATTGCAGTTGCACTCATGAATAATGATCCGCTATTTGGTATTCCTTTACCAAATCTTCACGGATTATTGTTCATGAATAATGATCCGCTCTTTGGTATTCCTTTGCCAAATCTTCACGGATTATTGTTCCTCTCGATGTGCACGCTATAAATCAACCACATGAACTTAAAGGAAATGACTACCTCATCCGCTCGAAGACATTATTGGTGAATCTTTCAGATCAGTCTCTACATGTATACTTTTAGGAAGAATGCATCAATGTTGAGGAATCATTTGTTCCGGTTCATTTAGTGGGTCAATGTACATCCGATTGTATGTTTATTAACGTTTTGGGCATTTGACACAAGTTGATTACTTCGGAGTTAATCATTTATCACCTATTTGAGATTGAAGTTGACTTTCACAAAGGCGTGTTCTTATTGGATAACTTGCTCGGGATTAAGAATTTGAGTTGAAGAATTGGTTTATCTAGTTACCAGCAGTCGGGGTGGATGGTTGAAGACCTGGTTAACTATCACTATTAGGAGTTACGTTGTTTTACTCAGTGTCACACGTTGATGACGGTGTGGATAATCGCAAGAGGTGTTAATGTCTCATACTTTGTTTGAGTAGTGAGTACTTAGAGATTTGCTTGAAGCATAAATTCTCGACACCGTTCTTCCATCATTAAGTGCAAGCTTAAGATACAAATGTGCAAAAAACGACTTCAGTTTCAAGTCTGGTATATTGGGTTTTTCTTCATCAGTAGTCACTTGAAATTATCTACATATGGGTTGGTTAAGATAGTCGGAGAGAGTTTCTGTAGCAGTTGATTCTCACAAGATACATTTGAGCTAATTGTGTTCTTCTCAAAAGATTTCAAGGATATGAGTGTATTATGTTTTGCTGATTCTGAGGTATCAAAACCAGCAAGGGGGAAGGAGACATACATTTAAACTCACAACGAGTACACGTGATGAACTTAATACTTCTGCTCAATTGAAGTTATTCCGGGAAGACAAATGTCATATCCGCAGAGAAGATCAGTGATTCAACTAGTTACTGTGATGTCGTTGTGTCTACTCTGGTTGGGTACTTGTGTACATTGTGGGCTGATTGGTTATATGGAAGATAACTGGAATGCATCTGGTAGAATGAAGATGTTGATACATTGTTCCCATGAATAGACAACTGCTCAATCTCGAAGAGTAATGTGTACATCGGGGACGCACAACAGGTTCATGTGATCGGACTTAATCAGTTATTCCGGATTTGATAACTACTGAGACGATCAATGTTTTAACTTGTTACTTCTTTGTTCTTGTGATTCTTCGGGGTGCCGAGCTTCATTTAATGAGACCGTTCTTATTCATTTCTACTTCTTGGGGAAATGGTCTTTATAGTTTGTCGGTTGGGGGGAAGCGGCCAAAGATTCACTTTTTGATGGCTCAAGTTCTTGCGACGATTCAAGAGCCTCGAATGCTTTGGTGGTGAAAGTTTAAGAGATGATGACTTCTATCTTCTACAAAGTGCTGAAGGATTTCCTTATCTCGGTACTCGTATCATCATCCTCTTAAACTATTTCTCTATCTTTGTATATAATTTTCAAAAAGCAAAATACAAAAATATAAAACCAACAAAAACAAAATAGAAAAATATAAAATCAACAAAAGCCCATAAAAATTAGAAAATTGAAAAAAATACCAAAAATATGTTTTCTCAAGACATGTCTTCTGGTATCGATAACATCTACGGTCTTAGAAATGTCATTCAATAATGGCACGGGACTTTAGATGAAGTTCGAGCAGGAGGTGTAAATATTTCTTTCTAAACATGTCTCAAAATATGGCTTACAGTTATTTCAGACTGTAACCCGCGCTTCAAATGATGGCTTACAGTTATTTCAGACTGTGACCCACGCTTAAATATGGCTTGCTATTATTTCAGATAGCAACCCGTTCTTCAAGAAAGGAAAGTGATGCGCTAAACCATTTTTCAAAATTCGTGCACTTATCCTAAAACAAAACAAGGAAAGCATGTCTTCATAAAGACTGCTGTTTCTACACAAATGTTTTTCCGTTTAAAATTCTTCAGAAAAATATTTGTTGTTTTCAAAAATGGTGGTAAATGAGTTGCTTGAAAAACAATCAGTTTCAGAATGTTTATAAAATTGAAAACTCAATCAATGACTTCAGCGCTTTTAACCTTTTCAGAAAAATAAGTCATTGATTGAGGGGGAGAATGTTTTCAAATTTACATCATCTAATGGACTTTCTTAATTGTCCTACGTGCTTAATTAAAATATATAATTGCCTATGTTGAAGGACTAGGTTTCTAGGATGTGATTGTTAGGATTAGATGATTATAGTTTGATGAACACATTATTCTCATGCTTTATAAGAACTGATTGATATGTTTCATTGACTTCTAATTAGTCGATTGCTGTTTGGGTGATGTCGACCACCATATATCTGTATGTGTGTTCACTAACGTATGCAGGTATTTTGGTATAAGAATGTTCCCGATCCGGATCCCACATAATATGATGATTGGATGCCCAAAAGAAAGGGTAACTATATCTTGGGTCGACAAATGAAGAAACGGAGCTTAGTCTGACTTCAATGGAGAGTTGGCATAAATGCAACGTAAGAGGTATCACTGCATCAGCAGATGGTTTTCTTCTAAGTGATTGAAGAAACGGAGCTTAATTTGACCTCAGTTGGCATTAAAATGCAACGTAAGAAGTCTCACTACATCTGTAGACGGTTTTTCTTCCAAACCCTCAGCAACAATAACAAAAGCAGCTCAACCACCTAACGTTTCTTTGTGCAGGAAAATTGTGATGATACCATTTTTTAAACAATTTTTTAAATAATATTGTTTTGAAAAATGGAAAAATATTGATTTTTAAAATATATTGGACTTAATTTTGAAAATCACCGGACTTCATTTTATCAAAACTAAAGTCACTCAATCATCGACTACGGTCATCGATTGAGGGAGAGAGTGATTTAAAATATATTATTTTCAAACAATATTTCTTCATAAAAGTTAGGATTGTACAAAATAAGTGGTGATCTAAAGATTTAATGTTATGTCATGGTATGATTTTTTCTTTAGAGTCAAGGTCTTTCAAAATGCAATTTTTTCTATTCTTGTTTGATTGTGAAATTAATTTGTTTTACTTAAAAGATCTCTGAAAAACTATCATACCTGACACTAACAATCTTATATGTTAGCTCGTAGACTTGTAGTTATTTACGTTATTTAATAGTTTATTAGTTAGTTATTTAGTTATTAGTTTAGCTTAGTGCAACACCGTGGAGGAAGGACGAGTCTTTACCCACTGTATGCCTGATCCACAGCCCGTCAGGAGGGCGTATTATGTAAAACTATAAATACCCTCTACCTCCCAAGGTAGAGAGTTGGACCATTCATTCATCTTAATCTAACCTTCTATGTTTTCTATCACTTTCTCTCTCTAGAAAGGCTCCCACTTTCTCTCTCTAAAACCTCTAAACCATTCGACCCATTTGATATGTTATGATGTGTCTATGAAATCTAATATCTAACATCCCGGCAAGTGTACTAGCCGGATCCCTTTTTGAAAGGAACCGTGGGAACCGTCCTACTGGAAAACAGTTTTTCATGCAAATTAAAAACCACTTTCTTTTTAAAAGTAATATTCCACTAGAATGTCAAAACCATAAGTGAGTTAAGTGTCATTGTTGTTAAAAACCATTGTTAATAAAAATCTTGTAAAAACATTAGATAATCATTGGTTGACCTCAAAACATCACTTTCTATTAACTCATCTTTTCTATAGGTTTCACTATGTCGCGTGTATATGAGTTTGATTTTTCACTCTCTATGTTAGGTCACTAGATTTACCACACAAGCTTACTAGAAAGAGATAAAGGCGATTGAACAATATTAAACACACACACACATGATATACTTAGCCGGTTACGCGTAGGTGAGAGTGAAAGAGAAATATTGAACAACCAACCCTCAAGTGAGGGTTATTACATAGTATTTATAGGAGGGAAGCTAGGGCAACACTCCTAGTCCCTTCCTTTCTCCTATGGGCTTGGGCCTAAGCTCATGGGCCTTCTAAATAAGCTTAAGGCTAATAACAAACATAAAGGCCATAATAAGCTAACTATTACATATGAGTAACTAACACTTGAATAAAGGTTTAGGAGTGATTCCAACAATCTCCCCCTCAAGTGTTGGTGATGAAAAACGGTGAAGGCGTTGATGTAATAGTAGCTTTGACTTCTTCTGTAATTCTTCTTTCTTGTGAGAAGGAATGTCTTGATTCGAACAATCTCCCTAGTGTAGAGAGATAGTTTACTTTGAACAGTTATGCTTTGACGTCATCTTTAACTTTGTTCTTTGATCATTGTTCTTTGTGATGAAAGTGATAGTATGTTGTTGTTGTCTGCATCAAGTCTGCCTCAGGTCAGCTTCGCTGCTTCAGTGTCTCCAAGTTTTTCTCCAACATGCTCACACACTCTTTAACGTTGGATTACGGTACTGATGAAGTTCTTTAAGTCTTTAACTTTGTAGATTCTTTGATTTGACGAAGAATCATTCTGACTTTTGTGTTGCTTTAAGGTAGAACTTCTTTGATGATGTCGTTGGTGTGAACAAGTGGAGAATCTGCACGATCATTCCGCTCCAGAGTTTCCATAAGAAGTAAACATAAAAACGGTTAGTAATAAGCGGATTCCGGCACTTACAAGTTTGAACTTCGAGAGTGTTAACAGCATAGTGTGAAAACACAACTCTAATTCTTACAAGGCCGTTCTTGAATCGGAGTCCCACAAGTGAGATAACACGATAAAAAGTACACCTACGATTCGGATGAGTCGCGAGGCACACCAAAGCATCACCTCACGACTGTAGACCGTTTGATACCACTAAGCGCAATCCACGGGGAGTTCTTTGAAGCGACTGCTGTCGTGGGTTTAGATGTTGACCCTGGCAGGAGTTTCCACTCAATCACTGAGGATCACAAATGTGAACCTCTCATAAATGTTCTCGACAGATTGCTAAGATCTGTGAAGGACTCGATAATGTACCACTGAAATTCTTATTGTTGAATATCAAGTGATGAAATGTCAAGTGTACCTAAGAGATCTTTTGATGAATCTCGTGGCTCTAGACTTAATTGTGCGTTTTGGTTTTCCTGAGCGGAGACTAGGGAAAGGGTCTCCTTCTTCAATATCAGCGATCTCTAAGAGAAAGCCGACAGATAATGCAGGGTTCCTTGTGAGAATGAAACAAGCTTATGTTAAGAGAAACTTGAGTGGCTTAAGAAGGTTTAGTGCATGCGTCACTGGGTCCATGACGACTTTTAATCTTCAATACCGGTGTCATCAAGTGACAACCAGTAGTATATGAATTGAACCCGGTGTCTGCCCTAAGTTGAATAATCTGGAGGGCTATTTCTTTTCACCCTTTTCTTTGCATTTCTTTTTAATTCTTCAACTCCTTCTTTCTCCGATTCTCATTTTCTCCTTTTTATAATCATACCTAAGGACTTCTAAGTTCTAACTATTTGTGGTGTCCTTGGGTAGATCCATCCGGCTCTGGAGGATCATAGGACGGTTATTCCTAACCTTAGTCACCTTATAACTCCATGACTAACCTATGTTGCCATTAAAACCACTGTTGTGAAAAATCTCTCAAAGTGTTTGTGAATGAAAAACATTTTAGTACCACTGTTGAGATAAGATTTTGCATAAATACTCCCCCTTCACATGTGCTTAAGAGTTTTAACGGTTAAAATGCACAGTGAGGAAAGAGCACACACATTTTGAATTGATTCACTCAAGATAGACAATCCCCCGCGAGACACGGTTACGTTGCGTAGTTAAAGAGATACATTGTCAGCTTTTAGGTGACAACTAGCTCTAATAACTGCCTTGAAGGTGTAGACAATCCTGAAAAAGGTTGTCAAACCCGTCAGAGTTCATGTCTACCAAGAGTTTCTCGAGTGGTACATTCTACTCGGACAAGTCCTTTGCGAGACACGTTTACATCACTAGCGAACTAGCTTGAAATTATTACCCGTCCCGGACAAGTCTTTTCGAGTTACTAACAATTAAGATCTCGTCAATTCATGGGTTAAGTCTATAGCACAAAGATTCATTTGCATTTACACAACATATTTCTTATCACGTATTTTCTCCCCCTCAAAAATGGCATATAAAATGTTATTTTTGAAAAGTTGAGAATAAATATGACCATTTCGAGTGTTGCGGGAAGAATGACCACTGTGAACAATTTGTGAACAAAGTTTTAAGTCAAGTACTCCCCCTCAATGAGTGATATAAACGGTTGAGGTTTTGAAAATCATAAGGGAAAGTACTTGTTCTTTTGAGCAAAACCTTGAAAAATGAAAGGTTTGATAGGTTTTTACTCAAAAGTAAGAAGCTTTCGCTCCTTTTATAAGGATTGTGGCACTGAAGCGTACCACAGGGTCCTTTATTTACAAGTATGGGTTGTATACTGTAATATGTGCACAAACCATTGACATAATAGATCATACATCCAAATTGATAATGAAAGAAGCAGTTCAAGGGGTACCAGGTAGTCCAGAGATGTCACCAGGAATGTGAATCGGGCGTTGAAAGCCGATGATGTTTCTCCTGGGTCGACCACCAACATAGCTTTCCAATCTTCTGAACTGATCCCTTCTAAACAACCGTCCATAAATCATGGTGATGATCCTCTTCACGTCCCTTCGATCCTGAGAATTCCATCGCTTAGGAGACCGATCTTTTGGTGTATATCCTTCAACCGGTAATCCAATCCGTCCCTAACCATCTTCAAAGTGTGATCTCCAAACTTGTGAAGATCTCGCACCCATCAAGCAATTTCTTTGAAGTTCACCGCGTAAACTTGACGCCGAAAGGTTTGCTGAGGGCGTGTATTGTGGAAGCGGTTGATATCGGGTAGATCAAGCTGCGGTGGAGTGAAGGCTGACACGGAGTGCCCGATAAGATTCAACTGCCAGGTGGAGATCTTCTACACGTTCTTTGATAACTATGCGTCTGATGAAGATGAGCAACGACTTGATGAATTCACGTTGTACTTCAGTGGAGAATTGTCTCATACGACCCTGTACTTTGGCAAGGTACATGTCTTCGATGTCGTTGATAGACAAATTCTCAAAGTCAGCTTCAGAAAATGCATAATCCCTTTCATCTTGTCGTTTGAGCACGATATTCTTTAGGAAGGTGTAGTCCCACTTAGATGAAAGATCGACGTGTTTGATGGCAACGATATTTTTAGAACTGAATACTGCATGTTGAGACTTTTGAACCTGGCAGCTTTTGTAGTAGATTCTTCGGCGTTCCAGCCAATGATGAATCCCGTACAGTGCATCTCGGTCGTATGCTTCCACTTTGTTGGAGAACAAGTGATTAGCTCTTTCCTCGATAGCTATACAGTTTGAGTATTCGGCTGCTGGGAATGGAAGTATCAAAGATGTAGCATACTTCCTTGAACCATCGCCACCATGAAGAAGAAATTCCAAGTCTTTGTTGAAGAAATGTCGGAAAGGAATTCTAGGCTCATCTGGTTGGCCGATCATTGGTAGTGGTTTAGACCAGTCGGTGTAATAAGGAGGGTTGTCCTGCTTCGTAAAGTCGATGTTTGCTTCTGGGTTGAGCCAATCCATGTTATTAGACATAGCTCGAGCAATGTTATCAAGGTGATATTCGACCTGGATGGCACTTTCTGAGCTATCTTTCCATAGTTGAAAAGCTTCATTCTTGATTCGCCGCAACTCAGATTTCGTCATCTTCTTTATGTGGAACTTTTCTTGCAGAATTTTAGCATGCTCCAAAGTATTACCATCTACCAGATCTTGACCTTCTTCAGGGTAGGGAGTTGAGTTAACAAGTGTAGAGAACCATTCAAATTCCTCTTTTTTATCGTCATCTAGCCATGATACGATGTGTGAGGTGTCTTCTTCTTCTTTTTCAAGGCCTAGATGATGATTCCTGGTTTCGTACTTGTTTGGTAGAGGTGGGTTGTTGTAGGGGCTCATGGTGTTCTTCATCGTCACCACCCGTATACTCAAAGTAATCACCGGTTTTTTGAGTCTGGGGTGGTGTCTCCGAATCATGAGGTTTATCGGTAGAAGAACGAGGAGGAGACCTTTGTTGAGCAGGAGGCCGTTGGGTAGGTGGTGGCATGGAAGATGATTCACCGGACTTCTTTGTGTTTAGCTTCATCATTCTTATCCCGATCCTTATCTTCATCGTCTCTAGGACGTTTAGACCTTTCAGCTTCGAATCTGCGTGCTTCTTGGAGTTGGTAGTCCAGCAATGCTTGAAACAACTTTCCTTCATCGAAGTAAATGTTCCGATCGTTTAGACATTTATGTGACAAGCTTGGCCACCAATTCATTATCCGAGAAAACTACAGAGAGATGGATTGGTTGTGACGGTTAAGGGTGTTGATCTTATAGTTTGCTTGGCTATGCATAAGATTCGATATAGTTTTCTGGTAAACATCTCCTTTGTGACTTTGGGAACGATATCCAGAAGGTACTTGTGAGTGTAGCCTTCGATCATTCTGTCCATTTTCCCTTGTAGATCATCCTGCATGAGCTTCTGTACATATTCCCTTTCATTCTGCATCTTGTCATTCTCATCATGTAGATATCGTATTTGGTCAAAGAAACCAATTCAGTTTTTACGTAGAGTATGTCCTTCTTTTCGACTTGTTGGACGGCTTTCACAATTCTTTCATGAGTATGAGAAATCCAAGATCGAGGTGGTTTCTTCACAGATTTGGATGATGATTTGGTTGATCTTTTAGATGGTGGTGGTGAAGAGTGAGAAGAAGAATCGATGATGATGAGATGTGAGGAGACTCCGGGTCCTTTGGTGGTTCAGAAGTTTCTTCCTTTGATTGCGCAGGACTATCTAGAAGAAACGTATCATACTCAACATCTTCTTCATTGCCAGTCTTAGCTTGTTCATCAACTTTGGATTTGGCTGCAGCTTCTTCATCAGCTTTTACCTTCTCTAGCTTCTCGTCGGGTTCTTCAAATCATACTCAAGAGTGTCTTCAACACGTGTTTGTTGTTGTACCAAAGTGGTGGCACCAGATCCCTTATCGGGTTGATTAACCGCATCAGGATCTGGTGAAGGTTGAGCTGCACCACTTGACCCTTCGGGGCCACCCATTTGTTCTTGAGCAAATTGTTGTGCAACGTGTTGAAGTCGAACGAATTTGAACTTCTTCCTGTATGATTTATCCAGTTGCTCTTCATCACTTTCAGAGCTTTCATCATATGGCACAAGTACAGGAGTCTTTCCTTTGCGATGTTCAGCTATTGGATTAGGAGGTTTTGTTACTGATGGAGTGTCATCCTATGCAGTGTCAGAGTAGTGGACCTCCTCATCTGATTGTGTATCTTCAGAGCTTTCGCCCAAGAGCTTTCTTTGTGGTTTAGGTGTAGGAATAGGAGCAGCTTCCTTGGAGGGAACTTTCTTCTTTGGAGTAGGTTTCCTCTTTGCCTTTGACTCTCTGTGCTTATTGCACTTCCAAAGCACTTCCTCTTCGGTTCTCCGAGTAGGAGTTCCCGAAGGCTTTTCATCGAGATGACCAACTTTGCCTTCTCGTACTGCTACTTGATACCTTTTGTATGTTTCAAGCTTTTTGATTTCATTTGTCAGAAGGTGATCAGGCAGCACGGCACCTTGTTTCTTTGTTGTCGATTCCTTGATTCTGATAGAAAGGATAGGTTCGGACAACACGTCGTGATTGTCAGGGTCATTGAGCCTCTTAGGAATATCAGGATTAAGCCCAAGTTGTTGGAATCACTCCTAAACCTTATTCAAGTGTTAGTTACTCATATGTAATAGTTAGCTTATTATGGCCTTTATGTTTGTTATTAGCCTTAGGCTTATGTAGAAGGCCCATAAGCCTAGGCCTAGCCCAATAAGGAAAGGAAGGGAACTAGGAGTGTTGCCCTAGCTTCCCTCATATAAATACCCCTTGTAAACCTTCATTTGAAGGTTGGTTGTTCAAGTTATTCCTTTCACATATGCTCTACGCATAACCGTGTTCACTATATCGTGTGTGTGTGTTTGGTATCTTGTTCAATCGCCTCTCTATCTCTTATATAAGCTTGCGTTGTAAAACTAGTGACCTAACAGTGGTATCAATCGCCAAATAGTTGGGTGCACACTTTTGTTTTTGAAGTTTTTGGTTTTGGTTATACGCGTAAAGATAACGTGATCTTTGGTACGCTTCAAAACTTGTTTTTTACACTTTTAATCCAAGATTCTTGTACTTTCAACGTTTTAAGGTGTTAAAATACTTGTTTTTGGCAAAAAGTTTCAAACTTTATGCGTGGATAACCGTTTTTGAACTTGATTTTGTTAGTGGGTGAAGTTCTACTCGTAACCCGTTTAGCCATTTTAGTTCATCAAGATTCACATTTTTGTGTTATTTTGGTACTATTAACGCTATTCCATAACAAAAATCTGGTTTAGAAACATATTTGGGCAAAATCAAAGTTACGAGTAAACCTACGCGTAGTAAAACCCTAAAACTACGCGTAAGTGCCTCCTTGGTTTGATCTTCATTTTCGTGGTTTATTCCGTGTTTTCTTACTTGGATAAGTCTGAAAATACGTCGACTTTGGATATCTCTTGCACTGTGATAGTGTAAAAGATCATTTGGGCAAAAAAACCCTAAAATTACGCCTAAGCATAAGCTTACGCGTAGAAATCCTATGCCTAAGATCTTTCTTACGCCTAAGCTTAGTCTTACGCATAAGAAAATCCTACGCCTAACTTTCTACACCTAACTTTTGTCTACGCCTAACTTTAGTGCTTTTTCCTACTTACGCGTAAGCTAAATCCTACGCGTAACTCATTATAGTTACGCGTAACTTTGGTGTTTTTACGCATAAGTGCTACTTGGTTCTTGTCTTTTCTACGCCTAAGGATACTTCATCAACAAAGGTTCATTCGACTACAAAGATCCATTTTTACCAACACAAGTTTATCAACATGTCACAACCACCATACTCTAACTATTTCCCTTACACTTATCCTCATCCTCAACATCAACAACAACTAACTCCACAACATCAACAATGGAATCAACAACAAGCAATTTATCAACAACAATTTAACCAACAACATACTCCACAACTTGCTGCAAATCTACAACCTCAAATGGTTCAACCACCACCAAGTCTTCAAGCTCAACCGTACACAAATGACTTTAATCAACATCCATCAAGGATCACTATGAGGGAACCCACTTGGTTTGCAAAGATGTTTGAAACTTTAAGCAGCCAACAATCAATTCATGAGGCTGGTTCACTTGATAGACCTCCAATGCTCACTCCAGGAAACTACGATCAATGGGTGATAAGGTTCTTTAGATTTTGTGATCTAAAGAAGCCACATGGAAAGTTCTTAAAGAAGGTTATCTTGGAAGGTCCTTTTGAGATGCCTATTGTCATTGTACCCGGAGATCCAAATGCCATTCCACCAAGAGATGAACAAACGAACATTGCTAATGTTGCAGACTTGAATCCTCAAGAACTTCTACACTATGAAGCAGATGAGCTTGCAATGGAATATATCCTCCTAGGATTACCAAACCTAATTCTTTGTAGTGTTGATGCTCAAAAAACTGCAAAGAAAATGTGGGATCATATTCGTCTTCTTATGGAAGGATCAGTACTCAATCAGGAAGATTTGGAATCCAAAATTTACTTGGCTTATGAACACTTCATGATTGAACCCGGAGAGACACTCGAGTCATATCATCACCGATTCTCAGACATCATCAATGATTTGGATAAACACAACATCCACATGCCAAGAATTGCAGTGAATACTAAGTTCCTAAGTAGTCTTGGTCCTGAATGGGAGAAGTATGTCATTTTTCTCCGTCAAGCGAAAAACATGCATCAATCTACCTACGGATTGTTGTACGATTACTTGAAGCCTCATGAAAAGGAAGTTGATAGGGAAAGGATTCTCCGTGCTCAAATTGCTCCACCCACACATCCGGAAAATCAACAACTTGCCTTATATGCTCAACAAAATTATTCTCCTCAACCAGCAACTCAACCAACTGCTTCAAACCCACCAAACGATCAATCACATCAACCTCAACAAAATCAATTGGTTCCTTACAACAACAATGATCAAGCACTTCATCATGAGGAATCCGATCCGTTCGAAGCATTGCAACAAGGATTTGCTATGATTGCTAATGCCTTTAGCCGTTATACCAACAAATCCAACAACCGTATTCGTTCCTCATCTAATACAAGGAATCAAGCTGTTGTGAACAATGGACGAGTTGAAGTTCAGAATCGTGGTTATGGTCATCAGATGGGCGGTGGTCAAGGGTTTAATGCTATGGGTAGGAATAACAACGAGCTCAAGTGGTGGAACAGGAAATGCTCAGCATGGGTTGAATGGTCTTCGATGCTACAACTGCAATGAGAAGGGACACTGGCTAATGCATGCCCAAAGCCAAGGACTAAGGGCAGTGCTTATTTCAAAGAGGCTCTTCTTTTGGCTCTTAAGGATGAAGCTGGTGGAACTCTCACAGACAAAGAAATGAGCTTTATGGCAAATGCTTGACTCGAGATGATGATATGGAGGACTTGCAGGCCAATGCATCTGTTATGTTGATGGCTAATATGCATGAGTTACACATGAGTGACACAGGTCCAGGTGTATGACACTGATGGCTTGTCTCAGGTACCCGAACAAACCATATTTATCTCTGATCTCATATCTCGCCAACATCGCATCCGGCAAGGCTCGAATGTTCAAAATGAGTCGTCCACATCTCATTCCGACGATTTTCAACTAGACCCGTAGTTATATTTGACGATCAAGATGACCAACGGTTTCCCTTGATAATCAAATTGACTCCGTGGTTATACTTGAGGATCTTCGTAATGATCATGTTGAGACTCACGTTGAACACGCCGAACTTTTGCCTCATCCAGATTTTGCTCGTTTAATACAAGACCAACAAACCATAGTGGAAGAATGTCGTGCCATTAATCAGGACTTGAAATGCAAAAATGCACTGTTAACCAAGGATTTTGAATGTTTACAAAAGCAACTCAACTTTTTCAAAACTCAAGAAAAACGTGAAAACGGTTTTGAAGCGGCCTTTGCCAAATCTTATCAAAATGAAAAATATTTAGAAAGACAGATGCGTGATCTAGCCGCTTCGAAGAATGCTTTGTTGTCCGAAATAGAACAACTGAAACATGAACATAAAAAGCAAATTAACGCTCTCACCTTGGAAAATCAAAAAGCTAAGGCTGAGTTGTTAACTTGTCAAAAACAGTTCTCTGCATACAAAAAGCATTCAACGAAACGAATAGATGATCATCTTGAAGAAATCATCGGCTTGCAAAACAAACTTAAAGAGTTTAAAACTGTTGTTTACAAACATGGCGAGTCGGTCACAACCATTGAAAAGTTTACTTTAAAACCCAATCCAAATGGATATGGACCGAATCTTGCTGATTACAAACCTAAGCTTTCAACAAAAGCATTCAAACCAAATCCTGAAGTTTCCAGTGCAGAATATAAAGTTGATAATTCTGTTATGAATGTTGTTGAATATCATCGTCAAGAGGAATTAGATGCAGAAGACGAGAGTCGATCAAAATTAGAAAAAGTTGTTTACAACAAACCTTTTAACTATTCAAAAGCGGTCACTTTCGTCACACCAACGGATTCTTCTAACACACCAAGGGTTATCATCAAAACACCTGAGTCTTCTAATGTTAATCCCCAACCAGATTATGCACAAATTTATGGTCCTTTACCTTCCATCAGTGAAGTAAATTCAAAACCTGAAAATCGAAAAATTCTTAGATATTTTGACATCTTCATGGGTGACCTCAAAATTTTACAACATGAGATAGAATATCGTTCTGAAATCAAAATTGATCATTTTCAATCGCCTCTGGCGCGAGAACAAAGAGACATTTTTCAGAAAAATCTTTTACCTAACGTTAAAATTTGAAAAATTGTGCATTAGCCTGGGAAAAGGATTTTCATAAGGAACTTGGAGTGATGAAGGTCGTTTTCGAGAAAACAGAAACATCTATTTCTAACACTAAACGTAAAAAGAAATGTTGAGAAAAGATGTTGATCGACTCTTGGAAGATGTCATCTGTGCTGATGTTCATAATGTTGTGCTAAGAATTCTTTGTCATATGCATTTGATCATACCTCTGCTGATACTGTTGAATCTGTGGTAAATGTTGAGAACACCGATAATGTGCTTCAGATCGAGTCCTTAAAAGTTGAAAACAAACGATTGTCAAACGAACTTTCAAATGCAATACGTCGTCTTAATTGGTGTCAAAAAGATATTCACGATCAACAACTTGCTTTTCAACACAAAATCACCCAGTTGCGTGCAAAATCTTCTGATCCTAAAATTGAGCAACTGGATGATCAAAACGTGTCTTTTAAGTGTCAAATCTCAAAATATGAACAAGAACTTTTAAAAGTTAAAAAGGAATATGGTGTCATATTTGATTTACTCAAAAAGACTCGTGATGAAGCATCAAATGAACTTGATCATTATCTTGCACACACTAAAGAAGTTATGCATTTTGTTGGAAATGTTCGGTCTGAAAATCAAGATCTGATTCACACTATCATCAAGTTAAGAGAAATGTTAGGAAAGTATGAACAACTTCCGCCAACCATCATTAAGAGATTAGCCCCAGTAACACTTAGTAATCGTGAACCTAGAATCCCTATTGCCAAATCACAAGTTGCTAACGTGCCTCCTTCTACTGAAACAGGAATAGTTGCATCTTTCCAAATGTCCGCACTTCACAGCCTAGGAGCACTAAATCGAAGAATAGGAAGTTGCGACCTAAGAAAAGATCAATCAGGAATGCTAAAGTAGAAGAACACCCTAGGACTATGAATAAGACTCACGTTGCCTCCACTATAGATATTGCGTCTGGCAAATGTAATAGAAATAGTGATGTAACGAATGCTAAACCGTTAAGTACTTTTGATATTCAGTCGGATGCACCTTGTGTTATTTGTGGTAAAAGTATGAATTCTGATTGTCATGATAAATGTGTTGCTAAAGCTATCATCTCTCGTTTAAGGAATCCTAAGAACCGGAATACCTCTAGGCCCACTAATCTTTCTAAGTCTGTGCTTGGTAGACCGCCATCTTTAGATTCTAAGAAACGCTTTGCTGTCCCTGTAGCTCATTTTCACCTCCTAGAATGTAGTACCACCTAGTGCATTCACTAAGACTAAAGCAAAGAGTAGTTATAGATGGCAGAAATGGATATATAACACACTAGGATTTAAGTGGATACCTAAAGCTATTGATGTGTGTATATCTACTATAACTGCTACGGAACCCTCTAACATTTTGGGTTCCAAATCTACTTCTATTCCATCTGTGTCGTCTGTGTGTAATGCAGGTGATACAGATCATTCTCTGGATTGTTGATAGCGGATGTTCCCGACACATGACAGGCAATCTTAAACTGTTATCAAACTTTATTGCAAAGTTCATTGGCACTGTCAGGTTCGGGAATGATCACTTCGCAGCTATCATGGGCTACTGAGACTATGTCAATGGGAACATCGAAATTAGCAGGGTTTACTATGTGGAAGGCCTCGGTCATAATCTGTTTTCAGTAGGTCAGTTTTGTGATGGAGATTTGGAGGTTGCTTTCAGGGAGAAAACTTGTTTCATTCGTGATCTACAAGGAAATGACCTTATGTCTGGATCGCGTAATTCTAGTCTCTACACTATCTCTATGAAAGACATGGTTGCTTCATCTCCCATATGTTTACTTTCAAAGGCAACATCAACAAAATCCTGGCTATGGCACCGTCGTCTCTCACATCTAAACTTTCAAACCATCACCAACCTTGCTCGACACAAACTAGTTGAAGGACTCCCACGGTTTCGGTATTCTAAAGATCACCTTTGCTCAGCTTGTGAACAAGGCAAAAGCACTCGTGCTCATTTTCCTTCAAAGGTGGAACACAACTCTCAGCATGTGCTTCATCTTCTTCACATGGATTTGTGTGGCCCGATGCGTGTGCAAACGATCAATGGCAAACGCTACATCTTAGTAATTGTTGATGACTATTCACGCTGGACTTGGGTCTACTTTCTTCGAAGCAAAGATCAAGCTCCACAAATGATCATCACCTTTCTCACGAAAATACAAGTTCAGCTACGAAACACCGTTCGACTAATCAGAACAGATAAAGGCACTGAATTTGTTAATCAAACTCTTCGTGAATTCTATGAGAAAGTGGGAATTCAGCATCAGACATCTATTGCACGTACACCAGAACAAAACGGAGTTGTCGAAAGACGAAACCGAACGTTAGTGGAAGCTGCAAGAACAATGTTAATCAATGCTAAACTTCCAGATTACTTATGGGCAGAAGCTGTATCTACTGCATGCTATACTCAAAACCGTTCTATGATTACAAAACGCCACAACAAAACACCTTTTGAGCTTGTCCATAACAGAAAACCAAATCTCAAACACTTTCATGTATTTGGATCTCTTTGCTATCCGAATAATGATCGTGATGACTTTGGAAAGCTCAAAGCCAAAGCTGACATTGGAGTCTTTATCGGATACTGTGATAATTCCAAAGGTTTTCGAATCTGGAATCGTCGTACAAAACGGGTGATGGAAACGATTCATGCTCATTTCGATGAACTTACGGAAATGGCTTTTGAGTATAACAGCTTAGAACCCGGTCACAACCGCTTAAACTTTCCCCAAACCCCATCATCAGCTGAACAAAGCCCCCAGCTTACTCGTCAACAAATGGAAAGGTTATTTGCTCCGCTGTTCAGTGACGATATTGATGAACGTGCTCCAGGTGTATCCGCTGTTTCCGCTGCTCAACCTGATAATACTCTTATACCTGATACACCTGCTACAACAACTACTGTTGCAGATGCACCTACACAGTTGACTCCACCACAACAGTTGAACAAACCGCTTCCAACAATGATGAAGCTGCTGATGATATTCTGAATGTAGTACCCCCACCTGCAGATTTTGATCCAAATGCGTTCTTCAACCCGTTTGCTAATGAGACTGCTGCACCAGATGTCGCGGAATCTTCAACAAACCATTTGAATCCTCAGAATCTGCACAATGTATATCAACATCAACCCTCCACACATAGATGGACTAAAGACCATCCTCTGGAAAACATTATTGGCAACCCGAATCAACCAATCGTTACGAGACAACGTCTTCACACAGATGGTGAACATTGCATTTATGCACTCACTGTCTGCCAATCTGAACCTAAAAACATCAAAGACGCAATGACAAAAGACAACTGGATTGAATCCATGCAAGAAGAACTCAACCAATTCAAACGTCTTGAAGTATGGGAACTGGTTGAAAGACCAACAGGAGTCTACGTCATTGGTCTCAAATGGATTTGGAAAAACAAATTGGATGCTGAAGGAAATGTTATCAGAATAAGTCACGTCTGGTGGCTAAGGGTTATCGTTAGGAAGAGGGTATTGACTTTGAAGAATCTTTTGCTCCGGTTGCTCGTCTTGAGGCTGTTCGGATATTTCTAGCGTTCGCGGCTCATATGAATATGACGGTCTATCAGATGGATGTCAAAACTGCGTTTCTCAATGGACAACTTAAAGAAACGGTTTATGTCAGCCAACCGGATGGATTCGTTGATCCTGAGTTTCCGAATCACGTCTACAAACTGAACAAAGCTCTGTATGGTCTCAAACAAACTCCTCGGGCATGGTACGATAAGCTATCATCCTTCCTCATTGCTAATAATTTCACCAAAGGTTCGGTTGACCCAACTCTTTTTTTACAATATCACGGGGCACATATCTTAATTGTTCAAATTTACGTGGATGACATCATTTTTGGGTCTACACATAAAAGTTTTCAATCGCTTTTGCAAAACTAATGAAGAAAAATTTTGAAATGTCCATGATGGGTGAACTCACGTTCTTTCTAGGACTGCAAGTTCATCAATCACCCCGTGGTATTTTCTTGAGTCAGTCCAAATATGCCCTTGAATTGTTAAACAAATTTGGAATGAAAACCTGTGACACCTATGCCACACCAATGGCTCATACCAAGAAGCTAGACGCTGATTTACATGGGAAATTGGTGGACCCTACAAAATACCGTAGTATTATTGGGTCTCTCATGTATCTAACAGCTAGCAGAACTGATATTGTCTTTGCCGTTTATCTATGCTCCCGTTATCAGTCGCGACCAACTGAAACCCACCTCTCCGAGGCTAAAAGAATCCTCCGATACATAAAGGGAACCATTAACTTGGGGATCTGGTATCCGAAGGATTCTGGTTTTGAACTAATCGCTTTTCAGACGCTGACCACGCAGGATGCTTAGACTCACGGAAAAGTACTTCAGGAGCTTTACAATTTCTTGGTGATAAACTGGTGTCATGGCAATCGAAGAAGCAGGATTGTACATCGCTGTCCTCAACCGAAGCAGAATATGTAGCCATGTCCGCGTGTTGTGCTCAAGTCATTTGGATGAGAACACAACTCCAAGACTATGGTTACGTATTTGACAGAATCCCGATGTACTGCGACAATCGGAGTGCCATTGCGATCTCGTGCAACTCAGTTCAGCACTCGAAATCAAAGCACATCGATCTTCGATATCATTTCATCAAGGATCACGTGGAACAGGGTACTGTTGAATTATATTTTGTGGGTACAGAATACCAATTGGCAGATCTTCTCACCAAAGCCTTGCCTCCCGCTAGGTTTAATGAGTTGGTCCACCGGATTGGTATGAGGTGTTTGACTCAAGAGGAATTGGATGACCTCCTAAAACAGTCTTAAAAACCTGTCAAACACCAAAATCTCTTTTGTAAATAATTCTTTCAAAAACAAAATACAAAAGTATAAAATCTGATAAAACAACAAAAATATTCTTCTATCTATTTTCTTTCAACATTGCAAGTACGTTTCTTCCGTCAACACTCTAATCTTTCATTTTTTTGATCAAGTGTTGAGGGGGAGAAATCAAAACTTTAACTGTTTCAAAACATCTGTGTACTTGCATGTTATCATATCTCGGTTGTTTCTTTTAATAAATGGTGGTAAATTTTCTGGTACAATGACACTCCTCGGACTAAATTTATAACCTTTCATTATTTTCTCGAGTCAAGAGGGAGTGTCGTCAAGTTTCTTTCCTGAAAATCTTTGTTTGATAACCAAAATGGAAGTTAAATGGCTTTGTTTGAAAAAAGAAAAGGTGGAGGGACCAAAACTGTCAAAATGTTAAAGTTATTTTAAATAAAACACCTCCCCACCTAACTTTCACCTCACATTTAATTCTAAACCTAAACACATCTACGCCTAAGAATCATTCGAGCAATCCGTTGTTTTGATCATCACTTTGTAAGTTGTTTTGTGATTAAAACATGTTTTTAAGATAAGGTTTTTAATTTCGTGTAAATCCAACGGCTAAAACTCAGTTTTTTTCAAGTGATTTTTGTGTTCTACGCATAAGAATATGAACACACAATCATTGTGTGTGTGATATTGGTTATATGGATAGTGTCAAAACGTTGTTTATACATCAAGGATACCATTTTAACCATCCAAACCCACCCAGAAACACGTTTCAATGATTTTTGAAAATTAGGGTTTATGTGTCGATTTGGGTTTTTCCAAATGTGAAGTGTTTTGGTATAAAAGATTGTTGGGTTATGGTCTTAAGTTGTTGAATTAATGATTTCCATTGTTATTAACCACCCAGAAACACGAATTGGTGAACAATTTGTAATTAGGGTTTAAAGCTCATAATATTTGGTAACTTTTGATTCACAACGAGTTAGGTGTTATAACTTGGTACAAAGACTTCCTCAACACTCTTAAACTACCAGAAAAAGTCTTGTGCAAATCCCATGGTTAAATTTCATACGCGTAAATCTTAACCCTTAGGGTTTTGACCTACGCGTATGACTTTCTACGCGTAATCTTCCTATGAATGTTCATGCCATGAAATGTTATTAAAATGAAGTTATTGTGTTAATTTTGATAACTTGATGAATTTATTTCAGGCTTTGCTACGCTTAATATTCAGAATCAAGGTCATTTGCAACTCTACGCATAAGGATTACCCTACGCGTAGTCAAGTTATGCGTAAGAATAATTCTACGCATAACTATTACGCGTAAGGTTCTACAATGGGACTACGCGTATCCTGTGAAGGATATGCGTAAACAGTGACCTCTACGCATAAGGTCTACTCTTACGAGTAAGCCTTACGCGTAAGGTATATATATACGCCTACGCGTAAGCCCTACGCATAAGGTCCCTTTTCCTACGCGTAACATTTCTTACGCGTAAGTTAGGATCCTACGCGTAAGCTTTCGTCTACGCGTATATCATCTCTGTTTACGCTTAACTTTGCCAAAACTACGCTTAAGCCTGGATTGACCTTCATAATGAATTGTTACGTGTACAAACTTGTAAATAAACTAATCATAACGTCACGAATCCAATAATGTCACTAATAAACTTAATCGTTTGATATGTTGTGAACAATAAGTGATAACATAAACTTTAAAACTTAAAGTTAACTAACTCACGAAAACATTTCACGACGTCATTGGACTATTGAACAAACAAGTGACTTAGGACTCGTAACAATCATTGACACTGTACATTCAATAACTAGACAATAAGACCTTCTGTTGACTAACACTATGTCTTTCGATATGTTGGTTCTTTTGGCTAATGTTATTTCAGATCACGACATGGCTGAACAAATGAATGTGGATGCACCTGAGATTCTCACCATTGCTGATATCTTCCCAAACGGTTATCCGAGAAAGATTGGAAAGAACAACCTTAGGGTTGACTTTGATACCCTCACTTGCTCAGAATCTTCCTGCTTGATTGCTGTGGATATTCTCAGGAATCATCCCTACCAGAACATGCTCTCACACTCTGCCACAGTTCCAGAGGTCTACATTCAACAATTCTGGGATTCTATGCAGAGGATCACTGGTCAAAGTGCAGTGAATGTGACACTTAATCACAAACAAGTCACTATCACTCCTGCTGACTTACGGGCTGTTCTCATCATTCCTGACATCGCTCCAACCGACTTCTTTGCTACCCCTACTGAAGAGACAGTCCTGAAATTCTTGATAGATATTGGTTATGATGAAGCTTCAGGAATCATTACTAAGCACTCTCACGTGGAGCTGAAGTATATTCCTCAACCATGGAGAACACTCTACATGATCATCACCAAATCGGTCTCTGGTCGTGACAGTGGCTATGAGCATCCCAAGCTCATGGAACTACAAATTTTCTGGTCGTTGATCAACAAGAAGGACATTGAAATCGAAGCACTGATATGGGAGGACATGATGGTATTTCACAAGAAGCTTGGCTCCAAGATTCCCTATGTCAGATACACCAAACTGTTGATCCAGAGAGCACTTGGACTTCATCCTGACATCCCCATGAGGCTCAATGACCCAGATAATCACGACATATTGACTGAACCCATACTATCTGTCAGAATCAAAGAATCGTCAACAAAGAAACAGGGTACGGTATTACCTGATCACCTTCTAACTACCGAAATCAAAAAGCTTGAAACATACAAAAGGTATCGGTTAGCCGTAAAAGAAGGCAAAGTTGGTCATCTTGATGAAAAATCTTCTGGTACACCTACTCGGAGGACCAGAAAAGGCAGTGCTGGAAGTGTTACAAGTACAGATCTTTATAAGAAGCTTCCCAAAAGGAATCCTCCTCGTAAAAGGATTGTTCCTGTAAAGGAAGCTGAACCTATTCCCACATCTGAACCGCAAAGAAAGCTTGTGGACGAAAGCTCTGAAGGTACTGACACAGATGAAGAGATTACCTACTCTGAATCTGCAACCGTAACACCTCCTTCAGCAGCTAAACCTCCAAGTCCACCAGCTGATAAAGGAAAAGGAAAGACTCCTGTACTTGTACCGTATGATGAAAGCTCAGATCAAGAAGAAGAGCAACTGGATATATCATACAGGAAGAAGTTTAATATCGTTAGACACCTTTACAAAGCTGAAGAATTTGCTAAAGACCAAATGGGTGGTCCGGAGGATCAAGTGGTGCTGCCCACTCTGAACCATCTCCTGATGCGGTTAATCAACCCGATAAGGGAGCTGGTGCCACCACTCTTATGCAACAACAAAAGCTTGTGGAGGATACTATCGAATATGAGTTCGAGGAACCGGAAACTGAGAAGTCCGAAAAAGATCAAGATGTGGATTATGATACGTTTCTTCTAGATAGTCCTGCGCGATCAAAGGAAGAAACCTCTGAACCTCCAAAGGATCCAGAGTCTCCTCATATCTCTTCATCATCAGATTCGTCTTCTCACTCCTCGCCACCACCATCAATAAAGTCAACCAAATCATCATCCAAATCCGTGAAGAAACCATCTAAATCTTGGATTTCTCAAGCTCATGAACGGATTACCAAAGCTGTCAAACAAGTCAGAAAGAAAAACGTGCTCAACAAAAAGCTAAATTTCTTTGCTGATCACATACAGCATATGTATGACGAGCATGAAAAGATAAAAGGAGAAAGGAAGTTTGTTCAGGAATTCATGAAAAATCACCGTCAAGAGGAACTGAACGAAATGATCGAAGGCTACACGAAAAAGTACCTTCTGGAGTACGTTCCTAAAGTCACAAAGGAGTTGTTCACCAAACAACTTTATCCAAATCTTATGCAGATCGCCAAGCAAACTATTCGATCAACGCCCTTAACCGTCACAATCAATCCAACCGATCCGGTAGTTTTCTCGGTTAATGAATTGGTGGCCAAGCTTGTTACACAAATGTCTGCACGATCTGGGACATTTACTTCTGATGAAGGAAAGTTGTTTCAAGCATTGCTGGACTACCAACTTCAAGAAGCTTGTAGATTTGAAGCTGAAAAGTCTAAACGTCCTAGAGACGATGAAGACAAGGATAAGGATAAAGACTCTGCACCTAAACGTCAGAAGCAGTCTGGTGAATCTTCTTTGATGCAACCTCCTCCACAACGGGCTCCTGTTCAACAAAAATCTCCTCCTCGTTCTTCTACTGAAAAACCTCAGGACGATTCCGAGTTACCACCCCCGACTCAGAAAACCGATGATCACTTTGAGTATACGGGTGGTGACGATGAAGAGGTCCTTGAGCCCCTACAACAACCCACCTCTCCCAAACAAGTTCAGAAACCAGAATCATCATCTAGGCCTTCGAAAAAGAAGAAGAAGAAGACGCCTCAAACTGACGTCGTATCATGGCTAGATGACGATAAAACAGAGGAATTTGAATGGTTTTCTAATCTTGTTAACAACACTCCCTACCCTGAAGAAGGTCAGAATTTGGTAGACGGTTCTACATTGGAGCATGCAAAAATTCTGCAAGAAAAGTTCCATGTGAAGAAAATGACGAAATCTGAGCTGAAGCGAATCCAAAATGAAGCATTTCAACTTCTAAAAGACAGCTCTGAAAGTGCCCTCGAGGTCGAATATCACCTTGAAAACATTGCTCGAGCTATGTCTAACAACATGGATTGGCTCAACCCGGAAGCAAACATTGACTTCACACAAAGGGACAACCCTCCATACTACACCGATTGGACCAAACCTCTACCAACACTTGGACAAACAGCTGAACCAAGGATTCCTTTCAGATACTTCTTCAACAAAGACCTGGATTTTCTTCTACACGGTGACGATGATTCAAGAAAATATGCTACGTCGTTGACACTTCCATTCCCAGCAGCTGTCTACTCAAACTGCATAGCCATTGAGGAACGTGCCAATCACTTGTTCTCCAACACAGTGGAGGCATACGCCCGAGATGCATTGTATGGGATTCATCACTGGCCAGAACGCCGACGAATCTACTATAGAAGCTGTCAGGTTCAGAAGTCTCAACATGCTGTGCATAGTTCTAAAGATATCGTTGCCATCATACACGTTGACCTTTCGTCTAAATGGGACTACACATTCCTAAAGAAGATCGTAGTCAAACGACAAGATGAACGGGACTATGCTTTCTCTGAGGCTGACTTTGAGAATTTGTCTCTCAATGACATCGAAGACATGTACCTTGCCAAGGTACAGGGTCGCATGAGACAATTCTCAACTGCAGTACAACGTGAATTTATCAAGTCACTTCTCATCTTCATAAGACGGATTGTCATCAAGGAACGTGTAGAAGATCTCCAGCTGGCTGTTGAATCTTATCAGACGCGTGTCAACTTCACTCCTCCAAAGCTTGATCTTCCCGATATCAACCAGCTATCTCAATATACACTCATCAGCAAACCTTTCGGCGTTGTTTACCGTAGTGAACTTCAAAGAAACTGCTTAATGGCGTGTAGCGAACTCCACAAGTTCGGGGATCATACTTTGAAGCTGGTTAGGGATGGATTGGCATACAGGTTGAAGGATATACGCCAGAAAATTGGGTCTCCTAAGCGCTGGAATTCTCAGGAAAGGAGGGATGTGAGACGGATCATCACAATGATTGATGAACGGTTGTTTCGAAGGGATCAGTTCAGACGATTGGAGAGTTATGTCGGTGGTCGACCCAGGAGAAACATAACCGGATTTCAACGCCCTGTGCACACTCCTGGGAACATCACTGCACTTCCTGGTACCCCTTGAATTGTTTTCTTCATATCATTTTGGATGTTTGATTGATTATGTATATGGCTTGTGCACACATTACAGTGTACAACCCGTACTTGTAAATAAAGGACCCTGTGGTACGCTTCAGTGCCACAATCCTTATAAAAGGAGCGAAAGCTTCTTACTTTTGAGTAAAACCTATCAAACCTTTCACTTTTCAAGGTTTTGCTCAAAAGAACAAGTACTTTCCCTTATGATTTTCAAAACCTCAACCGTTTATATCACTCGTTGAGGGGGAGTACTTGAATCAAAACTTTGTTCAAAAATTGTTCTCAGTGGTCATTCTTCCCGCAACACTCGAAATGGTCATATTTATTCTCAAACGTTTCAAAAATAACACTTTAATATGCCATTTTTGAGGGGGAGAAAATATGTGATAAGAAATATGTTGTGTAAAATGCAAATGAATCTGTGTGCTTCAGACTTAACCAACGAATTGACGATGCTTAACTGTTAGTAACTCGAAAAGACTTGTCCTGGACGGGTAATAATTTCAAGCTAGTTCGCTAGTGATGTAAACGTGTCTCGCAAAGGACTTGTCTGAGTAGAATGTACCATTCGAGAAACTCTTGATAAACATGAACTCTGACGGGTTTGACGACCTTTCGAGGATTTTCTACACCTTCAAGGTAGTTATTAGAGCTAGTTGTCACCTAAAAGCTGACAATGCAACTCTTTAACTATGCCACGTAACCGTGTCTCGCGGGGGATTGTCTATCTTGAGTGAATCAATTCAAAATGTGCGCGCTCTTTCCTCACTGTGCATTTTAACCGTTAAAACTCTTAAGCACATGTGGAGGGGGGTATTTATGCAAAATCTTATCTCAACAGTGGTACTAAAATGTTTTTCATTCACAAACACTTTGAGAGATTTTTCACATCAGTGGTTTTATGGCAACATAGGTTAGTCATGGAGTTATAAGGTGACTAAGGTTAGGAATAACCGTCCTATGATCCGCCAGAGCCGGATGGATCTACCCCAGGACACCACAAATAGTTAGTATTTAGAAGTCCTTAGGTATGATTGTAAAAAGGAGAAAATGAGAATCGGAGAAAGAAGGAGTTGAAGAATTAAAAAGAAATGCAAAGAAAAGGGTGAAAAGAAATAGCCCTCCAGATTATTCAACTTAGGGCAGACACCAGGTTCAATTCATATGCTACTGGTTGTCACTTAGTGACGCCGGTATTGAAGATTAAAAGTCGTCATGGACCCAGTGACGCATGCACTAAACCTTCTTATCCACTCAAGTTTCTCTTAACAGAAGCTTGTTTCATTCTCACTGGGAACCCTACGTAAACTATCGGCTTTCTCTTAGAGATTGCTGGTATTGAAGAAGGAGACCCTCTCCCTAGTCTCCGCTCAGGAAAACCAAAACGCACTATTGAGTCTAGAGCCACGAGATTCATCAAAAGATCTCTTAGGTACACTTGACATTTAATCACTTGATGATCAACAATAAGGTTATCAGTGGTTCATATCGAGTCCTTCACAGATCTTAGCAATCTGTCGAGAACATTTATGAGAGGTTCACATTTGTGATCCTCAGTGAATGAATGGAAACTCCTGCCAGGGTCAACATTAAACAGCCCTGACAGCAGGTCGCTTCGGCAACTCCTCGTGGATTGCGCTTAGTGGTCTCAAACGGTCTACAGTCGTGAGGTGATGCTTCGGTGTACCTCAGCGACTCATCTGAATCGTAGGTGTACTTCGGTACATCGTGTTATCTCACTTGTGGGACTCCGATTCAGGAACGGCCTTTGTAAGAATTAGAGTTGTGTTTTCACACTATGCTGTTAACACTCTCGAAGTTCAAACTTGTAAGTGCGGAATCCGCTTATTACTAACCGTTTAAATGTTTTCTTCTTATGGAAGCTCTGGAGCGGAATGATCGTGCAGATTCTTCTCATGCTCACGCCAACATCATCACTAATGGAAGTTCTATCCAAAAGCAACACAACAGTCAGAATGATTCTTCGTCAATACAGAGAATCTACAAAGTTAAAGACTTAAAGAACTCCATCAGTACTGAATTCCAACGTCAAAGAGCGTGTGAGCATGTTGAAGAACGACGTGGAGACACTGTAGCAGCGAAGCAGACCTGAGGCAGACTTGATGCAGACAACAACATACTATCACTTTCACCACAAAGAACAATGATCAAAGAACAAAGTTAATGATGACGTCAAAGCATAACCGTTCAAAGTAAACTATCTCTCTACACTGGGGAGATTGTTCAAATCAAGGCAATTCTTCTCACAAGAAAGAAGAATGTCAGAAGACGTCAAAGCTACTATTACATCAACGCCTTCACCGTTTTCATCACCAACACTTGAGTGTTTGTTACTCATATGTAATAACACTTGAGGGGGAGATTGTTGGAATCACTCCTAAACCTTATTCAAGTGTTAGTTACTCATATGTAATAGTTAGCTTATTATGGCCTTTATGTTTGTTATTAGCCTTAAGCTTATGTAGAAGGCCCATGAGCTTAGGCCCAAGCCCATAGGAGAAAGGGAAGGAGTAGGTGTGTTGCCCTAGCTCCTTGCCTATAAATACCTTATGTAAACCTTCATTTGAAGGTTGGTTGTTCAAGTTATTCCTTTCACATATGCTCTACGCATAACCGTGTTCACTATATCGTGTGTGTGTGTTTGGTATCTTGTTCAATCGCCTCTCTATCTCTTATTTAAGCTTGTGTGGTAAACCTTGTGGCCTAACAAATTGCCTAAGTTCAAGGTTCGAGTGGAAAGGTTTGGAAATCACGCTTTCATCGACAACATTTATGAAGATCATTGAAGACCCCCGAATTCCCATTGTTCATCTCAAGTGGGGGATGTTGTTATTATGTTATGTTGGGAAAAAAAAAGTTGATTGAGTTATGATATTGTTAAGTGTGATGTTATAAGCACTGTAGTATGAGCTTTATTGATT